>OX422210.1:392783656-393338656 GCA_949130495.1 Sambucus nigra | reverse complement strand
ATGGTTTAAAAGGGAATGTAGTAGGTCTAGGTACTTTAGATTTGAGCACGATATCTTATCGCCCAGGGGAAACATCTACCAGTAAAGTAAATGGATATGATAACGAATATACTTACTCTCTAGAGAACCTAAGCATTTAGGAAAGGCTCAACTGAGTATCTTACTTTGATTGATTAGGCTAAGAGTGGTGATGGCCCACCGATACGGACATCCAAGAGATCCCAGGGAGTATAGAGAAGAACCAATATGAATTGAGACCAGAAGGGTGGAATTATTAGCTAGGTCTAGACTAAGAATGTGAGGGTTGGACAAATTTTAGCATTCTTGCAAGGAAAATATCTTAGTTAAAATTTGAGGTCAAGTAGGAAACACAATGTCGATTAAGGCCGAGAAGGAGTAAAAACCCTCGAATAGGTCTATTCAATGCCTAGAGAATTTTTTGGGAGAAATTTTAGAGATGAATGATTCGTATCGAATATTGCATATTTCCGCCCTTTATCTTTATGCATTCTAGCTCTTTTAAGGTCCTAAATGCCTATATTTATGCTCATTAACCATATAACCTTGGATTTGGATATATACATGCTTTACAGGGGTTAATTGTGCTTTTTTAGGTATTGGAACGCTAAAAGTGAGGATCCGTTGCATTTTGGAGAAGTTTAATCATCGGACGCTACTTCAAAGGCATTTTAGTTAATTCACATTTCTTCTCCATTTCATGGAAATTCCACGGATGCATAGTTTATTGATTTAGCATCGCATGGCCGCAAACGAAGCGTCGTTTGGAGTTCGGATGAAGAAGATATGGATGTTTTCGGTTGTAACCATTTCCCCCCTCTTCATGGACCAAAAGCTACCTGAAATAGAGTATCGGTCGATCGGACTTGGGCCCCCGGTCGATCGCGGTTTGAATTTAAGCCTACGAATTAAGACATAAGGTTTGGACCTGCTCGATCGATCAATCATCCATCGATTGATCTATGGTCTTGATCGATCGATCGATCCTTCCAGATATTTGCCTTTTCGGTTCCTTTTCTTTTCTTTTCCCTTTTCTTTTCTATGTTGATTCCACTTACTATATAAACCTTTTTTGTTTTAAATATAAAAAATTCAGTAGATATTTCATTTTATGTTAGTTTAGGTTAGGGTTTGAGGGTTGAGAGCTCATCTTCTTCCTCATTTTGGTTTAACACCCATTAGGGTTTGTAAGTTGAACTTTTCATCTTCCCTCTCCTTTAATATAGTTTTTTTTCCTTATTTTCTTGCTTTCTAATTTATTTTACATGCTTTAATTTACATGCTTTCTTTCATTGCTTTGTAGTGTAGTTTTATCGCGTTTATTTACCGCGTTTATTTACCGCGTTTATTTATCGCGTTTTTACCATGATTTCTAACTAAGTTAGTCTAGGTTGTGTTGGATTGAAATCATTTCGGGTTGACATGTTGCTTGGCTTTGGTGATGGTATTTACGGGTCTACTTTGAGTGTGTTTTCCTAGTTATTATGCCTAGGAGATTTGACGGGGAATATCATGTATGCTCCGTGCTTACAACCTTGCGTGCGTAATTTCCAAAATCATATTAGGCTTTTATGCATATTTAAAGGCGTGACAACCCTTGATTTAATTAACTGTCAAAACGAGACGCAATCGTAATAACTCCTCGACTCATGTAACCATTTTATACTAATCAACTCGGGTGAGGGATATTCGATGCAACCTATAGTTTTTACTCGCTTTGTTAATCTAGTTTAAATACACTCGCCTAGATCAATCATTTCCCTTTCCACATCTTTTCCGTTTTGTGTATAATTATCTTTTCCACTTTTATTTTTGAAGTATTAAACCAAGTAATATTCTAGCAACTCGTCTCTGTGGATTTTCGATACCCGACTTACCGCTATACTCACCCATTGAGTGTAGTCGTAATTTAGAGTTTTATATAGTTCAGGTGAAACGAATTCAAAACGACCGGCGCGCAGGTGACGCTCGCGCCACGGTGAACCCCTGCTTATCAATGAATAACCCTTTCCATTGGGTTTTTGTGCAAGGGTCACAATTTATATCATTAATTTTGGGTTATCTAATTCCCACAAAGTTCATAACTCCTATTATCACTACCAAGTACAATGGAAAATCCAACCATATCCTATATGTGGAGCAATCCCAGGATGTAATCCATATTTATTCCATCCCTAATGAATTACTTACAGAGCATTCTCTAGTATGATAAGTGGATTGACTAAAATTTGGTACAATAGTTTGCCAAAAGGATTGATATTAAACTTCTAGAAGTTGGCTAATCTCTTCGTCAACAATTTCTATTTAGGTACAAAGTCAGGCTATAGGGTGGCTGACTTATTGAGATTTCATCAGAAATAGTCGAAACAACCAAAGAGTATATCACATGATTTAATGCCGATAAGAAGGAGGAAATAGACTATGACGAGAAGATAGTCATCTCGACGGTCGTGAGATGTTTATTATTTGGAAAATTTTATTGGGTGTTAGCTAAAGAACCACCGAGCATAATTTCTAAATTATTTTCCACGAATGGTAAAATTATGAATTCTAAAGAAGTGATGGTAGTTTTTTTTTCCAAAGAGGGAAGGTACCCCCACCCATTTTATTTATAACATAAAGGAGAAAAAGCCTCTCTGAAGCATACAAACCCAAAGACTAAACTTAATTCTAGAGGATGGGTCCATTACTCTAGAATGAAAGAATAGAAACTTGGGGATTTATATAGAATCCCCATTACAAGGTTTGAAAAATTAAAAATAAGAAATATTAGGATTTATAATATATCCCCATTATAATGAGAAAGCTAAAGAATCATTAAATTTGGGGATTTATCATATCCCCGTTACATTTTCTTTATGATGGTTCTAATATTTGGAAGATTTTGTCTATCCATATTGAGATGTCCTTTGGCCAATGTAGGAAGAGAGTTGAAACTCCAGAAATAATCATCCATTTGAGATACTGAGGCTCTTGAAGCTAAGTAATCAGCTACTGCATTGTTTTCCCTCCAAGTGTGGTTGATTTTGAAGTTTGTTGGATATGTGATATTCTCAAAAATATGTTGTGAGGGCCAAGGAGGTTTTGCTATCTTTAAAACAATGTCAACTAAAGTTTTACAATCAGATTCAATGTAAACATTAGAAATATTTAAGTTAGAGATCAATTTAATCGCTTCTTGAAGGGCCATTGCCTCAGCATTAAAGGATGTTTGAATGCCTATTGATTTTGAAAAGCCAGCGATAAATTTACCTTGAGAATCCCTAATGACTCCACCAATACCACTTGAGCCAGGATTCTTCTTAGAAGCACCATCAATGTTAAGTTTGAAAGTGCCAATGGTAGGTTTGCTCCAATGACACTTGATTAAAAGAATCTTTTTCGGAAAAATATTGATATTGAAAGTTTTAGCTATAAAATCATCTTTAGGGGGAATTTTGTCGTAAAACTTACAATATTCTATAATATTAGAAGACAAGAAGATTACATTTTTAATAATTTTATTTGAAGACGTTTGACAATTTTCAAACAGGTTTTTGTTCCTGGCTTTCCATATTTCCCAAAATATCACTTTAGGAATCACCTTAAAGAGTAAAGTTTTATAGTCCCTTTTAGGACAATGTAACCACCAAGAAAGAAGGATAGACCCGCAAGATGAAAAGTCTAGGGACAAACCAAACATAGATGCAAAGAAATTCCACACCTCAGCAGCAATAGGACATTTAATAAGGACATGATGAGAGCTATCCTCAGCATTCTTACAAAATCTACATATAGAAGCTAGTCGCACACCTATTTTTTGGATCTCTGATTCAAAAGGGGCTGAATTGTTTAAAATTTTCCAGGTATAGTTGGATAATTTCATGGGGCATTCTTTGATCCAATTTATTTTCCAAGATATGGATAAAGGCCTACATTGTCTACAAATATTGTGAGTGATATGCCCCAAGTGTCACCTCGGCTCAGAGACATCAACCTTGGTCGAGGATATGGCCTTGGATAAGTGACAACAGGCCTCGGCCGTAGCAAGGTCGGCCCAAGCCGACACCAATGCAAACCTCGTCAAAGGGAGACTGCGTGTATCATCGGGGTCAGAAGTTCGTCAGTTCACCCGGGAATGACAACCTCGGCCAGGGGTAGGCCGAGGTTACAAGGAGCCTTCCTACCAAGGTTGACCCCATCAGTAAATCAGCCAATGTTCCATGCACATGCCAGCTTAACCTCGGCCCAGGCCGACCCTAATTCCTTACCTCGGCTTCACTTAAGCCGAGACCTTCATAGCTCATCTCGGATTGAAACAGCATGACCTTATCAACCTCGGACTCATCCAGGCCGAGCTCATGATCAAGAACAGGCCGAGCACTTATTAACATGTGGATAAGGACACGTGGACACAAATCAGTTATAACAAATCATTCCCTCCACGAGAGGGGAATATTTCATCATCATTCTCAACATGTGACAGTGACAGATGTCTTCACCAGATTAGCTAGGTCAACGCACACATGCTTATTGCATGCATAGGGGGTACATTGCACCCTCTAGGTACAATATATAGAGGTCATCCTCTACCTTGCAAAGGATAAGAAATTAGCAACCCTACCTAAAACTCTGTTCAAATACACAGTAGAGAGAGAAAGCTTGAGAGATTGTATTTATGGCCATTAGAGCCCTCATACAGTGATACACATCATACACTTGCACAGTGGACGTATGCTAGATTGGTTGAACCACTTATATTTCTGAGTGAATCCTCTTCTCCTCACCTCCTTCTCCTATATGTGTATGTACTCCTCTGCTGCCATTGTTAACATTGAATTGAGCTCACAAACACCTTGAAGGAGGGTGTTGTTTCCAGCATCATTATTTTGGCACCGTCTATGGGAAAAGAGAAGTTATCTCTTCCTCTTCTTCAGATTAACCTCACCGGAGACTCTGGTGGTGAACCAGATACCACCCCTTGAGTGGAGCTGTTTCACCATTGAAAGAGGTCCTATAAGGTATTAAGCTTAGTTGCTACTCAAGCTCTTTATTGTTAACACATGGCACCAGAATTACCACCGCCTCTTCAGCCGCCTGGTGGGGGAGGGCCCAGTTCCAGCCAGGTACCACCTTAGTCCGAAATGGCGGAGGTAGCTGCAGCTTTGAGGTATTTGGTTGCAACGCAACAAGCTATGCAGGAGCAGTTTACACAGCTCAGCCAAACTATGATGAGTCCACCTGGGGTTTCACCGGAAATGATCACTCCGGAGGCTGCCCAGCCTCATCCCAATGCCAGGGGACAACCCCAGGCACCAATAAAGGACCAACCTGCACCCCAGCGGAGGAGGGACGTTGCTGACCCTAGGCGCTTACACCTGGGGAGGCAAGGAAACCCTTGCTCGGAGGACAGGTATGACGATCTAGAGGTGGAAGAGGTCCCGAAAGATTATTGGGAGCTGTATGCGGTTTCGAATAATATGGTACGTCCTCTTCAGCAGAGTCGAGGATGTGTCAGCCAAAGAGGTGAAGAGGCCCAATAATGAGGATCATCTTTTGATCAATTGAGCAGAGGGTCAGCCTTTGAGAGGTTGGGCCCAGTGAATGACCTAAGACAGAGGTTATCCAGGTCGAGAAGTGCTGCCGGCTCACAAAGAGGAGACAGACAAGGTCGGCCCGACCAAGGCTGAACTCGTGAAGGAAGGGGAAGAGAGCAGGAAGTGGTCAACAGCCGACGTTGTGCTGCGGTAGGGGAACCCTCAGTCCATCCCTTGGAAGTGGCTGGGGACAACCTCGGCCAGGCCGATGGTAGGAGACCATGGAATAACTATATCCAATGTCTTGAGGAGAAGATAGGAAACCTCATCAAAAGCAGGGATCCATTGCAAAGGGGTTACTCAGAAGGCTCTCCATTTGTAGCTAAGATAGTGAGCTTCCCGACCCCTGCTAAGTTCAAACCGCCCGTGGTGTCTCCCAAGTATGATGGTAGCACCAACCCTGTACATCACATTGAGATGTATCAGTCAGCAACGGACATCTACTCGATACCTAATGAGATGAAGTGTAGGGTCTTCTCTGGGACCTTGACCGGGGCAGCACACAACTGGTTTACTTCTCTTCCGAAGAATTCGATTGAGAATTTCAAGGGCTTGGCTGAATGATTCATCCACAACTTCTGCTTTGGGGTAAGACCTCAAAAGAAGACCACACACCTGCTGTATGTCAAGCGGGGCAAGGACGAGAGCCTAAGAGACTACATTGCCTGGTTCAACAAAGAAAAACTTGAGGTTGAAGATTACGAAGAGAATATAGCCATGATCGCCCTCATAGGAGGTCTTCAGAAAGGGAAGTTGTTGTGGAAACTCGCGGAAGACCCTCACAGGTCTATGGAAGAGATACTTGCGACTACGGGAAAAGTCATGAATGCCGAAGAGGCAATGGCCGCCAAGTATGAGGATGAGAATCGTGGTAGTAGCGGGAAGTCCCAAAGAAAGAAAGACGAAAAGAAGAGGTCAGCTCATGACAAGTTCGCTCACTATACTCCTCTAACTATGAGCTGTGAGCATATCCACAATGAGATCAAGAATGATAGGACTCTAAGATGACTAGAGAAATTGAAGGCCCCACCACATAAGAGGAACAAAAACTTGTGGTATGAGTTCCACCAGGACCATGGCCATATTACAGACCGATGCTTCGCCTTGAAGGATGAGATTGAGAAGATGTTAAAGTCCGAAAAGTTGAGTTAGTATGTTGATGGCAAGGCTCGTAAAGGGGGAAGAGATGACCCTAAGAAGAGGAGAAATGACAGACGCCGTGATGATGCCCCAGCTAGAAGAGACAATGATTTAGAAGGTAATGATGAAGACGATTCGGACCTTTCGCTGAAAGATGACAACACCCCAGTGAAGAAGGTTGGCATGATCTCCTTTGGTGTCGACACCATATACGGAGGACTCGCGGGAAGTGGCTCTGAAGTGGCTGACAGGAAAGCTCATGTGGCAGAGGCCAAGTCAGTGGCCAAGCTTGAAGTTATAAATATAACGTCTTTCGATACAGTGCAGAAGAGAAAGAAGGTGTACATGGACACCCTTATAGTGGGGTTCTCCCGACTCGACTTCAAAGGTATCTTAGCTTCCCATGATGACCCTTTGGTAATAACAACAAGGGTGCATGGGTACGAGGTGCAGAGGATCCTCGTGGATGGGGGGAGCTCAACAGACGTGATGTTTTGGCCTTGCTTTAAGAGACTAGGTCTTAGCAGAGCTACGATGGTACCCTATCATCATCCTTTGATGGGCTTCAGCGGCGAAAAGGTCCACCCATTGGGCATGTATGAGATGGACGTACGGATGGGTGACGAGTGGCCTAAGAGGTTGACCCGAAAGATAAATTTTTTCGTGATGGACGAGAACGTCTTCTCGGCCTATAACCTCATCATAGGAAGAGTGGCCCTTAAGGAGTTTGAAGCAGTGCCGTCGACGGTCCACCAGATGCTAAAATTACCGACCCCCTATGGGGTAGGGGATGTGCAAGGTGCCAGACCATAGCACGAGAATGCTACTTCAACTCGGTCGAAGAGAGAGAGGCCCATAAGAAGGCAACCACCACTTATAGCATTGATACACTTGACCCAAGAGATGAGATAAAGTTGAAGAAGGGAGAGGCCGCGGAAGAGGTAGAATCCATCGTCCTCAATGAGGACCAACCGAAAAAAACCATCCAGGTCGGCAAAGCCCTAAAGATAGAAATCAAGGAAGAGCTGATAAACTTCCTGAGGAAGAGGCAGAGTGTCTTCGTTTGGAGTCATGCAGACATGCCTGGCATCAACCCTGAGGTTATGAGTCACAAGCTCAATGTGACCAAAGAGGCCATGCCGGTAAAACAAAGACGAAGAGTTTACTCCAGGGAGAAGTACGACGTCATCCGGGAAGAGGTTAAAAAATTGGAAGAGGCCGAGTTTATAAGAGAAGTCATATATCCGGAGTGGTTATCAAATGCAGTAATCGTGCCCAAAGCCAATGGGAAGTGGAGAATGTGTGTTGATTTCACTGACCTGAACAGATCTTGCCCACAAGACAACTATCACTTAGCTCGGATAGATCAGATGGTAGACGCTACTGCAGGGCATGAGCTTATGTGCTTCATGGATGCGTATTCAAGCTACAACCAGATATTCATGGATGCGAAAGACTTAAAGAAGACAGCCTTCATTACCGACAAAGGGACGTACTGATACAAAGTGATGCCCTTCGGTCTAAAGAATGCAGGGGCAACATACCAACGTCTTGTGAATAAGATGTTCGAAGATCAAATAGGCAGGACAATGGAGGTGTATGTAGACGATATGCTGACGAAGAGCTTAAAAGCTTGCACTCATGTGGCAGACCTCGAGAAGACCTTCGATACTATGGACTTGTACAGAATGAAACTCAACCCCGCGAAGTGTGTCTTCGGGGTAGGAGCTGGGAAGTTCCTTGGATTTATCGTCAATCAGAGAGGAATCGAAGCAAATCCTGAGAAAATCAAGGCTTTGCTTGACATGAAGACACCAAGGAGCATCAAGGACGTCCAAAGACTCACAGGGAGAGTGGCCGCACTCAACAGATTTATTTCCAGAGCAATGGACAAGTGTCTTCCATTCTTTAAAGTGCTTAGAAAGGCCTTCTAGTGGCACGAAGAGTGCGAAAAGGCTTTCAACCAGCTCAAGTCTTACTTGGGGTCTCCCTTGTTGTTATCTCGACCCATAGTAGGAGAGAGATTATATGTGTATCTAGCGGTCTCTGAATCGGCCATCAGTGCAGCCATAGTACGAGAAGACGTTGGAATCCAAAGGCCAGTGTATTTCAACAATAAAGCCCTTAAAGGGTATGAACAAAATTACCCTCATATGAAAAAGTTAGCCTACTCCCTGATACATGCTTCAAGGAAGATGAAGCCCTACATCCAGGCCCATTCCATGGTTGTCCTCACCGACTCCCCACTAAGACAGGTATTAGATAAACCTGAGAAGTCTGGAAGATTGATGACCTGGGACATTAAGTCGGGGGAGTATGACCTTACCTACCAACCTAGGACAGCCATCAAAGGGCAAGCCCTCGCAGACTTTGTTGCTGAGTTCACATGGGAAGAGGCCGAGGAAGAGAATGACCTAGAGGGTGCTGAAGGGATAAACCGTAGTGTCTTCTAAGAGCAGGAAGAGACGACACCAAATGTCTTCCGAGACCAGGAAGAGGTCTTATCCAAAAAGATCAGGATCAGAGTAGATGAGAACAAGGAGGATCAGTACCTCTTCAAACAAGGAATCATGTCAGAAGGGGCCTTCTCATCGGATACAAACATTTGGAACCTCTTCGTTATTGGTTCTTCCTGTGACAGTGGAAGCGGTGCAGGGTTGATACTTTCAGCTCCAGATGGTGCCAACATTGAATACGCTTTGAGGTTCAACTTCAAGTCATCTAACAACGAGTCAAAATTTGAAGCCATGATAGCAGGTCTCTCATTAGCGAAGGCTCTGGGTGTAAGACGACTCCTACTTCATAGCGACTCAAGGTTAGTTGTCAATCTAGTATTGGGAGTCTATGAAGCTAAAGATGACAGGATGGCTAAGTATCTTAAGAGGGTGAGAACAATGTTAGAATATTTCGAAGAGACAAAACTGAAGAGAGTACCTCGGTAAAATAACAGCCACGTAGATGCATTGGCAAGGTTGGCCTCGGCGATGAAGATAGACGTCAGAAGGATAGTTCCGATCGAGGTCTTAGGAAAAGTGACCATTGAGGAGGAATAAGTATGCAACCCTTGTCTTAATTTGAACCTAGGAGACTCATGGATGGACCCCCTCGTCAAATATATCAAAGAGGGAGAGCTACCCAAATCCAAGCTAGAGAGGAGGAAAACGAGATATAGGGCTGCCAAGTTCTCCATAGTAGGAGACGTCCTGTACAGGAAGGGATTTCTGTTACCTCTCCTCAGATGTGTGCATCCCACATAATTTCCTCGGGTCTTACAGGAAGTTCATGAGGGTTCTTGCTCCAGTCACATAGGAGGAAGACCCTTGGACAAGAGAATCATTACATAGGGATACTGGTGGCCAACCTTGGCCAAAGATGCTACATCTTACGTGAAGAGGTGTGATAAATTTCAGAGATTTGCCACTATTCCTCATCAACCTCATCAACCTATGACGTCAATCACCTCTCCATAGCCATTTACAGTATGGGGGATTGACTTAGTAGGACCCCTACCGAGAGTTGCCAACTGTTACCGGTTCCTGATAGTCGCCATTGACTACTTCTCAAAGTGGGTGGAGGTAGAGCCGATGATAACGATCACAGAACATAAGACCTTCCAATTTATTTGGAGGAATATCATATGCAGATATGGCCTCCCAAACACTCTTATCTCAGATAACGGAACCTAGTTCAAGAACTCCTCTTTAGAAAAATATTGCGTAAGAGTTAGGATAAAGAAGTTCTTCTCATCTCCTGGCCGACCTCAGGCAAACGCTCAGACCGAAGTCACGAACAGAACAATCCTCGACGGAATCAAGAAGAGGTTTACACTGTGCTATGGGCCTACAAGACCACGGCAAGAACACCAATAGAAGAAACCCCGTTCATGCTAGCCCATGGTTCAGAGGTCGTCATACCAACGGAAGTGGGGCTCCCAACTCATAGGGTTCAGACCTATGACCCTGATAAAAATGGGGAATAAAGGAGACTGGACCTAGATCTGATCGAAGAGAGAAGAGAAGACGCAGAAATCAGACAAGCAGCTTACCAGCAGAGAGCAGCAAAATTCTACAATCAGAGGGTGAATTCAAGACCCATTGCCGTGGGAGACTTGGTACTGAAGAAGACGTTACAGAAAACAAACAAACTCCACCCAAACTGGCATAGCCCCTACAAAGTAACAAAAGAGGTTGTGCCCGGGACCTACAGGCTAGAGAACCTAGAGGGGGAACCTTTCGCTAACCCATGGAATGCTGATCTCCTAAAGAAGTATTACATATGATGTGGCAAAAATTTGTGTAAATGTACCATCTTATGAAGAGGTTATCAATAAAAGATCAGTTTCCATGTCAATTCTTGCTTCATTATGCTCTAATGGTAGAAATTATGAGAATAACATCTTAGGTGATGACCTCAGACCCTTACAACATCATTAAGTGGTGACAAGGTCTGAGGTCAGACACCATAATTGAATGACCTCAGACCCTTACAACATCATTAAGTGGGGACAAGGCCTGAGGTCAGGCACCATAATTAGATGACCTCAGACCCTTAACATCATTAATTTTGTGAGATTAATTATGAGGATAACATCTTAGGTGATGACCTCAGACCCTTACAACATCATTAAGTGGTGGCAAGGTCTGAGGTCAGGCACCATAATTGGATGACCTCAGACCCTTAACATCATTAATTTGGTGTGATTAATTATGAGGATAACATCTTAGGTGATAACCCCAGGCCCTTACAACATCATTAAGTGGTGACAAGGTCTGAGGTCAGACACAATAATTGGATGACCTCAGACCCTTAACATCATTGATTTGGTGAGATTAATTATGAGGATAACATCTTAGGTGATGACCCCAGACCCTTACAACATCATTAAGTGGTGACAAGGTCTGAGGTCAAACACAATAATTTGATGACCTCAGACCCTTAACATCATTAATTTGGTGAGATTAATTATGAGAATAACATCTTAGGTGATGACCTCAGACCCTTACAACATCAAGTGGTGACAAGGTCTGAGGTCAGACACCATACTTGGATGACCTCAGACCCATAACATCATTAATTTGGTGAGATTAATTATGAGGATAACATCTTAGGTGATGACCTCAGACCCTTACAACATCATTAAGTGGTGGTAAGGTCAGAGGTCAGGCACCATAATTGGATGACCTCAGACCCTTACAACATCATTAAGTGGTGACAAGGTCTGAGGTCAGGCACCATAATTGGATGACCTCAGACCCTTAACATCATTAATTTGGTGAGATTAATTATGAGGATAACATCTTAGGTGATAACCTCAGACCCTTACAACATCATTAAGTGGTGACAAAGTCTGAGGTCAGGCACCATAATTGGATGACCTCAGACCCTTAACATCATTAATTTGGTGAGATTAATTATGAGGATAACATCTTAGGTGATGACCTCAGACCCTTACAACATCATTAAGTGGTGGCAAGGTCTGAGGTCAGCCACCATAATTGGATGACCTCATACCCTTAACATCATTAATTTTGTGAGATTAATTATGAGGATAACATCTTAGGTGATGACCCCAGACCCTTACAACATCATTAAGTGGTGAGAAGGTCTGAGGTCAGACACAATAATTGGATGACCTCAGACCCTTAACATCATTAATTTGGTGAGATTAATTATGAGAATAACATCTTAGGTGATGACCTCAGACCCTTACAACATCCAGTGGTGACAAGGTCTGAGGTTAGACACCATACTTGGATGACCTCAGACCCATAACATCATTAATTTGGTGAAGTTAATTATGAAGGTGACCTCTTAGTTGATGACCTCAGACCTTATAACATCACTGTGGTGACAAGGTCTAAGGTAAGACTATTGATTGAGTTTAAACAGACATCATTGCGAGAAGACTTCAGAGTTAAAACATCATTCATATGAAGTGAAAAATCCTCCTCAGAGGTCGTCATACAATTGTAAGATTCAAAAAAATATGAGTTAACGATGTTCTTCAGAGATTACAAGTAGTCAAGGGTTACAAAATAAAGGTTCACAATTAAACCTAAGGATTAGAAGGAAGAGTGCTGGCATCCTCGGCATAATTTTCTTGGCCAATGTTTATCACCTTGGCCCCATCTTCTCTGTGGTCAGCTCCTAGCTCCGTGCCATCCAGTGTAGCAATCTCTGCAGGCGCAGTAACCTCCTCTTCAACCTCCCGAAGGGCTTGGGCAAGCTGAGGGTTAGCAAAGCCGAGACCTATGAAATCGCAAGCCTTCAAACAACCTGCCTCCTTCTCCTTGACAGCCGCCCATTTAATAGTAGCTTTAATACCTCTTTCAAGGTACTCAAAGACGAGGCTCACGAAATCTTCTGAGTTTTTATAGTCATCTAATATCCCCTCAGAGGCGTCTTCAAGGGCTGCCTTCACGGCAGAGTCGACCTTCTGCTGGAGAATATCGTCCTTTGCCTTCAAAGCCACAACATGGTCCTTCTTAAGTTTGGAGATCTCTTTCTGCAGCCCCTACACCTTCTTCTCAGACTCATTAAACTCAGACTTCAGGCAGTCTATTTTGGCATTTAGAGTGATTTGCACCTTCTCGGCCTCTTGACCCTTCTCGATGAGGGGTAACTTCCTCAGAGTCCAGTTAGAGAGATGATGCATAGCGGCCAGGCCCTGCAGATTATGTGATCATGTATATGAGTTGAAGATCAAATCAGAGGTTACACTTGGAAACTATAAAGAAGTTTGAAATCAAACCTGAATAGACCTGTGGAGGCCGAATTCAACTAGAAGGGGCGTATCTATTGACCGATAAAAACATTTGTCGGCCTCGGTCATGGCAGAGTCGATGGCATCTAGCGCCTGCAGACTGTGGCCTATGATATTGTCATTGATTTTTAGTTGCTCTATATGAGCAGCCAATGCGTTAGCAGAGGATATTGGGATGGCAGAGTCCCTAACTTTTTTCTTTAGCCTCTGATCCTCAGGGGAATGTTCGGTAGAACCTCTCTTTTTAGTGGCCTGAGCCTTCAAGGTTGGGGGAGCTGGAGGAGGATCATTCAGACCTGCCTTCTTTGCGAGCTTTGTTAAACTCGGTGCAGCCATTTCCCAAAGCTCGTCTGAGATATCCTTCGGATGCTCTGCAAAATTGAAAGGTCTGAGTTAGAGGATCAGACGTGCATAAACTCAGAGGTACAACCTGGGATAAAAAATGCTTACCAAGCTCGTCAAGAGGACTTCCCCCTAAACAAGTCTCAGAGAGGTAGTGGGGGGTCATCAAGTGTTCAAATTTAACGACCAGACCATGCATCCCCTGATCTTGAAGGCCTTTGACCTTCTGAAGGTTCTGCAAGCTCAGACTAGGGTCGGCCTTGGCAGACATTGTGACCTTACCCCATCTTAGGGGCATCCTCGGCTCTAGAAGGGAAGAGGGAATACATGTATCAAATTCCCATGGACCTGAAGCAAAGAAATCTCGAGGGTTCCAGTAATAGTTTGAAGTCTGAGTTATCTGGAGCATCTTCTTATCAGGCTTTCAAGCTATAAAATGATAGTAGCTCGGATGATTCTTGGCAGATGAGGGGACATAACAGCCTACAAAGACCTGGACTGGAAGGTCTGAGTGGTGAACAGCCCTCCATAAGATGATGGCCCCAATTATTACCCTCCAGGCATTGGGTGATAGCTGGGAAGGGGCCAAGTTGATGTAGGCTAGGATGGACCTAATAATGGGATGGATGGGCAGACGAAACCCTAACTTGAACATCTGCTCGTACAAGAAAATTTCACCATCTCGGCCATGGTAAGCCCTCTCTTCCTTCAGAGGTCTCTTGAGCTTTATAGAGGGGCTGATGGAGTATAGGTATCTGAAGCAGAGAAGGTCTACCTCAGTAACTGAACTCTCAATCTCGGCGGCCTCAGAGACGTCGACGTCACTCTCAGCATCATCGTCATCATTATTATCTAACTCAACGTCGGCCGAAGCAGACGTTGAAGGGTTACTTGGGAACCTCTGAGCGAACTCAACCCATGTGATGACCGACAGGGGAATGGCATCAATTATTGGTGGAATAGCCACACTCAGTGTAATAATCTCAACCTCTGAGAAAGAGGACGATGTGCTTGAATTTTTATGGGACGAGGCCCGACTAGAGACCCCATCTTGATCAGGGGCCTGATCTTGCTGAGTTGTGAAGTCCATGGCCTATTGTAAGGAGTCCATAGGCATAGGGTCTGAGGTGGAAGACTCAGACTCAGACATCGGTATGGGTTCAGCAGGGACCTCTGCTTGGCTAACTGGTTCCAATGGTTCAGGGTATATCACCTTCAGGGGTGGTGGAAAGATAGGTCTGAGAGGGAATTCCTGTGACCTACGAGCCTCCTCCTGTGCTCTTTCTATTTGCCTAATTTTCTCTAAAGTCTTCTCTCTGAGAGAAGAGAACTCCTCTAGGAGTTGGTAAAGGGGTCTGAGCATAAGAGGCAGACACTACACTTATGGAGACCTCCTAAACGATAAACAAGATTGGCTAATGGAATAAAGAAATTTAAAGATCAAACTTTTAAACCTAGAGCAAGAACCATTCGCCTAAAAATATGGGGACTCGTCAGAAATCCCCAAAAACTCACCGAAAAATGCAAAAGTAAGGGGAAAAGCGGGGAAAGTGAAGAAAACGGAATGGAAGAGGATACCTGAGGATGAAATTGTAAGGAATGAGGAAGAAAACGAGAGGAATCACCACCAAAAGCTTCGAGCAAAGATCTTTTTAGAGAGAGAAACAACTGTTGAAACAAATCGTGCCAGGAAAGAGAAATGAGGAAGGAGGAGGGAAAATGGGGGTTTAAACCCTTAAATATGGAGTCACGTTTCCCAAGGCCCATCATTGACTTGGGAGCCCCAAAGGATGGCTGACATCGCATGCTTGCCAAGCATGCCTCACTTCAGCAATGGACAAGTGTCAAATGAACATTGGCACAAGAGAGACCTCGGAGATGTAGAGACCCCACAGTCACATGCTCTCGCATGTAACTAAGGGCTGGGGGTGATTGATATGCCCCAAGTGTCACCTCTGCTCAAAGACATCAACCTCGACCGAGGATATGACCTTGGATTAGTGATAATAGGCCTCGGCCATAGCAGGGTCAGCCCAAGCCAACACCACTGCAAACCTCGTCAAAGGGAGATTGCGTGTATCATCAGGGTCAGCAGTCCCGAGAATGACAACCTCAGCCAGGGGTAGGCCGAGGTTATAAGGAGCCTTCCTACTAAGGTCGACCCCATCAGTAAATCAGCCAATGTTCCATGCACATGCCAGCTTAACCTCGGCCCAGGCCGACCCTAATTCCTTACCTCGACTTCACTTAAGCCGAGACCTTCATGGCTCATCTCGGATTGAATAAGCAGCATGACCTTATCAACCTCGGACTCATCCAGGTCGAGGTCATGATCAAGCACAGGCCGAGCACTTATTGACACATGGATAAGGACACGTGGACACAAATCAGTTATAACAAATCATTCTCCCCACGAGAGGGGAATATTTCATCATCATTCTCTACATGTGACAGTGACAGATTTCTTCACCAGATTGGCTAGATCAATGAACACATTCTTATTGCATGCATAAGGGGTACATTGCACCCTCTAGGTACTATATATATAGGTCATCCTCTACCTTGAAAAGGATCATAAATTAGCAACCCTAGCTGAAACTCTGTTCAAATACACAGTAGAGAGAGAAAGCTTGAGAGATTGTATCTATGGCCATTAGAGCCCTCATATAGTGATACACATCATACACTTGCACAGTGGACGTAGGCCAGATTGGCTGAACCACTTATATTCCGGAGTGAATCCTCTTCTCCTCACCTCCTTCTACTATATGTGTATGTACTCCTATGTTGCCATTATTAACATTAAATTGAGCTCACAAACACCTTGAAGGGTGGTGTTGTTTCCAGCATCATTTGTAAGCAGATTTAATGGTAAAATCACCATTAATAGAAGCCATCCATATATTTTTTTCTTCATTACTATATGAGTCAGCTAGGTCTTTTGTGGAAGCTATCCTTTTAATAGAAGAAGAGGCTTGATTAATTCTAAGGCCATTTTTGTATTTGTTTCTAATAAAGCTAGCCCCAATGCCAATTTCAAGTTTATATTTCCAATATAATTTCATGCTAAAAGCAGAAACAATGTCTTCTATTTTCCTAAAGTTAAGACCACCCTCATCAAATGGATAACATAACTCATTCCATTTAGTCCATTGAAATGGATTCTCCTTAGAGGAGCCACCCCAATAGAATTTACTAAATATGTTATGTAATCTTTTTATAATGATTTTAGGAGGGTTTAAAACAGCAATAGTATAAACTGGAATAGATTGAAGCACATATCTAATAAGGGTAGCTCTACCTGCTTGAGAAATTAGTTTAGTAGACCAAATGTGAAGTTTATCCCTAATTTTAGAAATGAGATCAGAAAAATGAATTGACTTAGGTTTCCCTTTAAACAAAGGACATCCTAAATATTTCATAGGAAATTGTTTGTGAGACAATCCAGAAGTAGATTCTATAGTGTTTCTTCTATGATGAGATAACTTTTTATCCGTGTAAAAGGAACTCTTAGAAAAAATTTCTGACCCGAAGTGGATTCATACTTTTTTAATAGATCAATAAGGGATTTTATGCTATGTTTACCTCCATTTATAAAAATTATCAAGTCATCGGCATACCCTAAATGAGATATAAGTTGACTTTTAGATGGATGAGCATAAGGGATAGCTTTTCCAAGAACAAATAATTTGTCAATATTTTTACTTAAAGCTTCAGCTGCTATTATGAAGAGACTAGGAGACAAAGGGTCTCCTTGCCTTAATCACCTGGAAAAATGAAAGAAGCCAATACTTTTACCATTCAAAATTAAAGAGAACCAATTGTTAGATATTAGCCTCCAAATCAAATTAATAAAAACTTCACAAAATCCAAATTTTCTAAGAACTTCACAAAGATAAGTCCAATATACTCTATCATAAGCCTTTTCTATGTCTAATTTAAAGATCACATTATTTCCAAAAGATTTCTTACTAATGTATTGAACCATTTCTTGAGCTAAAAGGATATTTTCTTGAATACTTCTATTTTTAACAAACCCACTTTGGTTTTGAGAAACGATAGAAGGAAGTATAAGAGACAATCTATCATTTAAAATTTTAGAGATAATTTTGTTAGAGAAATTGCACAGGCTTATAGGTCTAAATTGGGAACATATTGAAGGATTAGAAATTTTACAAATAAGAGCAATATATGTAGTAGTCCAACTTTTAGGAAGATCAGCACCAGCAAAGAAAGAATGAATATCTTGAGCAAGTCATTTTTTATAATATGCCAAAACTTTAAGTAGAATATCCCTCCAAAACCATCCGGTCCAGGAGAGCTAGAATGATCCATGTTGGAAATAGCTGTAAAAATTTCTTCTTTTGAGGGGAATTCAATTAAATTGTTATTCATGTACACATCTATATCTTTACTAATAACTTCTATAAAAGAATAATCAAGATATTTGTATTCTGCAGACCAAGTATCTTTGAAATGATTAAGAAATATTTGTTCAATTTCTTCATTAGATTCTTCCCAATGGTTTTGATTGTCTTTGATTCTAGAGATGGTTAATCTCCTTTGCCTCGCTTTAACTGAAGCATGAAAGAATTTGGTGTTTTTGTCACCTAATTTAAGCCATTCTATGTGACCTTTTTGGTGCCAGTAACTTTCCTCTCTAAGTAAAGCAATATTTAACTCAGCTCTAGCTTTAGATAAATTGGATCTAGAAGAATCACAAGGATTTTTTTCAAAATCATGTTCCTTGATTAATACTAAGTTTTCAAGGTCTTTTACAGATTGAAAAACATTTTTAAAAGTGCTTTTATTCCAAGTTTTTAAGTGAGCTTTAAGTTGCTTTAACTTTAAAGCAAATTTAACTAAAGGAGGAGCTTGAATTTCAGCAGACCATAATTCTTCAATAATATCTTGAACATTTGACCTAATGCACCACATAGATAGAAACCTAAAAGGTTTTGGATAGTTATCAAAGTTGCTTTTAATAGACAAAAGTAATGGACTATGATCAGAGCAAGTTTTATGGAGATGAGTTATACTCATTTAAGGGAACTTTAAAATCCAGTTATGATTAACCAAACCTCTGTCAAGTCTACAAAAAATAGTTCCAGCATGCCTATTGTTAGTCCAGGTAAACCTAGAACCAATGTATCCTAGGTCTATTAAGGAACAAGAAGTTATCATATCCTTAAAATCATCTGTAGCATTAAAATTTATAGGATTACCTCCTAATCTTTTAGCCTCTTCTTTAACAATATTAAAATCTCCTATGACAAGCCAAGACTCAATTATAGAATTCCTAGTGACAGAACCTATATCTGTCCATAGACTTATTCTTTCAATAGGAGTACATTTGCGTAAACAATAGCTAAATGTATAATAACATTCAAACAATTTATATAAATTTCAAAGCCTAATAGTTATTCTGAATCATACTTGACTTGGAATTCTAGATCATTTGTCCATAGAAACCAAATTTTATTGGATATGTTACTAAAAAAGTTTGGGTAATTCCATTTTAGTTTGTATTTGGGAGTATTTTCAGAATCTACTTTAGGCTCTAGTAAGGCAATTGCTAGTAGATTATATTGTTTAATCAATCTTTTGATTATCCTATTAGTTGGTTTATTACCTACCCCCTAACATTCCAGCATATGAAATTTATCATTTAAACGTAGGATTAGTTATGATATTTTTTTATTTTCCTAAAGACCTTGCGAGTCTTCAGTAAAGAGGATCAATAGGAGCTTTTTTAGAAATCATACCTGACTTTATAGATGATTCTGCAGCAGAAGTAGAGGGGTCTGTGTCACTGTCTTTTCTTGTGGCTACAGCTCTATGTTGCTGATATTTGTTCCATTTGACATCTAACCAAGAAGCAAAATTCTATAGTTCTTCAACCATTGGAACTGAATTTTTTCTTTCCTCTTGATCTGAATGATAATCTTTTGATGCTTTAAAATAATTGTCATATTTAGGCAGTGTAGAGCCTTTTGGGGAGAGGTGGAATTGATCCACCCTCAAAGTTTCCTCTGAATTATAATGACCATGAGATATTTTATCTAACTGCATCTGTGGACCTTCTTGAGTCTTGTGAGTCCAACTTTCAATCTGATTTGTAGCTTACTCTTCAGAGTCTGTTTCAGAATTATCTTCTTGTAATACCTCTATGATGTCATATAAAAGCCCTTTCTTGGTACCTGAAGAACTTGGGTTTAGGTGAGACTTTAAAGGCCCTGTGTTTGTAGAGATCCCCTTAGCCTTAGGAAGTAACTGAATCTTTATTCCAGTTTCTTGAATTTGTTTAGCAGCAGCAGCATTCGTGGGGAGAAGTTGATTATTTATGCCATTTTCTGATTCTTGTATTACAGCAGCACTCTTTACAGTCTCTTTTGTCTTTTATTTTTGGGAGGTATTTATAGGAGGGAATTTGATCAGGCATTTAGATTCTTCATGTCCCTTCTTCTTACAGTATGATGGAATGTTTTCATACGAGATCTGTTGCCAAAAACCCTTTTCCCCACATCCAATCCAGATCCTATAGATTCTTTCTTGTAAAATATATAACTCAATACATATTCTTGCAATGCTTGGTCTAGATAAGGATGTTGTTGAGGCATCCATGGTCAAAGGTTTCCCAATTAATTGAGCAATAGAAAATAAAGAAGACTTGGCATAAAAATGAATTGGAAGATTGGGTAGATTCACCCAAATAGGTACAATGGGACTTTCTTCTTCTAGGTGGAAATCAGATGTCCATTTGAAAGTATGCATTGGGAACTTCCCGATATACCATTGATCTCTTACCCAAAGTCGAACATAGTCCTCTTCACATTGAAGTCGAATTAGAATGTGCTTTGAATCAATCAGACCAACTGTAAATACAGACTTTAATGAAAAAGTTTGGAAGGTTTTCCTGATGATTTCAATTGAAGGTCTGCCATGCAAAAATTTATCTATGATTGTGTGTTGGAAAGGAGCAGCTAGTGTGGTAATATCATCTTCTGAGAATAGAATCGATCGTTCTTCCTTGTTGGTAGATGGATGTTTGAGACATAGATCCTTCGCAGAGTTGTTCATGAGAATATTTGCAAAGGATTTCTTCCAAATAGCATTCTGATCAGGAGGTTTAGGAGGGATGTGTGTGTTAACAGGTATGTCAGCCATTTTTGCCATGGCGACAAGAGCTTCAAGGGGAATGAGAGTTCACCCTATTTCCTATATGATTTTTGGAGCGTTTCTTAGAGAGTTTTACGAGAGAGAGAGAAAGAAGTGATGGTAGTAAACGAGCAAAGTCACACTAAATCTGATGCTGGCAAGAGCTCAAAAAAGAAAAAAAATCTAAGGACAACAAGAAGGCTGACAGACTAAAGAGGTTCGATGAGTATACCATGCTCACCATTGGTGTTCAACACATCCTCAATGAGATTCGAGAGTAAAGACCTAAAATGGACAGGTAAATTAAAAGATGCACCAAATTAAAAGGATAAAATCAAGTACTACAAATTACATAAACATCACGACCACAACACTAATAGTTTCCTAGATTTGAAGAACGAGATTTAAAATCTCATTTCACGAGGAAAGATGATGAAGTATGTTGATAAAGTTGACCTATTAGCTAGGCAGGAGGAGTAAAAACCTAGACACCAATTGAATTCCCCTTATAAAGGTGTCAAGAGAACAAGAAGAAAAGAGGCCGAGAGATTATCCAGATCATAATTTGGATCTGTCGAAGAAGCCCAAGGATCTTGTGCACGAATTCAAAATGATCTCCTTTGGGAGTCACTTTATAAAAGGGTGTGACACTGGTGGGGGAGATAGAACAGGAAAGTCTGCCTCAATGAGGTGAAGGTTGATGCTCATGTTTGATAAATAAACTTAGCCGATAATGTGGACATGCGCCCTAGAAAGGTAAATAAATATTGTCTTATCATTAGTTTATTTAAATATGACTTGTCCGGTTCACTTTATCCAAAAGATGAGCCTATGGTTGTCACAATGATGGTGCGTGGAATTCAAATAGCAAGGATTCTGGTTGATAATGGAAATTTGGTTGATGTTCTGTTTTTCAGTTGCTTCAAGAAATTTAGGCTGAGAGATAACAAGTTGAAGGCCTATTACAAGCCTCTTTTCTTTTCGCAATCTCCTTCAATTTTGATTTCCTGTCCTCAACTTTGATGCCATTAAGAGGCTTCCTTATAGTAGGTGTCCCCTTCAATTTCGATTTTTCTCTCCTCTGCTTTACTTTCCTCGGTGTTTAGTCAACAAAACTCCTAGGTCGTAAAAAATAATGCCCAAAGTCCTAGCACATATAGATACCAAAAACATAATAGTCCAATCAATTCTTGTGCCTCGTGACATAATCAGCCACGTTGCTTTCGTGTAAGTAGTATCCATGAATGAAACTGCCATAAAATATTGCTAAGACCTTGAATGTAAGCAGTAGCCATGAATGAAGCAGTAGAGATGGTGGAAATAATATGAGTTGGAGCTCATACTTTTCCACTCTTAATTATAGTGCTAAGAACCTTGGGAATTTGTGGAGGCTTCACTTCCTTTACAGGAGGAATCTTGCCTTCCTCAGCCAATTTCTCAAATGTTTCCTTAATCACATCTTCAAACCCTTCATACAAAATGGAGACAACAGCTCCGGCCTCCCCAAGTGCTTCATTCTTCGCTTGTGCAGACTCCATCTCACCACCACTCTTGGCTCCCTGATTACATTTTCTTTTAGGGAAAATGTGTTCCCCTTAGGAGCAATTGAGCTTGAGGATTCATTTTTTTAATCCTAGATGAGAATGTTCACTCGACCTAAAATATCATATTTTGTAGGGTTGGATTAAAAAATTTAAAGTTACTCTATATTCACTAGTGTATGATATTCCTACAAGATATGGGCTTGGTGTAGTTAAAGGAAACAAAGTAGAGGCCCGTGAGTGCTACTACACATCGACAGCACAGGATCAAAAGAAATTAACCACTACTTATATGATCGAGACATTAGATCCTAGAGATAAAGATAAACTACTCAAGTTTCAGATAGTTAAAGAGATCAAGCCTGTGATGTTGAACGATGAGCATCCAGAAAGGACACCCAAATTGGATCGTCATTAGACCCATCATTTAATAAAGAGTTAGTCTACTTATAAAGTAAGACTAAGAACGTATTTCATTAGAGCTATTAGGACATTCCTGTAATAGATACAGAATTCCTATGCCATGAGCTCAGCATAGTGAAGGATGTGAAGCCTGTAAAACAGAAGCATCGTGTGCTCATCTAGGAGAAGAACATGGCCATCCAAGAGGAGGTTAAAAAATTTCAATATGCGAATTTCATTAAATACATCAAGTACGCATAATGGATTTCAAATGTGGTTATGGTAAAAAAGCAGAACAAAAATTAGCGTAGGCTTGTCCAAAAGACCACTATCCTTTTACTAGGATTCTACAGTCAGGCACGAATTGCTCAATTTTATGGATGCCTAATTGGGGTATAACCAGATAAAGATGAAGCCCAAAAATAGGTACAAAACCTCGTTTATCACTAGCCGATCCACTTAGTGCTACAATTATGACTTTTGGTCTCAAAAATACTGGAGCAACATATTAAAGGCAAGAGAACAAAGTTTTTGAAGATCAGGTTGGAAAAAACCATGGAAGTCTACGTCGATGATATGCTGACTACGAGAAAGAACATTGATGACCAAATCAGTAACGTTGGATGACCTTTTGACCAACTGGAAAAGCACCAAATGAAGTTTAACCCCACAAAATATCTTTTGGGGGTCAAGGAGAGGAATTTTCTAGGCATCAAAGTTAACTAACTAATATAGAGGATAATTCGGACATGATCCAAGCACTAATTAATATGCAATTTTTCATGAGAAAAAGGACATCCAGAGGTTGAAGGAACGAGTAATAATGCTAAATCCATTTGTGTTAAGAGACACAGATAAATCTCTTTCATTCTTTGATGTGCTAAGAAAGACTTTTGAGTTCAATGGCGAGTGTTAAACGACTTTCTTAGAATTAAAGAATTACTTAGGATATGCACCTTTGTTGTAAAGTCCAGTCCTATGTGAAAATATCTTTTTAAACTTGTCTATATCAGAGTCGGCTGTCAACTTGGCATTGGTTCAATAAGAATGCAGAAGGAAGAGTCCCGTCTACTACACTGACTAGGCGTATCGTGGAGAAGAAATTCAGTATCCTCGAGTGGAGAAGTTATACTTTTATTTGATTAAAGATTCCCGCGGGATGAAGCCATACTTTAAAGCATATATGATTATCATATATACTAAACCTTACTCTATAACAAGATATTCAAAATCCAGAGAAATCAGATAGATTGATGGCTTGGACTGTAAAACTAAGAAAGTATGACATGTAGTATGAACTAAGAACAAAACTTAAAGGCCACCATTGGTTGACTTTATAATAGCTTAGCTTTGTCTATGAGAACTGGGAGAGTATGACATACATTATGACATTGGACCTTTCCCTTTGGAGCTTCCCAAGAAACAACCTCAGCTTTGTCCTTCCTTAGAACATTAATCTCGGCTCACTTTCGATCCTCGGATTCTTATCTCTTTTGAGCATCGACCTTATTCTTTCCTTATCATGTGCATCAATCTTCGTCTTTAGCTCTTTCTAAAGATTTTTACAGAGAGAAATATCCATGGAAGCATGGTCAACTGTCTGAGGTTCCATCCTGCTAAAAGGCTCATCAATAAAACCTGAGGTGGTAGGAGTAGAAGTTGAACAAGAGTAAAAATGAGTCATATCATAATGAATAAGCAAAAGACAGTCTGATATAGCACAATCTTGTCACCTGCTTCAATTTCACCTTTAGCATTCTAGTCAGCTTCAACATGACCTACTTTTACTAAAAGAACCAATGCCTCTATAGAAGGAGCACCAAAAGGAGGAGTGTGGTAGCATATGCATATAAACTTTCCCACAGAGAAGAGATCCTCAAACTTTGGGCTCTTGGTCACACAAAAAGTTTCAACTAACTCCCACATAGTAGAAAGAAGTCTCAGAGCTATCTTCGTTGAAAAAGTTAAACAAAAGTATTAGCACGGTATATGTCAAAGGGAAATCATAAAGAAAATAAAATCAAATGTCTACCAATTTTGTTTATCCCACACCATTTATGGGGAATTCTACAAGATATACTCTTCTCATGAGATCTGTATTCCCAATCACCCTTCATAAAAATAAACTCATTTTTATAGATATCTTTGTTGTCGGGATAACTTTTATCATTCTTAAATGGGACTTCCTGGGTGCAAAATAATAATACCTAGGAGTTTTGGCATTATCCTTTACTCCATGCAAGAATTTAAATATATCCCCATTTTGATCGAGTGGAAAAACCGAGCGTTCGTCTAAATACGTTAGTCGTTGTTATCGGCTTCCAACCGTAATACAAAAACCTGAACTTTAACTACACTCTTGCGATGTATAGTGGCTAGTCTGGGTATCGAATCCTCGGGGAACTAGGACGAGTGAACGTGATGACAAAGGTAAGACTATTAACCCTAACTTGACTCTAAAAAGAAATAAAAAGATGATTGAGATGGGAAATAACTAATTAACTAAATGCACACTAAATTAGACTACTGCATTAACTATGTGGGAAAAATTAACTAACTAAGAATGACTTAATAAGAATGAAGGGAAAATAGGTTGAGAATACTATCCCCCAATCCTTAGTAATTACTTGGCAGAATACTAAAATTATAAATTAGAAGTTTGAATGAATCCAGTCTGTATAGATCCTAAGCATTACATGTATGAGGTTCAATCCCGCATCATATGAAATCAAAGGGGAATATAAAGTTGTGCTAAACAATTTTACGCACATTATAGTCTTAAACATCCCAAATACCTAGGGCAAGAGAGATTAAAAGACCTATAATGATTATGGAATTATCTTGCACGACTCTTTCATAATTTTAATTTAAATTCTATTTTCTACATATGTAATTTACATTGGGATGGGTTCATGCATCCCAACCCTAAAAAAAATTAGCTAGACATGATTTTATTAAATGAAAACAAAATTCTAAATGTGCAAGAAATCATGTCTATTATGCATTGAAAAGAAACTTGAATTGAGAAACGAAAATTAAACTACAAGAGCAATTTAAACTTACAATATGCAAGAAACGGAAAGTAGAAATTAACAATACTTGAATAGAAGAAGGAAATCTGAACTTGAAACTTGAATCTTGAATAGGTCTTGTTCAACTACAAACTAGGGTTGCTAAATCCTAAGAAAATATGAAATTATATGCCAAAAGGAACTCTCTCTCTTCCTCCTTTCATTACTCTAGGGCTTCGCTTTTTATAATACCCAAATATGACTTTTCCACTGCCTCTCCACATTTTACAACTAATAAAAAGGAATTATACAAGAAATTTCAAGAGTTGAAACTCTTCAGCTTCCGGAATTAATTTCAACTTTGACTTTCTTTCTCCAACTTTGACTTGCCATATCTTTTGATCCAGAGCTTCGATTTGACTGTTGTTTTTTCCAGTGTTCTTGTAATTTAGAGCTCTTCAACTTTCTAGTTTTCCCCACCTCCAGAATATATATGTAAAATTACAAAAATTCCCTTCAACTCTCCGTTTCTTGGTTTCTTTCACTATTTTGAGTTCTCTTTGGCACTAAATATCTGTAAAAGTAGTAAGAAATACACAAAACTCGAGGTACTTGTTAGAAGAAGTCATTAGCAATGATATGGGATAAAAACCATCAATTACGTTGTTCGAGGTACCAAAATTACCAACTTAGGAGGATAAATTTAGAAGAATTTATGCTTAGTCAAATCCCCATAACTTAGAACTTTGCGCGTCCCGGGCAATGTAAAAGCATAAGAGCATGAGTTAAGGAACCTTCAAAAACTTTATTGGGATTGAATATTTTTTTTTGCGGGCAAGCGATTGCATTTAGCGTATGCAATAAGCCTTTAAACCCCTAGGTTACCCTAGTAGGACGAGTGGTGTCTCGTGAGGGTTTACAGTGAATACACCCACAAAATTCTTTATTGACTCAAATAAATATCAAAATACTTAAAAATTGTACAATTTGAACTTTTTGAAAAATAATCACCATAAATTCATATTCAAATGTCTCAAACCATAGTATGTCTGTGCAAAGCCAAAAATTAAACCTCAAATTTCCACTAATTGAGCATTACGTTAATTTTCGAAAATTCGTTTTGATTCAAATTCTTACAGATGCACTCATAAACGAATCACTCAGATTGTGGTTATTTTCTCTCGGTATGCATGATATAAAGATTAAATATAATGGACACAAATTCACACATACAAAATTGAAAAGAAGGAAATATATGGTAAAAAGATCTCATCATCAGAATACAGTTATTAGGAAACGGGAAACATCATATCTTAATCACACTATTTTAATCTCTTTTATTATCTTTTCATGTCTTAGCTCTCCATGCAGTAATTAATTTTTCCATTCGGACTCGGTTAGGACTTTTCGGGTAAAAAGTGTAAAGGGTAAAAATGGGAATGGACGGAATGTTCGGAATTGAAAAATGTCCTTATGACGTCCATTAGTGCTTTTTCGGGCATTTGCTCATTTTTATCTTTCTTTTTCTATTTTCACTTTTTTTCTTTTATTTTTTTCTTGCAATTTTTCTTTTCTTACCCTTTTTTTTATTACGCACTTTGGACTTACTTGATGAATTTCCAATTTTTCACAATTCCGGGCTATTTGGGTTTTTCGGGTTATCAAACGAAAGGAAAATATTTTATTAGGCTCAAAGTGGGTTGTAAAGGGATAATTTTTTCACAACTTTATTATGGCTAATATTTTTGGGTTAAACAAAAGAGAGCCTACTTCATTGTCCAAATTTCTAATCACATTACTATATGCATCTCGAGATTAATTAAATTTAAAGATATATTTAGCATGAATTTCGAGACAATATTTCACACATTTCCCATAACCGATCAAAACAAAGGATTGAGATCATCAACGACTTATTAAAATGCTAAAAATAACTTTGAGTTAATCATAGACTCAGATTGATTTAAAAACTCATAAAAAATTGAAAGTCTCGAAATCTCACCGGATTTGATTAATCTCCACACTTATTCGTTAAGTCGTCAATTTTCTTTCAATTTCCATCTTTGGTCAATTTTCGTTTAGTGCATTTTGATTGTTAACAATTTGATACTTTAAATAGAATAAAGGTGATAGTTTTGAAATTTTTAAATTCTAATTTTTATTCATTTTGAACAAAAATATTTTTGGCTTTTCAAAATTTTCCAATTTTTTTTTTGAAATTTTCTAAAAAAAACACACTTGGAAAGAACATGTGATCGAATCAATGAATCTAAACAATAAACGGGAAGAATATCCCACACCCCCTAACTTAAATGTTTGTCCTCAATGCGAATCAAGAACACAACATAAAGAGAGGAAAATAAAAATATTACCCAAATGGAGCGATCCCCGATGAGTGCGATTTCATTGAATCTACAAAACATGTGAGAACCAAGAATAACAAAAAGAATAACAAAAACTTTAACTAATTACTCTAAACTATAAAAAAAGGAAAAAGAAAAAGCTAATTATGTACAACCTACGATTTGAACTTCTAATAAGTTATACACTAGAAGTCGAAAAATTTGAGGGTCCACCCAAAATACAATTTGACTTTGAGGGGTAATCAATGTACCCTCATTAGGATGCATGCCTCCCGAAAAATAAGAATTCCGTTTGAACAATGGAAGGCATGTATAAGGTGAAAAAAATGGACCATCACCAATTACTATTTTTAAATGGATAATGGGTGAAAAATAAAATTGGGATCCAAGAAAAATAGAATCCCCTCCCAAATATTTTTCAAGTAGTATGGGAAGAGGGGAACATAAAAAGGAAGAATATATCTTACAAACCAATTTTAGCAAAGATTCCTCGTTGGTAAAAGTTTTAACTGTTACAAAAGTTACAACCAACTCATGGGAATCAAAATTCAATTCATCTCCCAAATTTTTTTCAGTTAGAACGGGAGGTAGTGCACGTGTAAGTGAATAACCCATAAGATGAAGCATCTCAAATAAACATTCTTGTTCAAGAACCAGGTCGACATCCTCAAGAATTTCATCTGATTCTTATGATGGAGTTAACAGTTCGATAATAGTGGGGACACAAGGAAATGAAGGATCTTCAACCTCAATAGATTTGAAATATTTATAAGAGTTTGAGATTCAAAAGTACTTGGATCACTCTCAATGATTTCGTCCTCAAAAGTGTTAGGTGAAGCGCAAGTCTCGTCCTCCTTTAAGCTTTTCAGATAAGCATCAATCTCCTTGCTAGTTTCTCAAATTTTCAACTCTGTAGCAGCAAGGTCATGAAATTGCTTTTTGCTAATAAGCAAGAGTTCTTCCAAAATAGGTTCCTTGGTTCGAGCACCTCGGATTCCTTATTTGTTCGAAAACTTACTTCATCTACAAAAATATCGAAATAAAAATCCTTATTGGGTTCAAATAATGCATCTAACTCTTTCTCCCAATAACGATTTTTTTTCTCGATATTCTTTTTCAAGTCTTTCTTCTTCAAGCAATTCATTTTGATAAATTTGGACGGCCTTAGCACAGGGCTTGTATTTATGAGACTCATCTTTAGTGATATTGATCCAATGTTCATAAGTCTTGAGCGCCTCCTCCTCACTATTATCATAACAATTAAAGCCACCAAAAGAGTTAAAGTAAGACATTTAAAATTGGGCAATTCAAGAACATGACACCCATAATTCTGGAAAAAAAAATTGGATATTTTTTTTAAGGTCAAATTCGGGATTAACCAACATAACCTAAAGTCTACCTAAGTCCCCGGCAACGGCTCCATTTTGATCAAGTGGAAAAATCGAGCGTCCGTGTAAATACGCTAGTCATTGTTATCGGCTTCCAACCGTAATACAAAAACCAAAACTTTAGCTACACTCTTGCGGAGTATAGTGGCTAGTCTGGGTATCGAATCCTCATGGAATTAGGATGAGTGAACGTGACGACAAAAGTAAGACTGTTAACCCTAACTTGACTCTAAAAAGAAATAAAAAGATGATTGAGATGGGAAATAACTAATTAACTAAATGCACACTAAATTAAACTACTGCATTAACTATGTGAGAAAAATTAACTAACTAAGAATGGCTTAATAAGAATGAAGGGAAAACATGTTGGGAATACAATCCCCCAATCCTTAGTAATTACTTAGCAGAATACTAAAATTATAAATTAGAAGTTTGAATGAATTCAGTCTTTATAGATCCTAAGCATTACATATATGAGGTTCAATCCTGCATCATATGAAATCAAAGGGGAATATAAAGCGGTGCTAAATAATTTTACGCGCATTATATTCTTAAACATCCCAAGTACCTAGGGCAAGCGGGATTAAAAGACCTATAATGATTGTGGAATTATCTTGCACGACTCTTTTAAAATTTTAATTTTAATTCTATTGTGTACATATGTAATTTACATTGGCATGGGTTCATGCATCACAACCCTAGAAAAACTTAGCTAGACATGATTTTATTAAATAATCTTTTTTTCTAAATGTGCAAGAAATCATAGGTCTATTATGCATTGAAAAGAAACTTGAATTAAGAAACAAAAATTAAACTACAAGAGCAATTTAAACTTACAATATGCAAGAAATGGAAAGTAGAAATTAACAATACTTGAATAGAAGAAGGAAATATGAACTTGAAATTTGAATCTTGAATAGCTCTTGTTCAATTACAAACTAGGGTTGCTAAATCATAAGAAAATATGAAATTATATGCCAAAAGGAACTCTCTCTCTTCCTCCCTTCATTACTCTAGGGCTTCGCTTTTTATAATACCCAAATATGACTTTTCCAAATCCTCTCCACCTTTTACAACTAATAAAAAGGAATTATACAAGAAATTTCAAGAGTTGAAACTCTTCAGCTTCCAGAATTAATTTCAACTTTGACTTTCTTTCTCCAACTTTGACTTGCCATATCGTTTGATCCAGAGCTCCGATTTGACTGCCATTTTTTCCAGTGTTCTTATAATTTAGACATCTTCAACTTTCTAGTTTTCCCCACCTCCAGAATATATATGTCAAATTATGAAAATTCCCTTCAACTCCCCGTTTCTTAGTGTCTTTCACTATTTTGAGTTCTCTTTGGCACTAAATATCTGTAAAAACAGTAAGAAATACACACAACTTAGGGTACTTGTTAGAATAAGTCATTAGCAATGATATGGGATAAAAACAAAGCAATTAAGTTATTCAAGGTACTAAAACTACCAACTTAGGAGCATAAATTCAGAAGAATTTATGCTTAGTCACCCATTAAGATTAAAACCAGTCTGTGACTATCAAAACATCATCACCCCAAGAATTTCCCTATAGAAATCATGGGAAGTTGGGTGGAAAAAACCCATAAAACTGTAAGATAGACCTTATAACTAGGTGTAAGGGTAGACAAACTCCAACATGGAGTGCCCACAAGGGTGGGAAAATCTCATCTGTATTAAGACGATAATAAACCATCTCATCACAATCAGATATCCTAGTAGGAATGCTATTGGTAATGCCATACTTCTCTCTCAATTCAACTAACTCATCCTCAAGTACATCACAAGAATCCTATCTGGTGTCTGTGTTGCAAGGTTCATAAGGGTCAGTGGAACTCTACGAAGTGTTATTTTTGCCATAAGACATTTCAATAGAAGGAATGCATGGAACATGTCTTTCTGGCATGACTATCTCATCCAAAGCATCCAAGTTAATGATTGATATATCCAAGACCGTATTCGTAAAATTTCCACCATAGGCAAGTGTTCAACCTCATTAACTATATGCAGCCCCTCAAACTCAAGGTCAGGATACTCCAAGGCTAGAGGATAATAATAAGAACCAACAAAAGAATGAGACAAAAGGGTATATCTAGGATGAGAAGGATTATCCTCATGCCTAACTACACTTAGAGGGTGGGAAACCTTTCTCCTAGATTTTCAGGGAAAACCCTATCCAACCTTCTAATGTGATCTAGCCATCCACTGATCCATGAATAGTCACTCATAAAGGTTAAATTGAATTTGGGTTCTTGATCAGTGGCAGGACATATGGAATTTTGGGTAAACAAAGACTTGGGGGTTGTTTAGTTTCGAAAATCAAAGAATTGGGTAAAATGGAACCCTTAAACACCTAAAATTCCCTAAATTTGGGGAACCCTAGGCTAACCAACCCAATGACCACCTAAAATATTTAAGTTCAAATCAAAGGTTAGATTAACAAATAAACACCAACAACATAAATAAATTACAACCCAAAAGGGAATAAATTGCTAAAAAAAACTCAAATTGAAACCCTAAAAGAGAAATGACCTACCTAAAACACTAAAAGAGCTGAAGGCGACTGAAATAGTGTTCAAATTTTGTAAACCGATGTAAGAAAATTAAAAAAACTCGTCGAATATGGGTTTCCAAGAAAAGAACCAGTAAAAAATGGTAGAAGAAGGGAGGAGTTTTGTCGGAGAAGGAGCAGTTTAAGAACGAAAGGAGTTTCTCTCTCTAAAAGCAATCACATGAAGAAAAATGAATTTGGAAAGTTTAAAAAGATTTGTAAATTAGATTTCATAACTTTTAGGTGGTAACAATTACTCCTATTAATGCAATGCATGACATTACGTCTAGGGAATGGAATTGACGTTTTGCAAACTCACATACACTGCCCCAGGCATACGCGTCATAATTACACCAGACGCCATTCCTAACATCTGACACTTGTAAAGGTAAAATCCAAGCGGAAAATTTCACAAGTCATTTTGCTCGGTACATCCCCGATAAGATTCAAAGACGAACAAAATTGCAAACGCCGATAACTTTCCACTGCATACCTCAATAGTGAGCAAAGTTCGTTGCATACCCAAAATTTGTAAAACTTCAAAAATTCCAAAATATATAACACTTCACTCACTCAATCTGCTCAATGCATACCCAAAATATGTAATACTTCAAAAAATTCATTGAATACCTCAATTGTGAGCAAAGTTTTGGGTGCTTTTATTGTATAATAAATATGATATAGCCCATGAACCAACTGGAAAATACTAGTTGGACTCACGTATATCTTCAATGAGGTCATCTCATCTACCCATCTAGTCAGCAAGTATAATTATGGTAGTCTCACATCAAAGTTGATTTAACCCAGCTAGATCATAGCAATTAACGATGTGACATAACACCATAAAATAAAGCATATACCATGTGATAGGGTGACATAAAAAACATTCACATCATGCACACATGTGGGAGATATGAAAATATCCTCATCCATGTGCGTGTAATAAACTCATGATTATCCCCCTCTCGCTTTCGTGTAAAAGGTGTATCGTTCTAACCTGTAGAGGCACGATACATGTCCCTATCCATTCTCTCTCCTCTAACTACCTATATATAGAACGTTATCCCTCATTATAAAACAATCGAGATATATTTTCCATATCGTTATATTGTTAATTTCTATACTGAACATGAAACCTTGTAACTACTACTCATCAATGGAATTTTCCATTTAAATCTATAAAATAAACACTACGATGTGGGTACCTTTATGGCCTGAACCACATAAACCTCATTTATATTCCTTTCTCTCATTTTTATCTACTGTTTACCCTAGATAAGCTTCTCTATGATTTATATATCTTTATCTTTTTATTTATCATTAATGTATTGTTACTAACGCCTAATTAGTATACTTATTTTAGGAAATAACAATACATAAAAGGATATAGTGGAAAATCACAAATTGAAATATGGTGATGATAGGTATCATTTTTCATGTAAAAATAGGGTTAATGTATGGTGATTTAAACACTGAGAGGGAGAGAGATCCATAGGGCTAACCTCTTTCTATTTAAGGTCTCAAAATCGAGAGGGAGAGAACACCGTAGGGGTATAGGATATCTTGATTTTAGGCTTTGATTTTATCAAAGATTCAAAACATTCCAACTTATTTCTTAAGTTCGCTAAGAGGACCAACCGTAGAAATGCAGTGTTTCGATGGCATCTTTCGAGAATCTGAACCACCTCACAATTAGTTATCCTTCTTGGTTAATGGGAAATAAGGTTTAATTAAATAAGTGTGAACGTATGGTGACTCAAACACTGAAAGGGAGAGAGATCTGTTAGGTTTTAAGGTATCCTGATTTTATACTTTGGTTTTAGGAAATATTCAAATTATTCCAACATCTTTCTATTAAAGGTCACAAAGTGGACTGACATAGAAATTTGAGGTTTCGATGGAGTCTTTCAGGATTCAGGTCCACTTCACGACTGAATATCCTTTATGGTTAGTAGGAACCGAGGTTTAGGCGATTAAGTGTGAACATGTGGTTATTCAAACATCGAGAGGGATAGAGCTCCATGGGGGTATAAGGTATCCATATTTTAGACTTTGATTTTAGAAAATATTCAAAACATTCCAACCTATGTCTATTTAAGGTCGCAAAGGGGACCAGACATAGAAACACAAGGTTTTGATAGAGTTTATCGGGATTTTAGACCACCTTGTGACTAATTATACTTCTTGGTTAGTGGGAACCGAGGTTTAAGCAATTAAGTGTGAACGTAAGGTGATTCAAACACTGAGAGGGAGAGATATCCGCAAGGGTATGTAACACCCCATGCAATCTGGCAAGCGAGGTGGCTAGTCATCACCGCCAAACTATGTCGGGTGTCAATAGTCTCGTGCTAGGCTATCCAAATCAATGGAATGACACAAAAATCAACCCCACCCCAAAATATTCCATCCGTAAAAATATACACTAACTAGCTCCATACCTATAAAGTATTAACCACAACTAAGGCATGCCAACTAGCCCCATACCTGTCAAGTATTCCTAACATTAAGGTGAGAGAGTACTACCCAATAATCCTATTGTCCCCGCGGTGATAAATGTAATTAAATCAATAATTTGCAATTCACATATTATCAACAATTCTACAATCTCTCATACGGTCACAAATAAATTTAATTTAATTTTTTTAACCAATCATCATAATTAGAACAATTTATTTTATGCAACTATTATAACTTCCACATCATGCAAGTTTATGGAGCACGCAACAAAATTCCCCTTTTATTATCAACATAGTTTTTATGTGATCTCACAAGTCCCTTTTTAATTTAATAAACTACCATAATTTTCTGAATGCAAACCAACATCCATATTAGCCAAAAACCCAATCTATACCCTAAGAACACAAGGGTTATAACTCTTAATTCATATTAGGATTTTTCATAAAAATAGTCCCAATATAAATTTCATTTTCCTTAATTAAGGTTGCTAATTTATTTTAAGGAAAACAAGTGAATTAGTGTTTAGGCGATATTTAAAACGCATAATACTAAAGAGATAGAATAGAATTATTCATGCCTAAGAAAAATCCAGTTGAAAATTCCGATTTGATGGTTGTAACCCTCTCGAAAAATTAATAAAGATTCGCTTCTTGAACAATCTTGAGAAAACACCGTTTGAGCCTTCAAAAATTGAGCTGAATCTTGAAAATTTTAGGGCTAGGGTTTGTATATGAAAGGAGATAATGATGTAGAATACTTTTGGTTTCAAAGTTCGTGAAAAAGTGTTTAGCAAAGCCTAACCCTGAGTTATTTTAATATGGAAAAAGATTAAGAGTTGTAATTAACTTAAACTCTAACAAATCCTCCTTACAGCCGACACTGACCATTTAGAATCCATTCGCCCGCTAGGCTGAATTGATTCGGTCTGGTCAGGTGCCCCAAAACGCCCAAAAATTTATATATGTGAATAAAAACCATATTTCTCCCCCGATTTTAATTTCGATTGAAATCTTATTTTTCATAAATAAAATCCAACATTTTAATTTACTAAAGATAATTAAATCCATTTTTTTTTATTTTTCCGAATTCTGAAATAAATTAAATTATTACCAACTTAAAATTACGGGGTGTTACAGGGTATAGGGTACCCTAATTTTAGACTTCGATTTTAGCAAAGATTAAAAATATTCCAACTTCTTTCTATTTAAGGTCTGAAAGGATTAAAAGTATTCCAACTTCTTTCTATTTAAGGTCTCAAAGGATTAAAAATATTCCAACTTCTTTCTATTTAAGGTCTCAAAGGGGACCAGGCATAGAAATGTGGGGTTCCAATTTTGTGTCTTTCGACATTAGGGAACACTTCATAAATGGTTATTCTTCCTTATCAGAGGAAACCAAGGTTTTGCTAATTAATTATGAACGTATGCTGATTCAAACATCGAGAAGAGGATAGCACCATAAGGGCATAGGATATCCTGATTTTAGACTTTGGTTTTCTCAAATATTCAAATTATTCCAACAACTTTCTATTTCAGGTCACAAAGGAGACCAAACGTAAAAACGCAGGGTTTTTATGGCATCTTTCAAGTTCGAGACTACCTCACGACTGGTTATCCATCCTGGTTAGAGGAATCCTAGGTTTAGGTGATTAAGTATGAGCGTATGGTTATTTAAAAACAAAGAGGGGGAGAGAATATAGCAGTATAGGGTATCCTGATTTTAGACTTTGATTTTAGCAAAGATGAAAAATGTTCCAACCTCTTTGTATTTAAGGTAGAAAAGGGTACTAGATGTATAAATGTAGGGTTTTGATGGTGTCTTTTAGGATTCGGGACCACCTCACGACTACTTATCCTTCCTGGTTAGCGGGATCCGAGGTTTAGTCAATTTACTCTGAACGTATAGTGACTCAAACAGCGCGAGGGATAAAGATTCATAGGAATATAGGGTATCTTGATTGTAAACTTTTGTTTTAGTAAAGATTTAAAATATTCCAACATCGTTCTGTTTAAGGTCACAAAGGGAACTAGACGTAGACACAAGGGGTTTCGATGGGATCCTTTGTGATTTAGAACCATCTCATGGTTGGTTATCCTTGTTAATTAGCGAGAACCTAGGTTTAGGCGACTAAGTGTTAATGTGCGGTGATTCAAACACCGAAAGGGAGAGAGATTTTTAAAGGTATATGGTATCTTGATTTTAGACTTTGGTTTTATCATAGATTCAAAATATTCCAGGAGCTTTCTATCTATGGTCGAAAAGGGAAGAAGACGTAGAAATGTAGGGTTTTGATGGCATATTGTGGGATTCGGGACCACCTCTCGACTGGTTATTCTTCCTGGTTAGCGAGGATTGAGGTTTAGGCGATCAACTGTGAACGTATGGTGTGACTCCAAAATTTGATATGTAGACATTGCCTTTTCCATATAACTATTATGTTTTTATTTTGTGTTTCCTCCTTTGTTTCCTACTTTCTTGCAGCCTTGGGGTAATTTTAAGGGATCGGTGGTCCATTCTTCTATGACCTGAATGATGAATCCTCCCTTCGATGTGGGTTTTGTCTCATTATGTCATTGCCAACTCATTGGGAATTTTAGGAGGAGTTAGCTGATTATTGCGGCTCTGGGTGAACATTGATGGGATATGACAAGCACGCTCCACTTTCCACTAGGGAGTGATTATGACCCCTTTGGATTATTTCCTTTATTAGCTTTTTGTTTGACGAAGTGGGGTTAATCCTGGACCGGACAGTAACTATTACTACTGGAGGTTTGACTATCGCTCTTGGGATAGTGCTTACTCTCTCTTGAAAAGAATATACAGAGGCCATTACCTTGGCACATTATTTGGAGGAGGTAATGGAGAACCAAGGTTTAGATGTGGCAGCGGCACGTTGGTATGCTAGGTAATAGGGGAGATGCTAGTGTCGTGGACCTTGGGTGGGATTCACCTCTGGTGGTTGCAATTTTTGATGGATTTTTTTACAGATTCTTGGATATGCCTAGGGACGATTGAGATTGGAGGATACGTACCGTTCCATGTCTTTTTACTTGAGGTATCTAATGGATAATTTTTTCCCCTATTTATGGGATGTACATGTTTACCTCCTTTCTTATTAGTTTAGTTATTTATTTATCTGCGCATTTTTACTAATACTTTCTTTTTATTTATGAGTTTGTGAGGTCGGCTTTTTTTTGCTTATATGTCTACTTATACCGAGATGTCTTGGGTTGGGGTGCCGATGGAGGGTATATCTCCTCTTTTTACTCATTATGCTTAGGGGAATCTGAGGGCGGGGTCATATATAACCACATATGTTGTAAGGGAACTCATCAGCGGGATGACCATGGATACTATAAAGTGTTTTTAGAGTTTTCTTACATATACTAGTTCTCTTTCTCTTATGATTCACAATGTATATGTTTATATTGATTTTCTCTTTTATTTTGATTTTTTTCTCATTTCATATGCCATGGGGTTTGAACCTTTATATATCAAGAGAGTGGGTGGCAGATCAGGAGATGTCTAGGAGGAGACTTGTTATGGATGAGTCATTTCTGGCTTTCTTTTATCTGGGAGTGCAGGTTACTCACTAGAAGACTTATGATTCTCAGTGATAGTTCCTTTCCCCATCCTTACTGTATGAGGCATGACGAGGGTTTGACTAGGGTTGATAGGTAGGTTTTCATGGAGGGGATGCCTGATGTGTGTCTTTTGAGGGATGATTTGGATTGTTAGGGATTCATGGAGTGGATGGTTATATCGATGCCACTCCTTATGACTAGGGAAGATTTTCTATCCCGGTTCGAGGTGATCATAATGAAGGAGGTGCTTATAGGAAGGGGAAGGGAGCAGGTAGCCCCAGATAAAGATTCAAGAAGGGTTGGTGGTGACCATAAGATAGATGAGGAGGTTGTAGTGGTCGAGGATAAGGTTTGGGAGGCAGTGCTTGAGGTTACTGGGGACGTACAAAGGGAGGTTCTAGCGGAGGGTTAAAAGTCTAGAGGGAAGGCTCCAGTTGGGGATGATGGAGGAGGGTGGATCCCAAACCTTGGAGGAGGGTTAACCCACCAGCATCGAGGGATGTTTTCAGGACACATGAATTGATGGGGATGCACCTATGACTAGGAGGAAAAATGTGGGTCTTTCAAGGGGGCTGAGGAGAGTGGTGAGAATGCTTCCTTTATGAACATTTTCTCTTTAGATAATTTGGGAGACTTGGGTGCCTGGGATCTATCGTTGGCCACGGAGGATAGAGCCCGAACCATGGAGAAGGGCATAGACCATGGGAGTCCTGAGATGGACGGGATAGGTATTGTTTATATTTATTCTATGTATGCTAGAGTAAGGGACCTAGATGAGAAGGACCAATGGAGTACTCCAAAGGGGGCCTCCGCTCAGGGGGAGGTGCTTGTTCAGGGAGGAGTGCCTCTTAGGATGGTGGATCTTCCTGTGATTTTATTTGAGGTGGATTATGTTGATGTTGGTATTGTGATTATGTCCCTAATTCAGACATCACTTCATCACTTTAATCGCTTTCACTCGGGTTTCTAGGATATCTTAGGAGCTGAAGGGGCGCTTATTTTCTTTCCTCTGTCCTTTTAATTCTCCTTTTCTTTATCTTTATGTTTTCTTTATACTAATAATTTTTATTGATTTTAATTCTTTTTAGGAGGTGGTTGTACCTGCAGCCAGTCTTCAGGACATGATGACCCAATGATCATCCTTATATTTAGCATTTGTTCACTCTCTCTTGACCTTTAATCATGTAATGTCTTGGCATAGTCAAGTGATGCCCCATTCTCTTATTTGGAATCTCTCTGGGTTCCCTCTCATCTTAAGGAGGTTGCGAATTCAGTTGTTAGGTTAGTGCACCCTCATGGGCATATTCCTTATCTTGTTCGGTCGAGCATTACTTATCTAGTAGATCCTGAAGTAGTAAGAGCTACAACTAATGCTGCTGAGAAGGACAATAAGGCCCGTTATGATTGATCTCATGAGAGTATATTATCTAAGTGGGGGGCATATCTCCACCTATTAATACATTTGGCCCTTTTTTTATATTCATTTTTATGATAAATATTTTATTATTTTATATATTTGATGGGATATATTTTATTTTTAGATTTTATATAGCATTCAATGAGTTTTGACTCATGCTCCTGCCATTATATTTTTCTTTAGTAAATAACCTAATATTATGTGTGAAATTTACCCTTATTTTAAGGATAATGAATTTTGAGTATGCATATAAAACAGAGCGAGCCTAAGACCTTTTAATTAAAATGGTATAAATACATGTTGACAAATTTTTTTTTGTAAAGGTGTTAACATAACATGAAAGTAAAAATGAAGCTAATCTAAGAGTAAAAAATGACACGAGGAGGGAAAGATATAACAATAAAGGTGCCCCTTATTTTTTAGACTTCTTCTTTAGGGAGAGACAACTTCATGCATCTTGTTGGTGAGACACATTTTTTGAATGGGTGTGAGAAGGGAATTTATCTTTTTCTTTGGACTGTGATAAGGCAAGGGCCTTTTGAGATAACTTCGGAGATAGGAATGTCTTCCTTTTGCTAAGTGAGTAGGGTGCTATTTTAGCGGAGAAACCTTGATACATGACCATGGTTGTGGGGTGTTTTGAGGGAGAGAGGAGAGATAATTTAGATGTGGCTTCAAAGATAGTATCATCATCCTTTTACCAAAAATAGGGTTTTATTTAGCAAGGATCCCTTGGTGAGTATTTATGCCTTGATATGTGTATTGGGTTGCATAGTGTTTTTAGGGGGAGGGGTAAGAGCGTTTGGAGGTAGCTTCAAATATAAGAGCGTCATGATTTCACCAAAAACAAAATATTATTTAGAGGGGATCCTTTGGCGAGTCCATCTACCTCGATATGTGTCCCAAGTTACAAGGTATTTTGAGGTAAAGGGTTGAGAGTACTCAAAGGTAGCTTCGTAGATAAGAGCATTGTCATTTTATAAAAAAATTGAGTGCCATTTAGCGGGAATACCTTAGTGAGTTTGTTTTGCAATATATGTGTCTTAAATTGAGAAGTGTTTTGAGGGACAGGGGAGAGAGCTATTACAGATGGCTTCAGAGATAGTAGCATTGTCTTTTTACCAAAAATAAGGTGTCATTTAACGAGGATCCCTTGGTGAGTCTTCTTACCTCGATATGTGTCCCGGGTTGAGGGGTGTTTTGATGGAAAGGGATGAGAATATTTAGAGGTATATTCGGAGATATGAACATTGTATTTTTACCCAAAAAAGGTGTCATTTAGTAGGGATCCTTGGTGAGTCTATCTGCCTCGATATGTGTCTCGGGTTGCGGGGTGTTTTGAGGATGAAGGTGACAGCCTTTAGAGGTAGCTTCATAGATAAGATCCGTCCTTTTACCAAAAATAGAGTGTCATTTAGCAAGGATCCCTTTGTGAGTCTGTCTTCCTTAATATATGTCCTAATTTAAGGGAGGGGGTGTTTCCCTTTTGAAAATAAGTACATAGGGCTATCATGTTCCCTTTCAAGATTACATTTGTTTTTCATAGTATTAACGTTTGTGTGTAGAGTAATAAAGACAACATTACAGAGTCTTTAAAATGCTTTAAAGCATTATTTTAGTTTACTTGATGTTTAGTCTACTTGGATCACTACAGTCTTTCCAGAAAAATGGAATAACGATCATAGACATGGTTTTTCCATAAAATAGGGGCCCTTGGTATTCATTTGGATCGTATTTGAAGTGATGTCTCAAGTTTCCTATGTATCTCAAATTCAAAGATATTTTGGTGTCTGTTTGAATGTTTACAATAAAAATATATCGGAGAATCAGATCCTCATAGTTCCTTCTAACACTAGATAGAAAGTTGGGAGCATAAAGTGTTTTACCTGAATTCAAGAGAAAGGTTAGTGGCTCGATTGGTCTTTTTGATGCAAGTTTTGTAATGTGTATAGGCTTGCGAGTCTTACCTTCCTTGACGAGTGATTATTCATCCCTTTTCCTTTTTATCCCAAGCACGGTCAAGGAAAAAATTTCTTTAATCGATTGAGATTTAAAGGTTGGGAAAGTGTGACTCCGTTAAGATCAGCTAACCCTACCAGAGTTTATTTGGGTAACTAAATAGGGTCCTCCCCGGTTGGGTACCTTTGGGAGTCCAGGATGGTTTGAGATTCTATTTCAAGATTATGTCACCCCCTTGGATGTTTCGATTCTTAACTCATTTACTGAGTGACATGGAAATACATTGTTAGTATTACTGGTTGTGGTAAGCATCCTTTAGTGTCCTTTCATTAAGGATAGATAGTTCATCATAACGGTATTGGACCTATCCGATTTCAGCAACTTGACTTTTGAGCATGACCCATGGTAAGGGCACTTCAAGTTTGATGGGTAGGACTGCCTCCATTCCATAAACCAGTGAGTAGGGGTGGCTCGAGTGAAGTTTTTCTTTGTAGTAATGCATCCTAGAGGGTGTATGGGATTTTTTCTAACCAATCGGTGTAGGTTTAGGTCATCTTGCTAATAATGTTTTTGAAATTCTTGTTAACATCTTTAACTGCTTCGTTACTTTGAGGTCAATAGGGGGTGATTTATGTTGAGTTACGCCATACTCGTGTAATAGGTTGGAGACCTCCTTTTTGAAGTGAAATCCACTCTCTGATACTAACTCGTGAGGTAAGTCGAAGCGAAAGATGATGTTTCTTTGTATCAATTTGACCACTGTCTTAGAATTCAAAAATGCTAAGGATTTGGACTCGACCCTATTAGTGAAGTATTCTATGGATACTAAGATGAACGCATTCCCCGTAAAGGATTTGGAAGTTAACTTCCCTATGATGTCGATCCCCCGTGTGGATAACGTCCAGGGTGAGGTCATGAAATATAGTTATAGAGGAGGTAGATGTTGTCAGGGCCACCTCTTGACGTACTCAGTGCAGTCCTTTTGCTTGGTGGTCCACTAGTATGACTGCCGGATTATTTTTTTAGTGAGCTTGTGCCCACTCATATGCGGGCCAAATTTGTCTCTACAGATTTTATCCATAATTTATAGGGTTTTATCCCCTATGACATATGTTAAGCGTATACCATTGAACACTCTTTTGTAAAGCCCCCATAGTTAATGAATTGGGCTACAAATCATTGTAGTAAGTCAACCATTAAAAGAGGCATCTGATGGGTATTGATTTCTGTTGAGAAAGTTCCATATGCCTTAGTACTAGAGTGTCAATCCTATAGTTTTTTTTATAATGTCGAACTCGAAGAATACGAAGGGGTGTTTTGGCTAGTTACGGTGAACGTGCTCTCCATGGTACCCTCTGGTATGTCGATCATGGAGGCTAGGGTGGCAAGTGCGTCAGCGAAGTTATTTTTTTCTCTCGAGAGGAATTCTATTTTGAGATGCTCAAATCGTGAAGCTACCTTATTTAAGTAGGAATGGTATGGTTGCAGCTTGTCATCTCGTATTTTTTAATTACCCAGTATTTCCAAGTGATTTTGAGGCTCGTGATGCAAGCCTTCTAATTGGCCAAGTTATCGATACATTCATATGTGATCTTGATGGAGGTAGGCATATGTCTCGAGGGTGGGGATATAAGTAGAATTCATATGATAAATCCCTTTTTTATTGTATGAACATTCGAAGTGAAATTCCCAAGCTTCTTAATCGAGTGGAAAACCTAGCGTCCGTGTAATACGCTAGTCGTTGTTATCGGCTTTCAACCTCAATACAAAAAAAACCTAAACTTGTAACTACACTTCTTAAGGAGTATAGTGGCGAGTCTGGGTATCGAATCCACAGGGAATGGTTGATAGAATTTAATTGATTTATTACTTCAAAAGAAAAAATGAAAAAGATAATGATGGTTGAAAAGGGAAAAAATAAGTAAATAAAGAAGTTAAATTAATTAAGATGAATGAGAAAGTAGGTTGGAATACAATCCCCCTAACCCTAGTAAATTACCGTATAGAAACCTAGAATTGTAAATTATAAATTTGAATGAATCCAGTCTTTATAGATCCTAAGCATTACATATATGAGGATCAAGCCCGCACCATATGAAATCAAAGGTAAATATAAAGCGGTGATAAATAATTTTACGCACATCATATTCTTAAACATCCCAAGTACCTAGGGCAAGAGAGATTAAAATATCTACAATGGTTGTAAAATTGTCTCGCACGACTCTTTCAAATTTTTAATTTAAATTCTATTTTCTACATAAGTAATTTACATTGGGATGGGTTCATGCATCCCAACCCTTAAAAACTTAGCTTAACATGATGAAATCAAAATAAAACTTACAAATTAAAGTGTAGGAATTCATAACTAACTCAAGAAAATTGAGAACATGACTTGAATTGGGAATGGAAAACCAGAAATCAACAATTAATTAAACTAACTAGGAATGCAGTAAAAATAATAAATTAAAATTACTTGCAATGGATGAATGATGAATCTTGAATAGAACTTTGAATCTTGAATAGTAGACAAACTTCAAAAACTAGGGTTTATGAAAATTTCTACCAAAGAAAACTAAAAAGACTCTCTAAAATCTGACTTTCTCCCTCTAAAATTCTATTCTACTCTCTAGAATTCGTCTCCTTTTGAAATGAGGTAGGGCTTGGTCTTTTATAGCACAAGTAGCACGAATTTGACAGCTAGAATTGCTTGTTGGGCAAGTTTTTACGAGCTATGCACCTCTTAATCTTCATAATAAATGCCAGGATTTCGCATGACCGGACCGGTCCATTTCTCTTCATTATCGCGCAACTTCAAAACATCGTAACTTCTTCACCGTAGCTCGGATTGAGGTGCCGTTTTTTCCAGTGTTCTTGTAATTTAGATCTCTTCAACTTTGTAATTGGCCCCACCTCCGGACTAAAGCTGAAGAATTACGAAAATGCCCTTCAACTCTCCATTTCTTGGTTTCTTTCACACTAACTTGCATGAAATACCTGTAAAACACATGAGAAATTCACAAAACACGAAATTCTTTCCAAAATAGGTTAGTTGCATAAATACGAGACAAATCCAAGCTATTTACACTGCACGGGATCATAAAAGTACCGAAATTAAGGGGATAAATGTGAAGAATATGTGCCTAATCACACCCCCTAACTTAGAACTTTGCGCGTCCCGAGCAATGTAAATGAATCTAACAAAAATTCCACTCTTGAAAATTCCTTTATTAAAATTAAATTCCACTTTCGCAGGCAAGCGATTGCATTGAGCATATGCAATAAGCCTTTAAACCCCTAGGTTACCCTAGTAGGACGAGTTTTGTCTCGTGAGGGTTTGTAGTGAATACACCCACAAAATTCTTTATTGACTCAAATAAATATCAAAATAATTAAAAATTGTACAATTTAAACTTTTCAAAAAATAATCACCATAAATTCATATTCAAATTCTCAAACCATAGTGTGTGTGTGTGTGTGCAAAGCCAGAAATTAAACCTCAAATTTCCACCAATTGAGCATTACGTTACTTTCCGAAAATTCGTTTTGATTCAAATTCTTACGGATGCACTCACAAACGAATCACTCGGATTGTGGTTATTTTCTCTCGGTATGCCTGATATAAAGAGTAAATATAATGGACACAAATTCACGCATACAAAATAGAAAAGAAGGAAATATATGGTGAAAAGATCTCATCATCGGAATACAGTTATTTTGAAATGGGAACATCACCTCTATTTCACACGATTTAATCTCTCATTTTATCTTTTATTGTCTTAGCTCTCCATGCGGTAATTAATTTCACCATTCGGACTCGGTTAGGACTTTTCGGGTTAAAAAGTGTAAAGGGTAATAATGAAAATGGTAGGGAATGTTCGAAATTGGAAAATGTCCTGATGACGTCCATTAGTGCTTTTTCGGGCATTTTCTCATTTTTCTCTTTTCATTTTCTTCTTCTTCTTTTTTTTCTTGCTATTTTTTTTTTGTTGAGCATTTTTTCTGTTTTTCTCTTGCCCCTTTTTGTTGCACAATTTGGACTTACTTGATGAATTTTCTCAATTTTCACAATTCCGGGCTATTTGGGTTTTTCGGGTTATCAAATGAAGGGAAATATTTTATTAGGCTTAAAGTGGGTTGCAAAAGGGATAATTTTATTTTTCACAAATTTTTATGGCTAATATTTTTGGGTAACAAACGAGGGCCTACTTCATTGTCCAAATTGCTAATCACATTACCATATGCATCTCGAGATTAGTTAAGTTTAGAGATATATTTAGCACGAATTTCGAGATAACATTTCACACATTTCCCATAACCGATCAAAACAAAGGATTGAGATCATCAACGACTTATTAAAACGCTGAAAAGAACTTTGAGTTAATCATAAACTCGGATTGATTTAAAAACTCATAAAAAATTAAAAGGCTCGAAATCTCAGCGGGTTTGATCAATCTCCACACTTATTCGTTAAGTCGTCAATTTTCTTTCAATTTCCATCTTCGGTCAATTTTGTCTTAGTGCATTTTGATTGTTAAAAATTTGAGACTTTAAATAGAATAAAGGTGATATTTTTGAAAAATTTAAATTCCAATTTTTATTTATTTTGATGAAAAATATTTTTGGCTTTTTTAAAAATTTTTCATCTTTTTCATTTTTTTTTTGTTTTGAAAATAATAAAAAATATACTTGGAACAAACATGTGATTGAATCAATGAATCTAAACAATAAATGGGAAGAATATCCCACGCCCCCTAACTTAAATGTTGCATTGTCCTCAATGCGAATCAGGAACACAACATAAAGAGAGGAAAATAAAGATATTACCCAATTGGAGCGATCCCCGATGAGTGCGAGTCCATTGAATCTACAAAACATGTTAGAACCAATCATAACAAAAAAGAATAACAAAAACTTTAACTAATTACTCTAAATGCAACAAGACACTATATAACACTTATACATGACTCAAAAATACAACAAAAATCACCCCATACGCGTTGGGGGTGCGACGACCTCTCATCTCTCTCCACAAATCACCCGACCCCTTTCACTGGGTACGATGCGCTCCTCGTCTCTCCCGTCTTACCATCATACGTGAATAGCCGGAACAAATTGGGCCCGTGCCCATAGATAAAGGAAAGATCGGGAGATGCATTATGATAAACCAGAAAAGGATCCTCTTGTTGCGTAGCACGTGAGTTGGTCTCTAAGTCGGAAGATATTTGAGTCGTATCTTCGAGTACCTTCGAAGACTCAAATGGTATGAGTGGAGGTTTGGGAAGGAGAAATTCATCAATTCTATTTTCCCACTCGCTTTCGTCTAGATGACGAAATGAGGCCCAGAAAGATTGGACTTCAACATTTAGGCTTGCATCCACCTGTCCGAACTCGCTCTCAAACTCTGCTAGGCTCAACTCCTCTAGCTCTCTCTCTTGCTTGGTGTCCTCAACCTGCCTTTCATGCTCACTCGTCGAATGATAGGGTGGTGTGGGTGGGTGGTAATCGAGGAGAAATGTATCGATAGTGTCCTGCCATTCTCTTTCCTCTAAGTATTTCGACGAGCCTCTCCCGACACACTCTAAATATCCTCTTTCACTCTTGTTCATGGGCTCACTCATGCTCTCGAATGCATTAACTAAACATACATCCCCTACCTTGCTCTCGATGTTGCAACCACTTCTCTCACTATGCGTAACACAACCTTCCCCTAATGGCTCTTCCTTGTAAGTTCTTTCTTGCTTGTGTGCTTCCACCAAAAGATCCAATCCTCGCGGTTCCCCTTCATCACCCACTTTCTTGGAATTATTAAAAATATTTATTTCGAGGGTCATGTTCCCGAAAGTTAATTGCATACGCCCACTTCGGGTATTGATAAGAGCATTAGCTGTAGCTAAAAATGGGCAGCCAAGGATAACGGGAACATGATTACTTGGGAGATCGGAGGGTTTTTCGTCCCAAATGACAAAATCCACCGGGAAGTAAAAAGTGTCTATTTGGACAATCACATCCTCAACAATTCCCCGAGGAAGCTTCACAGAACGATCCGCGAGCTGGAGAGTCATATTGGTGGGCTTAAGGGCCCCCAGTTCTAGTTGCCTATAGATGGAATAGGGCATAATGTTAACACTCGCCCCTAGATCTATTAGAACTCTCTCGATTCGGTTCTTCCCCATGATACACGAAATAGTGGGGGCACCAGGATCTTTATATTTTAATGGAAAGTCACTCGACAAGACTGCGCTGACATTTTGGGCCAAAGAGACGTTCTGGTTTACCTTTAGCTTGCGTTTCACCGTGAGTAAGTCCTTAATAAACTTAGCATACGCGGGAATTCTCTGTATAGTCTCGAGAAAAGGTAAATTAATTTTTACTTGCTTAAGTACTTCCAGAACTTCATCACGGGAGGTCGTTTTGGAGTGAGAGACCAACCGTTGAGGGTATGGGGCAGCGATGGGGGTGATGGCCTTGGGTCCACTAGTGTTTTCCTCCTCCTCACTCTCAATTAAAGGGGCATCTTCGGCCTCTCTTGTGTCGGACGAAACCTCTTTATCTTTAGATGCATTGTGTGGGGGAGGTGACAAATCAACTACTTTCCCACTACGTAGAGTGGTAATAGCGCTACATTGCTCTCGATGGTCGTGGGATGTAGTGCCAATACTAGTTTGTCCTTGGGGAGGTCGTTGGCTTTGAGCAAGAAATTTGCCCTTCTCTTGTACATTCGATGCAGTTTGCAACCTTGAGATGCTAGTATGTATTTCATTGAACATTCGATCATACTTAGCATTGTTCTCCTTTTGAGATTGGATGAGGTGATTTAAGTTGTCCTCAAGAGATCGCCTCGGTGGGGTAACATATGGACCAGGAGATGGTGATTGCATAGGGTTTGGCATTGGAGAAGGCATTTGCTGAAATTGCGGTGGGGGTGGTGGCAAATCCACATGTGGATTAGGAGCTATCCCACCTTGTGGTTGTCCATAGTTAATCCCAGGATGATTCCTCCAAGATTGATTGTAAGCATTCCCTTGCGGTACATTAAAATTACCTCGAAACCCTCCTATCACTTCTACTTGCTCAGTGTACATTGCCTTGTATGCAGGGATAGTAGGACATCCTTTGGTAGAATGACCAGCAGCACAAATGGCACACACTTTCTCTTTTCCTGCTTGCACGGGTCCAGCTACTTCTCTTAATCGAACTTCAAGCATGTCTCTGAAATTCTTTTCCAATTGGTCAAATTTACGATCTAACAAAGTGTCCTTGTCCAATTGATAAATACCGGAAGCAGCAGGAGTGTTGGACACTTGTTGATGTCTGTTTTGACTATTAGGATCAGAAATATCCCATGCTTGGGTAGTCTCTGCTACATATTTCAGATGAGCCTCCGCATCGCTTGAGTCTAACTCCCAAAATGGTCTTTCGCACATTGTCTGCACGAGTTGTTTAGACGCCAAAGTAAGACCTTGATGAAAGAACGAAATGAGATGATGTTTCTCAAACCCATGATGTGGGCAAGCACTAACTAAGTCCTGAAATATCTCCCAACACTTGTCAAAGGCTTCATTGTCATTTTGGCAAAAAGCTTGGATTTGAGCCTTGACAGAATTGGTTTTGTGTTATGGAAAGAACTTGGAGAGAAACTTGATTGCATATCTCTCCAGGATAATACGGAATTCGGGGGTAGCGACCATAACCAAGTTTTGGCTTTATCCTTTAAGGAAAAAGGGAAAAGCTTTAACCGGATAACATCTTGTGGGAAAGCTTGATCACCAAATGTCTCACATGTATCTTCGAATTCTCGAATATGGAGATATGGTTTTTCAGAATCCATCCCATGAAATGTAGGAAGAATTTGAGTCATCCCATTACGAAAGTGGAACTGACCGGCATTATACGGGAGTAAAATGCAACCAGGGGTAACAGTTCTCTCTGGAAATAAAAGATCTTTCATGGGAAGATATGGTATCTCAACCTCTCCAGCACCAACACCAACACTACCGTGTACCGACATATTACTACCCAAAGATTCAGAACCCTCACTCAGTGTTTGACTCAAAAATGTGGAGCGTCGGTAGTATGAGAATTTTCAGAGTTAGCTTCAGCAAGGGAATTTTCGTGAAATTAGGTTGGAGACAACGGAGGAGTTTGCATGAACAACTTATGAAAGATGAGAATTTTTTTTTTTTAAGAAGTAGTAAGTCAATTATGATCTATAACAAACACTCCCCGGCAACGGCGCCATTTTGATCGAGGGGAAAAACCTAGCGTCCGTGTAATACGCTAGTCGTTGTTATCGGCTTCCAACCTCAATACAAAAAAAAACCTAAACTTGTAACTACACTTCTTAAGGAGTATAGTGGCGAGTCTGGGTATCGAATCCACAGGGAATGGTTGATAGAATTTAATTGATTTATTACTTCTAAAGAAAAAATGAAAAAGATGATGATGGTTGAAAAGGGAAAAAATAAGTAAATAAAGAAGTTAAATTTGAGAACGCGAGAATTACGTGTGATAATTGATTAACTTTGCAAATTTCTAATTTGACACACTTATTTAATTTCAGCCCCTAATCATGCATCTAAAGTGAAAGTGTCAACCCATAAACAAATAAAGCAAGCGACACAAAGTTAAGGAAAAATCCCCAAAGGGCAAAACCTTTTATTTCTAGAACTTTAAAGAATTTACAAGACCATTGACTTACATACAACCTGATAATCGCCCACAAGTGTAACGCACGGTGTCTTCGGTAAACCTTCAAAGCAACGGCTAGAAACAATGTGACACAGAAATACCCGCAGGTGTTGGTTCTTATGTCGGCGGCTGGAAGTTTCCCTTTCCAGGAGGGCAGCAATGAAGAAGAGAACGACTTCTCCACAAGGGTTGAAAAAACTCAAAGTTGTGTTCTTGGGTTACCAAAAAGATTCACAAAGGATTTGTAAATTGTGTGAATCAAAAACCTAGAGTCTTGGGCTCAATAGGTGAAGACTTAGAGTATTTAGGACTCTGAAAATCGTCTTGAAAAGTCTTAGAAAACAACTCCCCGAAGTTGGCTTTAAATAAGAAAACTTTGAGCCTAAAAAATCTCTAACAAATCTGGCCGAATTTAGCCCAGGCGGACCGGTCCGGCTTGGGGGCGGATTGGTCCGGTTGATCGGATCGGTTCTTTTATTGCAGGCTTCATCGGTTCCCTTGCGGTCCGGGGTATACTGGATCTGCATCAAACGGATCGGTCCGATTGAGGGCGGACCGGTCCGGTTAGACACACTTTGATTCCTCTTATTCTTTTGATATTCGGATCCGTTGATGAATGTATGAATCTTGAATCTCTTCAACGGTGTAACGGCGTGCGACATAATAAATTGTTAATGGACAAAAATGTCCTTACAAATCTCCCCCTATGTCTATGCCGGTACATACATAAAAACAAAACATCCGTAAATTAAGATGAATGATAAAGTAGGTTGGAATACAATCCCCCTAACCCTAGTAAATTACCGTATAGAAACCTAGAATTGTATATTATAAATTTGAATGAATCCAGTCTTTATAGATCCTAAGCATTACATATATGAGGATCAAGCCCGCACCATATGAAATCAAAGGTAAATATAAAGCGGTGATAAATAATTTTACGCACATCATATTCTTAAACATCCCAAGTACCTAGGGCAAGAGAGATTAAAAGATCTACAATGGTTGTAAAATTGTCTCGCACGACTCTTTCAAATTTTTAATTTAAATTCTATTTTCTACGTAAGTAATTTACATTGGGATGGGTTCATGCATCCCAACCCTTAAAAACTTAGCTTAACATGATGAAATCAAAATAAAACTTACAAATTAAAATGTAGGAATTCATAACTAACTCTAGAAAATTGATAACATGACTTGAATTGGGAATGGAAAACTAGAAATCAACAATTAATTAAACTAACTAGGAAAGCAGTAAAAACAATAAATTAAAATTACTTGCAATGGATGAATGATGAATCTTGAATAGTAGACAAACTACAAAAACTAGGGTTTATGAAAATTTCTACCAAAGAAAACTAAAAAGACTCTCTAAAATCTGACTTTCTCTCTCTAAAATTCTATTCTACTCTCTAGAATTCGTCTCCTTTTGAAATGAGGTAGGGCTTGGTCTTTTATAGCACCAAGTAGCACGAATTTGACAGCTAGAATTGCTTGTTGTGCAAGTTTTTACTAGCTATGCACCTCTTAATCTTCATAATAAATGCCAGGATTTCGCATGACCGGACCGGTCCATTTCTCTTCATTATCGCGCAACTTCAAAACATCGTAACTTCTTCACCGTAGCTCGGATTGAGGTGCCGTTTTTTCCAGTGGTATTTTAATTTAGAGCTCTTCAACTTTCTAGTTGGCCCCACCTCCGGACTAAGGCTACAGAATTACGAAAATTCCCTTCAACTCTCCATTTCTTGGTTTCTTTCACTGTTTTGCGTTCTCTTTCGAACTAACTTTCATGAAATACCTGTAAAACACATGAGAAATACATAAAATACGAAATACTTTCCAAAATAGGTTAGTTGCATAAATACGAGACAAATCCAAGCTATTTACACTGCACGGGATCATAAAAGTACCGAAATTAAGGGGATAAATGTGAAGAATATGTGCCTAATCACTTCTCTGTCGTTTAGGCAGAATAGATTATTGTCGGGGAATTCTGCCTCATTTTGTTCTTCCTCATCTGACAGGGGTTGTCCTTCGAGGAGGTCAGAGATGGCTCACCCTTTAGTGGCTTTTTTCAGTACATATGTAATTTCAAACTCTGATAGCATGAGAATCCATTTGGATATTCTATTGGAGAGGGCAAGTTTCTTAAATATGTGTTTTAGGGAATATATTTTCGAGATGAGCCTTATGGTAAATGACGTCATGTAGTGCCAAGGTTTATGAGAAATACAAAGGAGGTGTACATAATCCTTTTCCAATATGGTGTATTTGAGCTCATAGGATACTAGTTTCTTATTGATATCGTAGATGCGATATTATTTCTGATAGCTTTCGATGTATTGCACTAACATGGCTCTGGTAGTTGTGTCATTTATGATCATGTAGAGCAAAAGAGGTTATACTGGATGAGGAGGAACTATCACTGGTAGATGGTTGAGATACTCTTATATTTTCTCGAATGAGTCTTGGCATTGAGTATTTCATTCTTTGGGTGAGTTCTTCTTGAGTATTTAAAAAATGGGTTCACAAATGGTGGTGAGTTGGTTGATGAACCGACTTATCAACTGTACTTAGAACAAGGACCCTCTGACTTCCTTTTTACTCTGGGTGGTGGAATTTACTATATGACTTTAACCTCGGTGGGGTATACCTCAATTTCTTCTTCGCTGACGATCAAGTTAAGCACTTTCCCTTCAGTGACTCCAAAGACACACTTTTGCATATTTAGCCTCATTTTGAAGAGATGTAACCTTTGGAAGAATTTCTGGAGTGATGGGGCATGTCCATATCGATCTTTGGATTTAATGATCATGTCGTCCACGTAGAGTTCCACTTCCTTGTTTATAAAGTCGTGTAGGATGGTTGTTGATTCTCTCTGGTAAGTTACACAAAAGAAATTTTAGACCAAAAGCATAATTGTATGACAATGCGTCCCACAAGGGTAATGTAATTGGTTTTATCTTGATAGTTAGGGTTTAATTTTATCTTGTTGTAGCCGAAGAATCAATCCATAAATGACTTCAGCGCATTGTTGGGGTATTTGATTACTTGGATGAACATGGCATTGAGCTTCATCTCGACTTCCTCCTTTGATTTCAAGGACCATTCGGGTAAGGGTTAGTGAAGTTTCTTCCTTATGGGTTTGGCATTAGGAGAGTGGGAATTGCATGCATGACAATGGAAAGATCAATATCAGTTTTGTCGGCATACCACCAAGAAAAACATCCACTAAGGTGGTGAGAAGGTTTGTGATCTCCTTTTGTTCGCCTTAATCTATGAAGGACCCTATTTGTAACTACTAAGGGTTTTCGAGAGTAACCAAGTTTATGGTAATCGTGGTATCCTCATTGGGAGACATGCGATCCTTTCGAGAGTACCCAAGTCAGTAGAAAAAGAAGTTCTAAAAGTCTTGTAAAATACCTATTAAAAGTAGGTTTTTATAAGCGGACACGACAATCGAAGCGACATAAGGTCATTCGAACTAGGAAACATCATTCAAACGAGATATGATTCTCGCTACAAGCGAGATTCAAACGACTTTCTCACAATATGAAACAAAATCAAGATAGTAAACCCTCATTTGAACCTTGTTTTACCTAAGCCATCTAGTGAGATGCTGGGATCATTCAAACGAGATATCCATCTCGTTAGAATGGCAGCAGGCGAAAAATTAATTTTTTTTATAATAAATTAAAATAGCCTCATTTTTAAATTGAAATAAAGTAAAATACTCCCAATATAATTACGATAAATAGTGAATTCCAAAACATAAAATATACCATTATTACATGGAATTGTGGAGCATGTTAAAGATGAATGTGGAATATGATAAAGATGTAGTGGTTCACATTGGAGATGCATGTTTTTGGTTTATGATCTTTGACAGCGTGTATGATCGTGGAGACATGTTGTGCCATAACCTATGTAGCAAGGGTATGACATAACTAATGTAATGTAGAAACTACGGACAAGTCCTAGATTTTAGGTGCAGTGTAAGAAATATGCCCTTATAAATCTCCTCATGCGGCTATGCTTGTACATACATAAATAAATCCGAATTATGAAACCAAATAACTTAAGACAAATAATATTCTAATACCCTCCCAAAACCCACAAATGGAATGATATCAAAATACATAAGTCTTGAAATCATCAAATCGTCTTCAAATCTTCAAGTCTCTAAATTCCTTTGTCTTCATCAAGTGTATTATGAACGTGATCTTCAAATGAACCTAACACATGAAACAAATAAGAAAATACCCCTGATGTGTAAAAGTTTGAAATAAAATGATAAGCATAGAAATATCATAATAATCATCAAAATCCCACTCCCCCATAATTCGTTCTCCCCCTTTTTTATGATGTCCGAAATAGACAATAAAATGAATCATAAGAAATAAATCGGTGTGTCTCACAAACAAAAAAACAACTATTTTTGAATTTTTTAAAAATAAATTCTCAGGTATAAGAAATACAAATACAACATACACCATGAATTAACACTAAGATCACCAAGTTGTGAAAGCGTAACGAATGGGTGTGAACAAATTCGATAAGGAAAATCAAATCAAACAATCATATCATATGTGCACGATGGATGTTGGAGACTCCTAACAAATGAACTCAAAGTTGGCCTTAGGTGTAAAAATATTGAATTCATATGATATCGGCTTAATCTAATCAATAAATCAAAATTTAAAATAATTTTGACACCAATAACGCCCAAAACTATGTAATGCTTTTACGAGACTTTTTCAGGACGTGCAAACTCATTGATGTTCGACTAAACTACACAAATAGAAAATTTCTCTCAACTATTTTGTTTTGAAGAAATGAATTCTGATATGTAGTGAAGCATCAATGTTCTTTGAAAATGGCTTGGCACTTTATATTTTTCTTTTATGTGCCTTTAATATTTTAGGCTTTTTTCTTTTTGCAAATGGTAGCTATTCACGTAATTTATCTCTCGCAGCCCGATCCCTTTGATTCAAATATGACACATTTATTAGAGATATAATTTTTAATTTTTCCAATTCGGGGAATAGTTCTTACAAGCACTATGTTGATTATCTCATTTATAGCATTTGTTTTTTTTTTAAATCAGGATTGAGATGACCTCTTGACCAACATGTGATAGAAAAGTGCAATGCTCAAATAAATCGGTGCATGTTTGTATTAAAGAAGACAACGATTCAAACATGTAGAAAGTAATCGACTAATCACATCTCAATGACTCCAACACATTATAAATCACATGGGTGAGATGATGTTGTGTATCAAAACACTATAAAAAGTCACGTGGATAATGGAATGATATTATGAATTGGCAATCCTAAACTTCCATCCATACAAGGTGTAAGAAAACTACAAAAATCTTTTTATGTCTTTCAAAATTTTGTATATAAAAAGAAAATCATTTTGACTTTTTCATTTTTCTTAAAAATCTAAAATATTTTTGAATTTTTCTCTTTTCTTAAAAACCAAAAATCTTTTTGTATTTTTCCTTTTCTCTTAAAAAGACCAAAAATCTTTTTAGATTTTTCTAAAATATAAAGAAGAAGAAAAATATAATACAAGAATAATACAAATGGTACAATATAGCAATAGGAATCAAGGATATGAACGCAAAAAATCTTCATATACTAGATAAAATAACTAACCCTTAGTCAACTGTGTAAATACCTAAAGACTTCCAATGACTCTTGATTTTATGGGCATCTAAAGGTTTCGTGAAAATGTGGGCTAACTAGTGGTCGGTGGTCACAAAGCTCAAGGACATGGCCTTCTCCTCTATTAGGTCTTGGATAAAATGCTCGTGTATCCTAATGTGCTTCGTGCGCGAATGTTGGAATGGATTTCAGGATATGTAAATCACGCTCGTGTTATCATAGGAAATAGTCATGGTGACCTGTGAAATCCCATAATCCTCTAACATTTTCTTCATCCATAAGAATTGTGTGCAATAACTCCCGACGGAGATATACTCAGCCTACGCAATGGACAAAAAGATGGAGTTCTGCTTCTTGCTCAACCAAGAGATAAGAGCACTCCCTAAGTAGAAGCACCCACCCAAAGTGCTCCTACGTCCATCTATATACCCGCCTCAATCGACATCCGAGTTGGTGGATAAAAGATCGTCATTATCAAAATAATACCAAATGCCGTATGAGAGAGTCCCACTCACGTATTTGATGATAACTTTAAGATCAAGTAAGTGTGATTCGTTCGGGGATGCCTGATAACACGCACAGACTCCAATACTGAAGGTTATGTCGGGACGATTGGCAGTCAAGTAGAGAAGACTATCTATCATACTCCAATATAAGGTTTCCTTTACGTCCTTGCCTTAAGTGTCCTTGCTAAGATTATTCGAGGTATTCATACGGTTGCGTGAGTGCTTAGCGGAGTCTAACCCAAACTTTTTCACGATGTCTCTTGCATATTTGGATTGGGAGATGAATGTCTCATCCTCTAGCTGACAAACCTGGAGACTAAGGAAGAATGTAAGCTCACCAACCATGATCAACTCAAACTCACTCTTTATCTTCTCCTCAAAGTCGTGAGCATGGAAGGATCACGTGGATCCATGTACTATGTCATCCAGATAGACTTGGGAAAATAAAATAACACCTTTTTCTCTCCTCACAGACAGCATCTTATCTACTCCCCCTCTCTTGAAGCCATGGGTTAAGAGATAAGAAGTAAGCCTTTCGTACCAAGCACGGGATGCTTGCTTCAATACATACAAGGCTTTCCTTGGATAATAGATGTGTCCTGGGTGCTTAGGGTCCGTAAACCCTTTCAATTATTCTACTTAAACTTCCTCCTAGAGAATGAAATTCAGAAAGTCGCTCTTGACATCCCTCTGATATAACTTGAAGTGTCGATGATATGCGGTGGCGAGTAGTGAGCGAATGAACTTAAGCCCCACAATATGAGTGAATGTCTCCTCAAAGTCTACACTTTCAATCTGTGTATAGCCTTGAGAGACCAACCTTGCCTTATTATAATTAATGGTACCATTATCATCCATCTTATTATTAAAGGTCCATTTAGTACTAATCACATTTGTCTCACTAGGTCGGGGGAAAAGTTCCCAGACATCATTCTTTTTAAATTAAAGTAACTCATCCTGGATAGCAGATATCCAATATTCATCTTTGAGTGCTTCTTTGATGTTCTTCGTCTCAACTTTGGACGTGTAGCACAGATAAATGACAACTTTCTCAAACTGAGCGCGAGTCTTAACACCTAAAGTAGAATTTACTATAATGGTGGAAGGGTCATGACTCTTACGAACCTAAAAAGGTGTGTCCCTAAAAAATAGGAATAGGTTCCACCCTAGGTGAATGAGGAATGATGGGATCATCACCAAGTGGTGCATCATCCTCACACAAAGGATTAGGATCAACAAACGGCGACGACTCATCATCTTTAACAATGATGTTTATTGATTCCATAACCTTAGAGATGCTCAAGTTAAAAATCTGATATGCTCCGCTCGTTGATGAATATCCTAATATAATTCCCTCGTCTCCTGGAGTAAAACTTTCCTAATTACTCTCTATCCCTCAGGATGTAGCATTTACTCCCAAAGACATGAAAATACAAAAGGTTGGATTTCTTCCCTGTCCACAATTCATAAGGAGTCTGAAGTATGTGTGTGGATGAAGATATACCCTATTTATCGTGTGGCATGCAGTAGACACTGCCTCTGCCTAAAATCGTCGAGGCACTCCACGACCGAGGATCATTGATTTAGTAATCTCTTGAATTAACCAATTCTTCCTCTCAATAATCCCATTTTTTTGAGGAGTTTTCATGGCCAAATATCCATGTTCAATTTCCAAACTATCACAGTAGCTATCCACGTTTGCCTCATTAAATTTTGTTTCATTGTCACTACATATCCCATTGATGGTGAAATCATGTTAATTTTGAATGACACGGCAGTTGGTCATAAGAAACTCTACGGCATCGTATTTTTATCTCAAGAAACCAACTATCGAATAATAAGAGAAATCATCTACCACCCAAACTCTCACTGCGAGTAAGATCCATGAGATCCATATGTATAAAATCAAGCACGTGTGTGGTGGTAATAGAATTCAACTTTCAATGGGGGCCCCGAACTTTTTTTCCTTGCTGATAAGGACCACAAATCGTGGAAGTTAGCTTTCCAAGAGACGGTAAGCCACGTACTAAGTCCTTTTTATCTAGTCGCTCCAATTCTCTAAAATTAACGTGACCTAGACGTTGATGTCACAAATACATAGACAAGATTGTGTTTCTGTTGCACACAAATGAGGAGTTGGGCACAATCCCATAACAGTTATCTTATGTTCTCACCCCTTGTAGTAAAAGTTTACCAACTTGATAAAAAATGTTACACTCATTTTGGTCAAACTTTACAACAAGTCTGCATCACATAGCTGGCTAATGATGATAATGTTTGTTTTCAAACCTTTGATTTACAAAACATCATCTATCTTAGGAAACTCGGGTATCCCTACTGTACCACATCCTATAATGATATATTTACTTCCATCTTCGAAGGTGACTTTACTGTCCTTACGATCCTCAAGGTTGGTAAAAAATGAGACGTCATTAGTCATACGCCGGGAGAAACCACTGTCAAAATACCATTGGGAGGTATTATGAGTCTTAAGAGAAAAATGAACAATAAGGGATTTCTCTTCATGCTTAGGCACCCATGAAGTGGTTAAAAAATCTATCCTTCTGTTATTGGTTCTAGTCGGGATGTTGGAAGTACCCACTAATGACAAAAACATCCGTTGGAACTCTTCCATCAAACTATGAGAAGGGGTGACTAGACACTCAACATGCTCTCTGAGACTAGTAAAATCACTAAAATAGCATGATGGAGTATGTGTACATCGAGTCCGACCAAAACTATAGAAAAACTCCCCAAGGTGGCCATTTCTCTTACAATATGAGTATAAATAAACATTCTTAGCCCTACCTTTGTTTTCTTTTCTTAGTTAAATTTTTCCTTGGGATTTTGGTTAAAGTCCATAAGGATTTACAATGAATTCAGGAATCAATTTCGATGTGACATGTGACATGGATGCATCATCGAAACCTATTCCTTGCCTCTCACCAACCCCTAATACGGGGCCAAAGAACATCTTTTCCATCTTCTTAGATGTGTCCTCGATTTTCACCTTCACCTCCTAGATTCTCTCGATATCTTTATTAAGTTGGGCTACAAGGGCTTCAAGTTTATTAAGAGTCTCCACGGATGCAAGGAGCTCATTCGTAAGACTAGCCACTTGTTTGGTCAAGTCTTATCTCTCTTTCTCACAAACTCTCTCTCTCTCTCTCTCTCTCTCCAAAAACTCTCTATTTCTCTCCCTCAAAGACTCTCTAACGGAGGACTATCTCTCTCTCTCTTCTCTCCTAACTCCTTCTCTAGCGCTATGATCTTAGTTTTTAACCTTTTGTTTTGCCTTTTCATTTTAAAGGACTCATCATATAACTCGGTGTACGCGCGCTGCAGGTCACTCTCGCTCTCACTTGCTACATCCTCACCCTCACTCACGTCGATCTCATTATCGAGGTGTCCATGTGAAAAGTATCCTCATCATTATGAGGTGCACTAGACGTACTCACATGACTAGCCGTGAATGCAGTGAAGTTACGTTCATACGGTGATTCTTCTCCTAAATCTACCAACTCGACCTCGCTATCAACACTAACGGTGGCATTTTAGTAAGCTTTGCCTTTGCCTTGACATTTTAACCTAGTGGGTCAATCAATTGCTCTATGACCTCTCCCATCACACTTGTAACACCTCTCTTCCTCTCTCTTTGGGGCGTCCTTTTTTTATCTTTTTCAAATTTCCTCCCAATTTTATTTTTCTCAATTATCATTAGATGAGCCATTATTTTTAAGTTTGATAAATTTCTTAAAATTATTAGCAAAAAGGGCTAAATCATCTTAGTCTAAGTCATACTCGGAATCAAAAGACACCTCCTCTCTCTTTCTAGAATAGGCCTTGCGTTCAATTCCCTTCTCTTTTCGTTTTATCCTTCTAGGGAACATGTCAATTTCATAAGTTTGAAGGTCTCCTACGAGTTCTTCCAACCTAAGTGTATCTAATATCCCTAAAGAATTAAGCACAATGAATTTTGGGATAAAATGAGAAGGGAGTGATTTTAAAAACTTTTTAACTACCCTAGTTTCAAGAAATTTTCACCTAGATTAAAATTAGAATTAACAATATCCGACAGGCAAGCATAAAAATCATCAAAGATCTTGGACTCAAGCATAGTCATAGTCTCAAACTGGGTAGTCAAGTTTAACACCGTTTGTACCCTCATGTGTAAGTTACAAGATATTACATGCCTCTTTTGACATGGTGCGCATCATTATATGCTAGAACTCGTCGAGTGCGATGACTCCCAAAATAGTACTTAACCCTCGTGAATTAAAATTACTCCATTTAAATTCTTGTTCAGTCCATAAAGACACATGTTTAGGGTTAATTTCATTATCCTCCACTATAGTGGGTGGTGTCCACTCTTTTTCACAAGTTATCCAAACTCTTTCATCAATTGCTCTTAATGTGGATCTCATTCTCGCTTTCCAATAGGCATAATTGGATCCATCAAAATTTGGCATTCTATTATATAAGTTATCAATTTTGAACTCAGCCTTTTTAAAATCAATTTTTTCATAAAATTAATATCACAAAAATTTTACGAAAAATCAATTACATGGTAAAGTTGTGTAAATGGCTCTGATATTAATTTGAGAGTGCGCTATAGTTCAAAGGCCTTAACTTATTTAATTACATGTCAACCCACACGAGTTTTAATTCCTTCAAACCCTAGAACACGCAACTATGTGATTGAAAGTGTAAAAATATGAAAGCATGCATCGAACCAAGCAAGAAGGATTTTATGAAAAATCCCCTTCGAGGAAAAACCTTTTCTATTTCACTTATATAATTCACAAATCACAACTTACAAATATACAATTGAACGGCAACGTTTTCAAGAAAATCTCCCGCTAGTGACCTTTCATCTTCCTTCAGCAATGGTTCCCACAAGAACCATAAGATCAGCAGTGGAGACGCCTTCAAAGTGATTCACAAACTATATGGGAGGTGACGTGTGAATCAAAATGGTTTTTTGCCTATTAAAAAAATGAGACTTTATGTAGTAGGTCTGTAAAAAATGAGGTTTTAAAAGTCTTGCAAAATACATATGAAAACAAGTTTTTATAGGAAGACACAAAAATTGAGGCGGCAAAAGGTCGTTCGAACGAGGTTGAGGCGTCATTCGAATGAGATATGATTCTCGTTAGAATCGAGCTCCAAAGGACCTTCTCGCAACATGGAAAAAATAAAGGCAGTACGCCCTCGTTTGAACCTCGATTGATCTAGGCCATATAATGAGACTTCGAACGAGATACTAGGCTTGTTCGAACGAGATCTCCATCTCATTAGAATGACAGCAGGCGAAAATTATTATTTTCAATAAAGAAAACTAGCCTTAGTTTTAAACTGAAATAAAGTAGAATACTCCCAATATAATTATGAAAAACAACAAACTCCAAAACATAAAATATACCATTATTACCTGGAATTGTGGAGCACGTTGAAGATGAACGTAGAGCATGATGAAGATGTAGTGCTTCACGTTGGAGATGCACATTGCCAGATGTTATGATTTTTGATGCCATGAATGATCGTGGAGACGTTATGTGCCATAATCGATGTAGCGGGATATTCCATAACTAATGTAATCTAGAATTTACGGACAAGTCCTAGATTTTAGGGGAGTGTAAGAAAAATTCCCTTACATTGAGAGAGATAGGTAAGTTGTTGAGGTAAGGAGGGGAGCTGACGATCCAAGGATGGAAGCATATGATGCAAAGAGAAATGATAATGAAGTAAAAGGGAGAACACGATAATGAAAGGAATAATGGATGAGCTTAATGGAAAACTTGAAACATTAACCAACCCCGTAATACGACAATATAACTCCTCGTGGTAAGTACATAATGTTAAACTTGTTTTATATTTGACATGAATGGTTTTTGCTTTATCTTGTTATCCTCTAACAATAATCCTAATACACAGAGACAGAAAATTATTGGGAGCGGACTTAAAATATGGGGAAAATACTCGTGGAAGGCCCACCCTGGGACTCCCCTACACTAGACCTTCACATTCCAAAACGCATCAAACACACTTAGATTCACAAAAAACACCATACAATCACATTCAAAAATCACACACTCGCAGTTTAATTGTTACTACTATGCATTCACTTTTACCAAAACTTATAATTTACCACCCCCACCCCCCACCCCCCCCAAAAAAAAAAAAAAAAAAAACTCACCCTTTGAGCATAAAGTTAAATGATATTGAATTAGCTAGAATTTGAAATCACATGGTTAAATGATGTCATATTGGATTTTTTTTAACATCCTTTTGTGTTTTTAGTTAATCAATTATTTTGTTGTGTATTTTGTAATTTCATAAGAAAAGGATGTGTCTATTTTTTTTTGGGGGGGGGGGGGGGGTATAATTGAAAAATGGATTTGATGTTAATGAATGTGATTTATGATATTTTTATTATTATTTTGCAAGACTTGTAAGTAAATTTTATAAATATACATTGATTAATCTTTCAAAATCTATTGTCACTTTTCTTTCAAAGTGATAGTTCTTAGCAGGCTCTTTATGATTTTTTTTGCAAATTTAGTGGAAGCTTTTGTCGATAAGTAGTAGAGTAACAATCCAGAAGCATGATGGATTGGATCGTTTCTTGTTTTATTTATTTTTTTGAATGGTGGGACATTTCTTGTAAATAATTTATTTGAAATCATGTTTAGCGTGGGAACTTTTGAGACAAAGATTTTTTTTTGCTAAGATCGCTATCTTCATGAGCTATATACATGTCAATGACTTTATTATAATTGTGCATATGAGTTATTTTGAGTATTATATGAAATTGAATGACAAGAAATAAAAACGTGCAGCAAAATTAAGTTGTTACCAAAGCAATGTGTATATGTATTGTGAAAAAAGTTGCATCTATTTATGGACAATTTTTTTGTGATAAAAAATGCCATTCAGTAATGAATTTAAATTACCCAATAATTCATTCCATAAAAATTTAAGATCAATTGTGGTGATTTTTTTGCTAGGAAAAGTCCCTTTTGGTGATGAATCTTAATTTTGCTACAAAAAATAGCCTTTTGGTGGAAAACTATTAACTATTGGTGGAAATTGAATATTTATTAGTTGCAAATTTATTCACCACAGAAAGAGGTGTATTGGTGGAGAAGTGATTCTACCACTAAAAAATCAACTTTTAGTGGAGATTTTAATAAACTGCCACAAAAATAATCCGTTGCATAGTTTTAGTGGCAATAGAATGATAAAAAAAAATTCGATAAAATATTTGGTGGAGAAATTTTCATATTTAAGTGAAAAAAATTAATCCACTAAAGGTCATTTTTCTTTTAGTGACAACGACCTGCTAAGAACAATCCTCCACTTCATTTCATGTTTTCAAATACTGCCAAGCATATTCCCGTAGGTTTTCTTCCTCATGATAAGAAGTTGAAAAGAGTGCACGTGCATTCAAATAAAGAAGTTATTTAATTAAACATAGTTTTAACCTAATTAAATCCTAAACATGCAATTATATGTGATTGAACAAGATGATAACATATGCAAGAACATTCAAACACATACATGTGAGGAAAAATCCCCCAAAGGGACAAAACCATTTATTTTCATTATAATATTGCAACTGTACAATTTCGGATTACAATGAAAATACAAGTGACTAAGAATTACCCTCAGGTGTCGGATTATGTAGTCGGCAGCTGGAAATATCCCTTTCCAGGAGGGTTGCAATGAAAAAGAAGAGCGGTCTTCTTCACAAGGGTTTAACAGCAACGGTTTGTGTTCTAGGGTTACCAAAAGTGATTCACAAATGTATGAGAGGTTGTGTGAATCAAACCATGAGTTTAGAACTCATAAAAGTGAAGACTTTGAGTTTATGAACTCTGAATATCGTGTGAATAAGTCTTAAAAAACCAACTCCCCGTAGTGGGATTAAATAAGGAACTCTAAGCCTAAAAAATCTCTTCACGATCTGGCTGAGTTTATCCCAGGCGGACCGGTCCGGGTGTGAGGCGGATAGGTCCGAGTAGGCAGACCAGTTCTTTTTATTTTTGGCTTCTTCAGTTTGCAATCGGTCCAGGGTCTACTGGTTTTCAACAAAGCGGATCGGTCCGTTAGGGAGGCGGACCGGTTTGGGGTCGGATCGGTTCTTTTATTCTGGGCAGACCGGTCCAGCTCATCAGAATGCAGATTCCTTCCTCTTTTGTTATTCGGATCCGTTGACGTAGATTAGTTCTTGAATATCTTCAACGGTGTGACGGCGTATGACATAACCAATAATAAATGATGGACAAAATGTCCTTACAAATCTCCCCCTATGTCTATGCCAGAACAAACATAAAACATCTGAATTATCAAGATTCAACATGCCTATACAAATCTACCCTTCCATGAACCCAAAAACTGAAAAGGTACAATTAAATAAGACTTCATCGTTTGTTCTTCAACTCTTTAGGAATCTCAACGCTTTTCTCATCAGGGTGTGCAATCAAATGATAATTCATGTAGTACCTACACACATGAGAAAAAGAAAAATACCAAGTGACGTATCGAGTTTGAAATAAGATATCAAATGATGAAAACATGCTTTATCATAAAAAAACTCAAAACTCCCCCATAATATGATAATTCTTTCTCCCCCTTTTTATGATGTCCCCAAATAGACAAATGAAAAGAATAAATCAGACAAACAAAGCAAGGGTGTCACAAGGAATAAACAACTATTTTTGAATTTCTCAAAATTTTTCAAACAAACAAGAAACACACCATGAACGAGCACAAAACAACCAAGTCAATGATAGCGAAAAAGAAGTGGTGTGATCAAATTCGATAGGAAAATCAGTGCATACAAACATGACATATGTGCACGATGAATATCGGATACTCCTAATGAATAAACTCTTTGGTGTAAAAAGGTGGAAATATGAGACATTGACTCAATCAAATCAATAAATCAAAGCTAAAAATGATTTCCACACCAATAACGTCCAAAACGATATCATGCTTTTTCAGGACTTTCAAGGAAGTGCAAACCCGTTTGAATTCTCCAACCAAACTCCCTCAGATTTTTATTTTGAATAGAGGTAATCTAAATTCTAAAACTTTGGAGAATTGATGGTGAAACCTAATGACCCATATTTGGCATAAATTGCTTTTTATTGCCTATACATTTTTTCGGGCTCTTTTAACCTCTTTGGACCTCGAATAATAAAATTCCTCCATTTTTAGGTCCTTTTAAACGGTGGATTTTGCGCAAAGAAGTGATAAGTATCTTTCGCAGCCCCTCCCCGTCCTTTTAAACAAACACATAGTCTCACAAAAAATGGTTTTTACATGCATTCCAATCTTGTCAAGTTTAATCGCATATTGTACGTTGTATAGACAGAATTGAGATGAAAACACTCAAGCCAATATGTGATAGACAAGTGCAATAATCAAATATAGTTGTGCATGGGTACAATAAAGGAGATAGGAGTCAAACATGTAGAAAGATATCACTAATCACATCTCAAAGACTCCAATCAATGTAAAGCACATGGATGAAATGATGTAGCGTCTCAAATCACTATCAAACAGTCACATGGATAATTGAAATGAATTTATGACTTGGCTATCTTAAATGTTCATCCATAAAAAGGTGCAAAAGAAATACAAAAATCTTTTTGGGCTTTTCTCAAAATTTTTATAAACAAAAACAAAAATCTTTTTGGATTTTTTTCAAAAGACTAAAGAAATAGCTGTACAAAAAAATAATGATACATATAAAACAAACTAGCAATAGGAAGGATATGATATGAACATGAAAAAGCATCCTATTCTAGACATGGACCGACCCCTCAGTCAACTGTGTAAATCCTCAAAGACTTCCTAAGACTCTCAAATCTAAGGGCATCTAAAAGTTTCGTGAAAATATCAGCTAACTGACGGTCGGTAGGAACAAAACTCAGGGATACGACTTTCTCCTCAACAAGTTGTCGTATAAAGTGCTCACATATCCTGATGTGCTTTATGCGCGAATGCTAGACTGGATTGCGGGATATGTGTACCGCGCTCGTATTATCATAGGAAATGGTCATGGTGTCCTGTGAAATCCCATAATCCTCCAACATTTGCTTCATCCACAAGAGTTGCGTGCAACAATTCCCGGCGGCTATGTACTCAGCCTCCGCAGTGGACAAAGACATGGAATTTTACTTCTTGCTCAGCCAGGAGACAAGAGCAGAACCAAAATAGAAACACCCACCAAAAGTGCTCCCACAACCATCTACATCCCCGGCCCAATCAATATCTGAATAGGCAGACAAACGATCATCGGTATCAAAGGAATACCAAATGCCGTATGAGAGAGTCCCACTCACGTATTTAATAATACGTTTTAGAGCAAGTAAATGTGACTCTTTCGGGGATGCCTGATATCGCGCACAGACTCCAACACTAAAGGCTATGTCGGGACGACTGGCAGTCAAGTAGATAAGACTATCTATCATACACCGATACAAGGTTTGCTCTACGTCCTTGCCTGAAGTGTCCTTACTAAGCTATGTAGTTGTACTCATAGGTGTACGTGCATGCTTAGCGGAGTCTAAACCAAATTTCTTCAGTAGGTCTCTAGCATACTTGGATTGTGGGATGAACATCCCATCCTCTAGCTGACGAACCTGGAGACCACGGAAGAAAGTAAGCTCACCAACCATGCTCATCTCAAACTCACTTTTCATCTCCTCTTCAAAGTGATGAGCATGTTGAGAGCACGTGGATCCAAAGACTATGTCGTCCACATAGACCTGGGCAACCAAAATTGCACGTTCATCTCTCCTGATGAACAACATTATATCAACTCCCCCTCTCTTGAAGCCATAGGCTAAGAGATAGGAAGTAAGCCTTTCGTACCAAGCACGAGGTGCTTGCTTCAAACCATACAAGGCTTCCCTCAGATAGTAGACGTGCTTAGGATGCTGAGGGTCTTCAAACCCTTTTGGTTATTCCACTTAAACCTCCTCCTGTAGAATGCCATTTAGAAAGTCACTCTTGACACCCATCTGATATAACTTGAAGCGCAGATGACATGTGATGGCGAGTAGTAGACGGATGGACGGACTTAAGCCTCGCAACAGGAGAAAATGTCTCCCTAAAGTCTACACCTTCTATCTGTGTGTAGCCTTGAGCGACCAACCTAGCTTTATTTCTGATTATGGTACCGTTTTCATCCATTTTATTCTTGAAAATCCATCTGGTACCTATCACATTTGTCTCCCTAGGTCGGGGGACAAGTTCCCAGATATTATTCTTTTTAAACTGAAGCAACTCATCCTGCATAGCAGATATCCAGTGTTCATCCTTGAGTGCTTCTTTATGATTCTTGGGCTCGACTTTGGACGTGTAGCAAAGATGGCTAATAACGTTTTCTAGCTGAGTACAAGTCTTGACCCCAAGAATGGGATCACCAACAATGGCATAAGGGTCATGAATCTTTCGAACCCAAGCAGGTGTGTCCCCTATCACAGGAGTAGGGTCCACAGAGTGTGAGAGAGGAAAAGGTAAATCACTGTCAGAACAATCCTTATCCTCACACTGAAGGTTAGGATCAATAGACGTCGGAGGTTCGTCATCTTGCATGGTGACGTTTATTGACTCCATAACCTTAGAGCTCTTCAGATTAAAAACCCGGTATGCTCTACTAGTCGATGAATATCCTAGCAATATTCCCTCATCGCTCCGAGAGTCAAACTTTCCTAATTTCTCTCTATCCCGTAGGATGTAGCATTTACTCCCCAAAACACAAAAGTATGTCAGGTTGGGTTTCTTGCCAGTCCACAATTCATAAGGCATCTTAAGAGTGTGTGGACACAGGTAAACCTATTCACCGTGTGGCATGCAGTAGACACTGCCTCTGCCCAAAATCTCCTAGAAACTTTACGACCTAGAAGCATAGATCTAGCCATCTCCTGGATCGTTTTATTCTTTCTCTCAACAATCCCATTTTGCTGAGGAGTCTTCACAGCAGAAAACTCATGTTTGTTCCCAAGGCTATCACAATACAAATCTACCTTTGCTTCCTTAAATTCTGTGTCGTTGTCACTACGGATCCTATTAATAGTGACTCCATGTTGATTTTGTAGGACACGGCACTTGGTCGTTAGAACTCTACAACATTGGATTTCTCCCTCAGAAAACCTACAATAGAATATCTGGAGAAATCGTCTACCATCACGAGGATATACCTCTTACCACCCAAACTCTCAGTACGAGTAGGACCCATAAGATCCATGTGAATCAACTCAAGAACATGAGAAGTGGTAACGGAATGCAACTTCCTATGAGGGCTACGTATTTGTTTTTCCAACTGAAAGGGTCCACAAACCATCGAAGTTGACTTTCCAAGAGATGGTAAGTCACGTACTAGGTCCTTTTTAGCTAAGTGAGTGAGATCTCTAATATTTACGTGACCTAGACGTTGATTGTGGCGTTGTTGCAGACAAGTGAGGAAGTGGTCATAGTACCATAACAATTATCCTCGGTCCTCACCCCTCACATCAAGAGTTTACCGGCTTGATTGTAGACATTACATGCATCCCGGTCAAACTTTACTGCAAAGTTAGTGTCGCACAGCTAGCTAATGCTGAGAAGGTTTACTTTTAAACCTTTGACGTAAAACACATTCTCTAGCTTAGGAAGTCCTGGTAACTCTACAGTACCTCATCCTATAAAGCTAGACTTTCTCCCATCTCCAAAGGTGACTCTACCATCCTTATAATCCTCAAGGTGGGTAAAAAAGGAGACATCACCTGTCATGTGTCTGGAGCATCCACTATCAAAATACCACTGTGAGGTATTATGTGCTTTGAGAGCAACATGAACAACAAGGGCTTTCTTATCTTTCTTAGGCACCCATAAAGTGGTAACCTTTTGTTTACCCTTGTTATTATTAGTTTTAGCCGGAATGTGAGAAGCATTTACAGACGGTAATGAAATCCGTCGTAATTCCTCCATCAAACTCTGTGATGTGGTGGCTAAAAACTCAACACGCTCTCTCAGACTAGAAAACTCACCAGTATGACATGGTGGAGCAGTAGTACATCGTGTCCGACCCATGCTATAGCAAAACTCCCTGAGGTGGCCTTTCCTTTTGCAATAAGTACAAAAGAACACAGTCAAAGGAGGACCTTGATTTGCTTTTCTTGGTCGAGCTCTCCTTCGAGGTTTTTGACGATGGCCATAAGGAGCCGTAGTAAACTCAGGAACAGGTCCAGGTGCAATTTGGGACATGGAGGCACCATCATAACCTATTCCCTGTCGATCACCAAAACCTAAAGCGGGGCCGAGGAGCATCTTACCCATTTTCCCTGATCTGTCCTTGATTTGTACCTTGACTTCCCGTGCTTTCTCAAGATCATGAATCAGCTAGGCAACAAGGGCTTCAAGTTTCTTTCGAGTCTCCACGGAGGAATGGATCTCACTCATAAGACTATCCACTTGTTTAGTCAAGACCCCTCTCTCTTTCTCAAAATTACTCTCTCTCTCTCTAAACAAACTCTCTTTCTCAACACAGGCATATTCTCTCTCTCTCAGGGCGGTGCAGGTGGAGGACTCTCTCTCTCTCGCTTTTCTTAAATCTTCCTCTAAGCCGATGATCTTAAGAACTAACGCTTTGTTACGCTTTTTAGTTTTAAAAGACTCAGAATATAACTCAACATAGGCGCGTTGAATATCACTCTCGCTCTCACTTGTGTCATCCTCCCCCTCACTCAGATCGATCTCACTGTCGAGGTGTCCCTGTGAAGCATTATCCTCATCATCGTGAGGAGAACTAGAAGTGCTCACATGAATGGCCATGAATGCGGTGAAGTTACACTCATGCGGTGACTCGACTTCAGAATCCACCGACTCGACCTCACTGTCGTCGCTAAGGGTAGCATTAAGGACAGCTTTCCCTTTCTCTCTGTTCAGACGTGTGGCACACTCAAAGGCTCTATGACCCCTACCGTCTCACTCAAAGTATCTCTCACTTTCTTTCTTAGGAGGATCTTTGAAAACTTTTTCATTTTTCTTTTCAAACTTATTTTTCTCAAATTTCTTTTTATCTTTAAAATTGCCATTTTTCTTAAATTTGAGGATCCTTTTGAATTTTTTTGCAAACAGAGCCAAATCATCTAAGTCAAAATCACAATCAGAATCTGACGTGTCTGTCTCTCTCTTTCTAGATGATTCTACTCTCTTTCTAGCCGACCCCTCACTATTTCTCTCTTGGGCATTAAGTGCAATTCCCTTACCTTTAGACCTAGCAGTTTTAGGGAACATATCAATTTCATATGTTTGCAAGTCTCCTACAAGTTCTTCCAATTTTAGTGTATTTAAATTACCCATAGAATTTAGTACAGTGACTTTAGGGATAAAACTCTTAGGCAAAGAACGAATAATCTTTTTAACAACTCTAGCATTAGGAATATGTTCACCCAGATTAAAGCTAGTATTAACAATGACAGAAATTCTAGCATAAAAATCATCAAAATATTCAGTCTCATGCATGGTGATGGTTTCAAATTGATTTGTCAAATTTTGCAATTTAGACTCTTTCACAGCATTAGTTCCTTCATGGGTGAGTTGTAAAACATCCCATGCCTCTTTTGACGTGGTGCACGTCATTATTCGTTTGAACTCATCAGGTGTGACAGACCCAGAAATAGCACTCAAACCCTTAGAATTAAATGATGACCATCTAAACTCGTCTTCAGTCCAAGAAGTGACAGGTTTTAAATTGATCACATTATCAACAGTGACAGAGGGAGGTGTCCACCCTCTTTCAACCAAAATCCAGACACGTTCATCAATGTCTTTTAATGCAGATCTCATACGGGCTTTCCAATATGCATAGTTTGTCCCGTCAAAAACTGGCATTTTATTATATAACTTCTCCATAAAGAACACACTCGTTTTCAAAAATCAATTTTTCAGAAAATTGATATCTTAGAAAAATTTTGCGGAAAACTACACGGTAAAATTGTGTAACTGGCTCTGATACCAATTTAAAAAGAGTGCGCGTGCGTTCAAATAAGGAAGTTATGTAATTAAACACAGTTTTAACCTAATTAAATCCTAAATATGCAATTATATGTGATTGAACAAGATGATAACATATGCAAGAACATTCAAACACATACATGTGAGGAAAAATTCCCCAAAGGGGAAAAACCATTTATTTTCATTATAATATTGCAACTGTACAATTTTGAATTAAAATGAAAATACAAGTGACTAAGAATTACCCTCAGGTGTCGGATTATGTAGTCGGCGGCTGGAAATGTCCCTTTCCAGGAGGGTTGCAATGAAGAAGAAGAGCGGTCTTCTTCACAAGGGTTGAACAGCAACGGTTTGTGTTATAGGGTTACCAAAAGTGATTAACAAATGTATGAGAGGTTGTGTGAATCAAACCATGAGTTTGGAACTCATAAAAGTGAAGACTTTGAGTTTATGAACTCTGAAAATCGTGTGAATAAGTCTTACAAAACCAACTCCCCGTAGTGGGATTAAATAAGGAACTCTAAGCCTAAAAAACCTCTGCACGATCTTGCTGAGTTCATCCCAGGCGGACCGATCCGGGTCTAAGGCGGATCGGTCCGAGTAGGCGGACCGGTTCTTTTTATTTTTGGCTTCTTCGATTTGCAATCGGTTCGGGGTCTACTGGTTTTCAATAAAGAGGATCGGTCCGGTAGGGAGGCGGACCGGTCCGGGGTCGAATCAGTTCTTTATTCTGGGCAGATCGGTACGGCTCATCAAAATGCAGATTCCTTCCTCTTTTGTTATTTGGATCCGTTGACGTAGATTAGTTCTTGAATATCTTCAATGGTGTGACGGCGTATGACATAACCAATAATAAATTATGGACAAAATGTCCATACAGAAGTGAGTCAGTCCTATTAGGATAAGAGTTTTTGGCTATGAACCTGGCAGTAAGTGCTTACGTGAGTTGCTTGAAGATAGGAACAAACCTCTGTAGTAACTTATCGAACCACTTTTGTGCAATATCTCCCAGACTATAAGGGAATATGCGACACATGAGGGCTTTGTTGCTTCTCGAGAAAGTCATAGTTTGTTGGTATTAGTGAACGTGGTCATTAGGATCAGTCTTTCCATCATAGAATTGTAATCTGGATGTGGTGAACTTCTTAGGAGGATCCGGTTCCTCAATTTCCTTTGAGAAATGAGACCTTATTTGATTAATGAGGGATTTTCTGGTTAATTCCTTAGTGGATATGCCCCTTGGTGAGCAGGATGCTCGTCCATATCTCTTGAGATCAGATTGCGTAAATTTTTCTTGTGATGTCCTCCATCTTGGTTCTTCCTATCAGGCAAATCCCTGCACCTAGAGTGATCCTCATTGCGTTATGAACTCCTTCCTCGGCTACGAGTTTTGCTTGTTAGATGGGCACGTTGTTTGTGTTTGTCCCATGGGTCTTTTCCTCCATTATTTTTAGGCGATGTTACAAACAGGCATTCTCTTCCTGTTGGATTCGTGTGGCATCCTCCTGTTAGCGAATTCATCATTCATAATTGTCTACGAGTTGTAAGATTTGGATGGATCTCGATTTCTCATTGTTTTCTACTGTTTGTTCCTCTTGGGAATGATAGCTCGAGTTAGGAGTGTTATGACTCCTATTGGGTTGGATCTCAGACTTGCTTCAGGTGCCATAGGTGAGTTTTGATTATTTTAGTGGTCATTGTTAGATGGTAGACATGGATTGTGTGAGTGAGACATAACTTCGCGTTGTCTTTGCTTTGTTGATAAAAGGAATTCATGTCCCACGGACGGGGCCAGTTATAGAGGTAAAATCTTACTAAGATTAATTACACACAATCAAGCTAGGTAGAAAATTGTAACACCCCAAGACTTTTGAGACTGAGAAATTTAATTTTGGGAAAATTAAATTTAATTAAATTGGAGAATTTTAAAATTTGGGAATTTAAGTCCAAAAATAGAGGACGTTTCAAAGTATTCCGGATGATATTTTTTAGGGTACCATCGATCCCGGAAGGGTCGAGATAGTCAAAATGACTGTCATTGGGTCTTATTTCGGCTCCGAAATGTTTTTAAGTTATTTTGACTTGAATTGGAGTAAACGAGTCATTTAAAGTGTGTATTAACATTTAAAATTGGGATTTTGTTTTAAAGGTTTATGAGGCTTACGGATGAAGCCATTTATCATTTGAGAGAAAGAGAGAAAAAGCCCTAGAGAGAGAAGAAGAAGAGGAAGAAGAAGAAAGGAAGAGAGAGAGGAAGAAAAGCTTGGAGATTTCCGGCCCTACCGCGACATCGAGGACGATTCAACCTCTACAAATCTGAGGCAAGTGTTTAATCTTGCTAAATAGCTATTTGTGTATTTCATTTCATAAATTGTGGGGTAAAGAAATGGATTTTTGGTATTAATGTCAAAACCTAGATTTTAGGTTTAAATCTTGAAATCAATGATTAAATATGGATTTAATGGAATAGAAATGTTTGGGATCAACTTTGGGTTGATTTATGGGCTTAAAATCATAAATTGATGAAGGTTTAATTGTTAGAAATGAAAATTTAGGGTTTAGAATTCGTGGGTTTTGATGAAGAAGAAGAACCCTTCAAAAATTGCAGGTCCGAATCGATTCGCCCCCTCAAGCGAATCGATTCGGTTTGGTAAAATTGGCAGGTCTGCATTGACCGAATCGATTCGGACCCCAAGCCGAATCGATTCGGCCTATTGCAGAAGCCCAGGTCTTTGGACCCGAATCGATTCGCCTCGGAGGCCGAATCGATTCGCTAGTCCGAATCGATTCGGAACAGGGCCGAATCGATTCGGAAACAGGGCATTTTGAGGTATTTTCTACATAGTTAATTCAAACCCTTTTTGGTTGGGTTTATTGATTTGGGGCCTTCTCTTATGATGTAAGAGATATGTTCTTGGAGACACATAAGGAGTTTCTCACACATTAGAGTTTTGGGGATTCCTTAGGGTAATTTGGGAGAAATGTATCCATGTATGTATTTGGAGTTATGTATAGAGATTTTGGGGGAAAACCCTTTGGGATTGGGAATCCTAATTGTAGATTAAAAGTAAGTGTAGATGTGAGGTGAGGCTAAGAACTCTTAGAGAGATCTTAGATCAGGGTATTCACAAAAGTGATCGAACCATAGTCGAAATCGAGGGAAATGAGATTATTTGATGATTGAAAGAATGAGCTTGAGGCTGATAGACTATTAGTAATATGTATACCGATAGTCAAAATGATTACTAGATTCTTTAATGTACTCGGAGATATAGATGATATGTGTAGTGAAAGATTCCTACACAAACTCTTGGGTGATAGCCCTTATGTTGAATATATATATAGGTATAGATATATACATATGGTTTTGGGAGACTATTCATCATAGGAAAATGATCGAATATGTTTCAAGTATGGGATTATATTCACGTATCGAGGTAAATTAAAGGAATTGTGGTGACGGCATGCATATTGAGGACTATGTATACTTATAGCCAGTTATATATATCTTATACATATGAACGAGAATTAGTTTATATATATAGATAAGGATATGTGAATATGTGTTGATATATATATATATATATATACATGTATGTATATAGATATATGGATATCTTCATATTGTGGATATACTTGGTATGGATATTTAAACCGTATACGATGGTTTATTATTTGATCATATGATTGGATCATATGGATTATATATATTATGCGTGTAAATGATATATATATTTAATTGGTTAAGCATACCCCGCTCATGCTATCATTGGAAAGTTGCGCGCGTAGAGAGTGAGCATCCTGGCTAGAAAAGCAGGGTGTGGATATTCCCCAGGTCATAGTCGTCCCGTGTGTTACTATATGATATATATATTTATTTTGGGATGAGACGTGATGGGTATGTTTTGTCTCATTGTCGGTTTGGAGCTATGACCGCTTCCCGGGACGTCGTGTGCGTGAGTTTACCACGAGATGGGTGTCGTTTAGTCCCACCATGGTGGCCCCAGTTTTGCTACGTGAGCCGGGCACTGGGAAGATGATAGCATTGATGCAGTTTATCGGCGATATATATATATAGCCGGGTATATTATGTGCATGGCCTTGTACATCATATGTAGTATGTACACTTGGCTATTGGATTGATGATGATATATATATACGGTTAGAAATAAATACCTATATATATATATATATATATATATATCCTATAGACGAAAGGATATGGACTTTTATGAAGTACATCTTAGATGATTATGGTGTACTAGATTTATGGAGGTTGATGTATCGCACATAAGGTATTATTCGGTTACATCATCCCAAGGATATTATTGGAGGTTCTTTTATTTTATTTTATTTGTTTTCTTTTTCTTTTCTTCTTCCTTTCTTTAGTAGTTATAGTTAGTAATAATGGTAGTATTTACTTGTATGTTGAGGATTATGGATCTCTAGGTTCGTCATTGCCCAGGAGTAGTGTAACGAGGTGGTTCCTTGTTTGGATTTCGCTTTGCGAGACACCTCACGCACGAAACGCAGTGCCATGTCGAGATTTGAGAGAAGTAATTCCATAGGTGGCATCGCGGATCTCTGGTCTTGACCTTGTCAGGAGTAGTGTAACGGGGCGGTTCCTTGTTTGGATTTCGCTTTGCGAGACTCCCCACGCACGAAACGTAGTACAATTTCGGGATTAGAGAGAAGTCTTGCCAATATTCCATGTGCATATTATTAAGTATATTGATTCTTACGTTTTTAGCCTATGTAGGTATATATATATATATATATATATATATATATGTATAAGGGTAATGCTTTAGGAATTATGATAATTATAATTCATGAGATTATTAATCGGAATTCATTAAGCCTTTTATGGCATAATTGTTGTAATCTAATCTAATAGGATTAGAAGCGGGTGGATCCTTAGATTGTGACGGGAAGGTAGCTCTCGTGGATATAGACTAGGCCTGATAAGTTAGGTTGTCCTAAAATCAATGGGGGTAATTTAACTAAAATTGGAGGACGCGAATAGGTGCGCGCCTTTAGATGAGAGGTGAGTTGGGGTTCCACGAGAGTGCGGTCTCACTTATTTATGAAATTAGGTACACCGGTATTTATTATGCACGGTTAACACACTTGCTAAATATTTTACACATTCGGGGCTCTGACCCGTTTACTTTTCTCTCCTCCTTGTATATATATATATGTGTTACCACAGGTATCCTACCGCATGGATGCCGGATGACCTTCTATCCTGAGTCTTGGGAGCCGTGACAGGTGCGGACTGTTGAGGGGTGTTTCATATAGCCGCTTCCTACTTCTTTAAAATTCTAGGTAGGCTTCATGTTGTATATCGGGTTTGTATCATAGGGATATTTATATACATATTTATATTTATTCCATTTCAGTTATTGTATTTGCTGTGATCCGACAGCTTATTCGGGTCTACTTTTTGTAGTACATTCGGTTGTATTTAATTGGTTCATTTTATTTATAGCATTTTAATTATTATAGTTCTTTCCTGCATCTCTTCTATTCATTAGTAGTTTTATAGTGTTGGGTTGTTGTATGTTGCAAGTTTTAAATTTTTATAACATCTCGCTTATATGATTTCGGGTAGTTAGTCCTATATTATATAGTACCGTTAGTTGATGTTGAGACTGGACCATCTGGAATTCCTGATTTAATATAGTATAGGGTTGGCCACCCGTTATTATTTTAGGCGGGTTGTTACAGATGGTATCAGAGCATCAGGTTCTAGAGTCCTTAGGATCTGTGCGAGTTTCTGCATTCTTCCGTTAACGTTCTTGACATAAAGCCCTAAAAATAGGACTGTTGTGTTCACTGCGTTGTTTTCTTCTGTGAAGTATATTCACTTGATTGACGTTCTGATAACAGTTGCTTTTGTTTCGTTTCAGACGTCGCCTAGATTTTTGTTGTCTAGGAAAGGATAGGATTAGAAGAACAATACCCATAGCATATTTTGGGTACGCTTTGATCAGGGGTAGTTGTTTTCCCCGATTCTGGAGGAGTTATTGAGGAGATTTCTAGCAATGGTTTCTAGGTGATTTGTCGACAGTTGAGTAAGAAAGGAAAATTTACTCGAATGACAAACCTTGGACTTGATAAAGTAAGTCTGAGGAGAGGTTAGTGTAGTCCTTGGGAGGTTTAGGTTGAGAAATCTGTTAACCTTAGTTAGGAAACCTAATGTTGGTGACTTTTACCGAGGTGAGGTTGGTGTAGTTGTCCCAATATTAGGAGTATCGCCTTCTAAGATGAGGGAGAATGCCTTTGGAGACTAAGTTTCGTTGTGTAGAACTGAAGGAGTTTCCGACAGTTGCAATCGCGCCTTGCCCTTCAATATGGTTAGGAAGGATTTTGAGTAAGATGTTTCTCTTGTGAAGAAATAGGTTTAGGGATAATGATTTTCCTGGAAGGAGTTGAGGACCCTGAGTTGAGATTCTAGGGTGAGGGGAAACCATTAGGTTATGGAATTGCAAGGTAGAATACCTTTCTTTGAGTTTAAGTTACGCTTTATGTGATAGTGGGAACGTCGCGTGTGAGGTGTGATGAGTTGCTAGCCGCTATACCGCTAGGGGGTATGGAATTTTCCTAGAGAAGGAAGTGAGCAAGTGTGGCCTTGGTATGGCATCTTGGGAGATGATACATCTTTTTCGTAACGAGATAATAGGGAAGTTTTAGAATCCCAATGAGGGAAGGATTTATTTTTATATAAAGGTGTAAATATGATGTATAGGAATTTCATAACTGAGAGGTTCAGAGTTTGGTAGATTCGTGAGGAGCGGATAGTTTAGCTCATAGTTGTGCTAGTTTTGAGAACTAGGTATTGGCTAGAGCATTGTATTTGTTGAGACCTTGTGTTCTAAACATAAGGTGTTTGTTTGGCGTGTCGAAAGACGCGGAATATATTTATATCGTATTATTTGTATAGGCCCTCGGGCAATATCTAAAATATGAAAAATCTTTTTATAAAACCTTAACCCTGGTTCAACAAATCTCAATCCCCGACCTAGCTACACAGTAGTGTATTGGGAGGGTTCCTTGTTTGGATTTCGCTTGCGAGACCTCCCCCGCACGAAGGTGGCTAGCGTCAGGAATTGAGGAGAGTTCAACCAGTGGAAATTTTCAAACTTTTATATATTTAGTATATTGTTATAGATTATATTACCGAGGGTTATCTTAAAATTTTGAGGCTAATGGAGCCTGATTAAAATTCTACGAGTGGAGACTCAGGTACGGGGTGTATGGGCGCCCTGAGTAGTTAGTTTGTTTTAAAGGCTATAGGGTTCGACGTGAGAACTAGAAAGGATCGGCATAGTGATCTTGAGGATTGATGTAAGGACTAGATGATATCGATGTCCTAGGCTCATCTTAAATTTCGCGGACGAAATTTTTGTAAGGGGGGAAGATTGTAACACCCCAAGACTTTTGAGACTGAGAAATTTAATTTTGGGAAAATTAAATTTAATTAAATTGGAGAATTTTAAAATTTGGGAATTTAAGTCCAAAAATAGAGGACGTTTCAAAGTATTCCGGATGATATTTTTGAGGGTACCATCGATCCCGAAAGGGTCGAGATAGTCAAAATGACTGTCATTGGGTCTTATTCCGGCTCCGGAATGTTTTTAAGTTATTTTGACTTGAATTGGAGTAAACGAGTCATTTAAAGTGTGTATTAACATTTAAAATTGGGATTTTGTTTTAAATGTTTATGAGGCTTACGGATGAAGCCATTTCTCATTTGAGCAAAAGAGAGAAAAAGCCCTAGAGAGAGAAGAAGAAGAGGAAGAAGAAGAAAGGAAGAGAAAGAGGACGAAAAGCTTGGAGATTTCCGGCCCTACCGCGACATCGAGGACGATTCAACCTCTACAAATCTGAGGCAAGTGTTTAATCTTGCTAAATAGCTATTTGTGTATTTCATTTCATAAATTGTGGGGTAAAGAAATGGATTTTGGGTATTAATGTCAAAACCTAGATTTTAGGTTTAAATCTTGAAATCAATGATTAAATATGGATTTAATGGAATAGAAATGTTTGGGATCAACTTTGGGTTGATTTATGGGCTTAAAATCATAAATTGATGAAGGTTTAATTGTTAGAAATGAAAATTTAGGGTTTAGAATTCGTGGGTTTTGATGAAGAAGAAGAACCCTTCAAAAATTACAGGTCCGAATCGATTCGCCCCCTCAAGCGAATCGATTCGGTTTGGTAAAATTGGCAGGTCTGCATTGACCGAATCGATTCGGACCCCAAGCCGAATCGATTCGGCCTATTGCAGAAGCCCAGGTCTTTGGACCCGAATCGATTCGCCTTGGAGGTCGAATCGATTCGCTAGTCCGAATCGATTCGGAACAGGGCCGAATCGATTCGGAAACAGGGCATTTTGAGGTATTTTCTCCATAGTAAATTCAAACCCTTTTTGGTTGGGTTTATTGATTTGGGGCCTTCTCTTATGATGTAAGAGATATGTTCTTGGAGACACATAAGGAGTTTCTCACACATTAGAGTTTTGGGGACTCCTTAGGGTAATTTGGGAGAAATATATCCATGTATGTATTTGGAGTTATGTATAGAGATTTTGGGGGAAAACCCTTTGGGATTGGGAATCCTAATTGTAGATTAAAAGTAAGTGTAGATGTGAGGTGAGACTAAGAACTCTTAGAGAGATCTTAGATCAGGGTATTCACAAAAGTGATCGAACCCTAGTCGAAATCGAGGGAAATGAGATTATTTGATGATTGAAAGAATGAGCTTGAGGCTGATAGACTATTAGTAATATGTAAACCGATAGTCAAAATGATTACTAGATTCTTTAATGTACTCGGAGATATAGATGATATGAAAGATTCCTACACAAACTCTTGGGTGATAGCCCTTATGTTGAATATATATATAGGTATAGATATATACATATGGTTTTGGGAGACTATTCATCATAGGAAAATGATCGAATATGTTTCAAGTATGGGATTATATTCACGTATCGAGGTAAATTAAAGGAATTGTGGTGACGGCATGCATATTGAGGACTATGTATACTTATAGCCAGTTATATATATCTTATACATATGAACGAGAATTAGTTTATATATATAGATAAGGATATGTGAATATGTGTTGATATATATATATATATATATATATATACATGTATGTATATAGATATATGGATATCTTCATATTGTGGATATACTTGGTATGGATATTTAAACCGTATACGATGGTTTATTATTTAATCATATGATTGGATCATATGGATTATATATATTATGCGTGTAAATGATATATATATTTAATTGGTTAAGCATACCCCGCTCATGCTATCATTGGGAAGTTGCGCGCGTAGAGAGTGAGCATCCTGGCTAGAAAAGCAGGGTGTGGATATTCCCCAGGTCATAGTCGTCCCGTGTGTTACTATATGATATATATATTTATTTTGGGATGAGACGTGATGGGTATGTTTCGTCTCATTGCCGGTTTGGAGCTATGACCGCTTCCCGGGACGTCGTGTGCGTGAGTTTACCACGAGATGGGTGTCGTTTAGTCCCACCATGGTGGGCCCAGTTTTGCTACGTGAGCCGGGCACTGGGAAGATGATAGTATTGATGCAGTTTATCGGCGATATATATATATAGCCGGGTATATTATGTGCATGGCCTTGTACATCATATGTAGTATGTACACTTGGCTATTGGATTGATGATGATATATATATACGGTTAGAAATAAATACCTATATATATATATATATATATATATATATATATATATATATATATCCTATAGACGAAAGGATATGGACTTTTATGAAGTACATCTTAGATGATTATGGTGTACTAGATTTATGGAGGTTGATGTATCGCACATAAGGTATTATTCGGTTACATCATCCAAAGGATATTATTGGAGGTTCTTTTATTTTATTTTATTTGTTTTCTTTTTCTTTTCTTCTTCCTTTCTTTAGTAGTTATAGTTAGTAATAATGGTAGTATTTACTTGTATGTTGAGGATTATGGATCTCTAGGTTCGACATTGCCCAGGAGTAGTGTAACGAGGTGGTTCCTTGTTTGGATTTCGCTTTGCGAGACACCTCACGCACGAAACGCAGTGCCATGTCGAGATTTGAGAGAAGTAATTCCATAGGTGGCATCGCGGATCTCTGGTCTTGACCTTTTCAGGAGTAGTGTAACGGGGCGGTTCCTTGTTTGGATTTCGCTTTGCGAGACTCCCCACGCACGAAACGTAGTACAATTTCGGGATTAGAGAGAAGTCTTGCCAATATTCCATGTGCATATTATTAAGTATATTAATTCTTACGTTTTTAGCCTATGTAGGTATATATATATATATATATATATATATATATATATATATATATATATATATATATATATATATATATGTATATGTATAAGGGTAATGCTTTAGGAATTATGATAATTATAATTCATGAGATTATTAATCGGAATTCATTAAGCCTTTTATGGCATAATTGTTGTAATCTAATCTAATAGGATTAGAAGCGGGTGGATCCTTAGATTGTGACGGGAAGGTAGCTCTCGTGGATATAGACTAGGCCTGATAAGTTAGGTTGTCCTAAAATCAATGGGGGTAATTTAACTAAAATTAGAGGACGCGAATAGGTGCGCGCCTTTAGATGAGAGGTGAGTTGGGGTTCCACGAGAGTGCGGTCTCACTTATTTATGAAATTAGGTACACCGGTATTTATTATGCACGGTTAACACACTTGCTAAATATTTTACACATTCGGGGCTCTGACCCGTTTACTTTTCTCTCCTCCTTGTATATATATATATATATATATATATATGTTACCACAGGTATCCTACCGCATGGATGCCGGATGACCTTCTATCCTGAGTCTTGGGAGCCGTGACAGGTGCGGACTGTTGCGGGGTGTTTCATATAGCCGCTTCCTACTTCTTTAAAATTCTAGGTAGGCTTCATGTTGTATATCGGGTTTGTATCATAGGGATATTTATATACATGTTTATATTTATTCCATTTCAGTTATTGTATTTGCTGTGATCCGACAGCTTATTCGGGTCTACTTTTTGTAGTACATTCGGTTGTATTTAATTGGTTCATTTTATTTATAGCATTTTAATTATTATAGTTCTTTCATGCATCTCTTCTATTCATTAGTAGTTTTATAGTGTTGGGTTGTTGTATGTTGCAAGTTTTAAATTTTTATAACATCTCGCTTATATGATTTCGGGTAGTTAGTCCTATATTATATAGTACCGTTAGTTGGTGTTGAGACTGGACCATTTGGAATTCCTGATTTAATATAGTATAGGGCTGGCCACCCGTTATTATTTTAGGCGGGTTGTTACAAAAATATATTCACAGTCACATAACACATTATATGCATAGTTCGATAAGGAACCTATGTACACAGGGCCTCTCTCTCTCTCTCTCTTTATTTTTACTGATCAACTTTAGATTATAAAGATTACATAATCCCTTTTCAAATAATATGGGTTACATTTATAAAGAATAGAAAGATAATGAGTTGTCTGGGCCTTGAATTGCAGTTGTAATTGGGTTGAGCAAATCCAAGCGTGGGATTTTCATTTATAGGTTTCTCCTTGTTCTTATATCCAAGTTGTGATCTCTTATCTGAATTGGAAAACACATGTCAAACGTTCCTTCTAGGTTGAATAATTCCCCCACAACTAATATTCATCCCCGCGTGATTTGCGGGTGGTTTAAATGAATGGAATGAAAAAAAATGTGAATAAAAATTAATTTTAAAAAATTCAATATAAATAAATACAATTAAGGGAAAATAATGGTTTGAAATAAAAAATAGAGATAAATGAAAGATAAAGAAAACAATTAGATAAATGGAGGGAAAGTCATAAGTGATAATAATTATAAAAGTGGAGAGAAATTGATAAAAGTAATAAAAGTGAACATTCCAAATGCTGACACGTGGCACAATGAGAATTCAACATTAATAAAAAATAATTGAGGGAAAATATGTAACACCCCATAAATTCAGGGTGCTTTAATTTCATTATAATTGGGAGTAAAAAAATTTATTTTATTAGGAGGAATTAAATTCATGATTTGGTAAATATTTAAATTGGAAGATTTATTTAAATTGGCAAATTAAGATTTAACTATTTGAAAATTTTCTTTTGTGTTGTGTTTTTGAGTTCAAAAATTGGAGAAGGATATAAATTAATTTGGATGGCAATTCTGAGTGCACGGTTAAGTCCGGATGGATCGAAATAGTTGGAAAAGAGAACCCATGCATAGTAAATAGGTAGGGGTGTTCACGGGTCAGTCGGTTCGGTTTTGACCGGGTTTTTCGGGCCGAACCGACCATGTCGGTTTTTAGAGGAGGAGAACCGAACCGAACCGAACCGAAAATGCTGAAAAACCGAACCGAATCGAATCGGGTCGGTTTTTTACAGGGCCGGTTCGGTTTGCCCGTCGGTTTTTGACAGGGCCGGTTCGGTTTTTTCCTTTATTTTAATAAAAAATATATTTTTTTAATACCTAATATAAATATAAAATTTAAAAATATAATATAATATGTCAACACTAATATAAATATAATATAAAATATAAAATTAAAAAGTATAAAAATTAATTCGGTTCAGTTCGGTTCAAAATCGGTTTTTTTATGCCAAAACCGAAAACCGAACCGACCCTGTCGATTTTATACCTGATTAAACCGAACCGAACCGACCCTCAAAAAAACCCGGCCCGAAAATTTTCGGTTCGGCTCGGTTTTGTCGGTTTTGTCGGTTTTTTTGCACACCCCTATAAATAGGTCTCGGGGTATTTTTAGGCATACTTAAGCCCACATAAGAGTGTTTCAGCCCTTTTTATAAAGCCCACAAGCCTAAAAATGGGATTGAGTTTTTAAACCCTAAAAGTGAGAGGGTGTGGTAGCCATACACATTTTAGAAAACCCTTATAGAGAGAGAAAGTGGGTGCAATTGGGAGAGGCCATGGGAGCCAAAATCAAGGACAGTTGTATGTGCAATCTTCATCAAATCATCCTCATCTACATCAATGAATTCAGACCCTATGAACCCTAAGTCAAGTGGTTAAACTTGCTTTTGATTAATTGCATATTTCTATTCATATCATAGTGGGTGTGGGAGAAATGCCATGTTCTTGGGTTAGTTTAACATCTAAATTGGGTGAATTAGATTTAGATGTTAATTATGTGGAAAAATTGAGGAGTTTAAATTTCTGGGCTTTAAATCTTTGGGGAATATAATTAAGATTTGGGACTTGAAATCTTAGGTATTGGATAATTGTAAACTGTTTTTGTCATTCATGATACAAAATTTGGGTTTGTAACATTCTGTAATGGCGGATGGATGGATTTTGAGGGTGACGATGGGGAAGAGAGAAACCGGGGTTATTCGAACGACCTAGTTTCTAGTTCGAATGACATCCATAGTCGTTCAAATGACGGACCAAACAGTTCGAACGAGGTGTCTTTTTCGGATAATTTCATCCCTTCCCTTATTTTCGGCCCTAGTTTAAATTCTTGGGTTACTATTTTGGGATTTTGTGATCTTTGAGCTACAATTATGGGTTTAAATTGTGGGAGATATTTATGGGATAATTAGAGTGTAAATCCCAAGGGTAAAGTAAAGTTTAAATTGAGAAATTTGTAAAAGTTAGATTAATAAGTGTGCTACACTTATTGAGAAGAATTTTGAATAATGAATTCTGGATATTATATATTTGAGCCAAGTGAGTAAGTCCGCATACATTGGTTGAGTGACGCCAAGATAATAAAGTAAATTAATGCGTTATTGATTCGATTGAGTCGGGCTATTGACTCGGGTATAATTTTGGGGATAGTGCTACGGGGGCTTAGGCACGGAGTTGATCGAATTAATTTATTTTAGGGTTATATAATAAATTATGGAATATTCAAAATAAAAAGGGTGTTTACCTTAATATGTGGAATTTGAGGAATAAGTTCTACAATATGAAATTTCAGACCGAAGGAGCCTATTCGGGTAATGTAGTTGGGTCACACAACTTGAGTGATAAATAAATAATTGTGGGAAGTATTTAAATATCAAGTCGGTATATAGATTTGGGAATGTTAGGCTAGTGTTACGGTAATTGTGCATAGGTAGCCTAGATTAATTATATATATATATATATATATATATATATATATATATATATATATGCATTGATGTGTAGTGTGTGTGTGTGTATATATTTGTGTGATTTATAAATATTTGTGTGAATAATATTTTCAGGAATATATACCCCTCTAGTGCTATCATGGAAGGTTGCGCGATGTGGCTGAATCCCATGGCTTGAGGAGCGGGGTGAGTATAGTTCCCATGTCATAGCGTCTGTATTGTTAGGGGTGAGACGTTTTGGGTATGAGTCGGTCTCTTCTCTGAGGGTAAGTTTGTCCACCTCCAATGCGTTTATTTTATTTTCTGATTCGGGGAACTAACCGTATCAGGGGTCCGGGTGGATGAGTATACCTGGAAATGATAGTATTTTAGAGAACATCCTGTTAGTGCCTAATCGGGAGGATGGATTATATATTTACGACATGTGTGTGAATGTTGTAACATGATGATATGTATATATAATGTAGATATTTATATACGAGTAAAATATTTGATGTGAATTGTACTGATAAATGGTTTGACATACAAAATAGAGATAAATGAAAGATAAAGAAAACAAAGAGATAAATGGAGGGAAAGTCATAAGTGATAATAATTATAAAAGTGGAGAAAAATTGATAAAAGTAATAAAAGTGAATGTTTTAAATGTTGACACGTGATAAGAGTAATAAAAGTGAACATTCCAAATGCTAACACGTGGCACAATGAGAATTCAACATTAATAAAAAATAATTGAGGGAAAATATGTAACACCCCGTAAATTCAGGGTGCTTTAATTTCATTATAATTGGGAGTAAAAAAAATTATTTTATTAGGAGGAACTAAATTCATGATTTGGTAAATATTTAAATTGGAGGATTTATTTAAATTGGCAAATTAAGATTTAACTATTTGAAAACTTTCTTTTGTGTTGCGTTTTTGAGTTCAAAAATTGGAGAAGGATATAAATTAATTTGGATGCCAATTCTGAGTGCAAGTTGAGTCCGGATGGATCGAAATAGTTGGAAAAGAGAACCCATGCATAGTAAATGGGTCTCGGGGTATTTTTAGGTATACTAAGCCAACATAAGAGTGTTTCAGCCCTTTTTATAAAGCCCACAAGCCTAAAAATGGGATTGAGTTATTAAACCCTAAAAGTGAGAGGGTGTGGTAGCCATAAACATTTTAGAAAACCCTTATAGAGAGAGAAAGTGGGTGCAATTGGGAGAGGCCGTGGGAGTCAAAATCAAGGACAATTGTATGTGCAATCTTCATCAAATCATCCTCATCTACATCAACGGATTCAGACCCTATGAATCCTAAGGCAAGTGGTTAGACTTGCTTTTGATTAATTGCATATTTCTATTCATATTATAGTGGGTGTGGGAGAAATGCCATGTTCTTAGGTTAGTTTAACATCTAAATTGGGTGAATTAGATTTAGATGTTAATTCTGTGGAAAAATCGCGGAGTTTAAATTTCTGGGCTTTAAATCTGTGGGGAATATAATTAAGATTTGGGACTTGAAATCTTAGGTATTGGATAATTGTAAACTGTTTTTGTCATTCATGATATAAAATTTGGGTTTGTAACATTCTGTAATGGTGGATGGATGGATTTTGAGGGTGACGATGGGGAAGAGAGAAACTGGGGTTATTCGAATGACCTAGTTTCTAGTTCGAATGATGGCCATAGTCGTTCAAACGACGGACTAAACAGTTAGAACGAGGTGGATTTTTCGGATAACTTCATCCCTTCCCTTGTTTTCGGCCCTAGTTTAAATTCTTGGGTTACTATTTTGGGATTTTGGGATCTTTAAGCTACAATTATGGGTTTAAAGTGTGGGAGATATTTATGGGATAATTAGAGTGTAAATCCCAAGGGTAAAGTAAAGTTTAAATTGAGAAATTTGTAAAAGTTAGATTAATAAGTGTGCTAGACTTATTGAGAGGAATTTTGAATAATGAATTCTGGATATTATATATTCGAGCGAAGTGAGTGAGTCCGGATACATTGGTTGAGTGACGCCAAGATAATAAAGCAAATTAATGCGTGATTGATTCAATTGAGTGGGGATATTGACTCGGGTATAATTTTGGGGATAGTGCTACGGGGGCTTAGGCACGGAGCTGATCGAATTAATTTATTTTAGGGTTATATAATAAAATATGGAATATTCAAAATAAAAAGGGTGTTTACATTAATGTGTGGAATTTGAGGAATAAGTTCTACAATATGAAATTTCGGACCGAAGGAGCCTGTTCGGGGAATGTAGTTGGGTGACACAACTTGAGTGATAAATAAATAATTGTGGGAAGTATTTAAATATCAAGTCGGTATATAGATTTGGGAATGCTATGCTAGTGTTACGGTAATTGTGCACGGGAAGCCTGGATTAATTATATATATATAATATTTATAAATATTTGTGTGAATAATATTTACAGGAATATATACCCCTCTAGTGCTATCATAGAAGGTTGCGCGATGTGGGTGAATCCCCTGGCTTGAGGAGCGGGGTGAGTATAGTCCCCATGTCATAGCATCTGTATTGTTAGGGGTGAGACGTCTTGGGTATGAGTCAGTCTCATCTCTGAGGGAAACTTTGTCCACCTCCAATGCGTTTATTTTATTTTCTAATTGGGGGAACTAACCGTATCAGGGGTCCGGGTGGATGGGTATACCTGGAAATGATAGTATTTTAGGGAACATTCGGTTAGTGCCTAATCGGGAGGATGGATTATATATTTACAACATGTGTGTGAATGTTGTAACATGATGATATGTATATATAATGTAGATATTTATATACGAGTAAAATATTTGATGTGAATTGTACTGATATTTGATATAACTTGTGAGAATGTTATATGATCTCAAATGAGAAATGATTAATTAAGTTAATGTGTTAAATAACTTATAAATCGTATATTAAACATACTTGGGCTAGAGTAGTGTGACAGGAAGGATATCATGGAGAACTAGTCACTGAGTAGGTGACTAGGTGGGTTATATAGAAAAAGCGTTAGGCGTGCACAATAGTTAAGGGGTGAGTCGGTCCTCAAGGGAGTGCGACACTAACTTAAATATGAAGGGCCTTCATGCGTTTTAATTTACTACAATTTAATTATCTTTCTAAATATTTTGGTAACTAACCCTTGATATAAAATATTTAAAAAAAAACTTTTTGGTGTCCAGCCACAGGGATGCCAGAATTGTTTTATTCCAGGGTTACACAGCTGCAGCATATGTGGATGTTGCAGGATTTTGACTTAGCCGCTTCAGTCATTCCATTCCTAGAGTAGGATGCAGTCAGTATTTCATTTGGGCATGTCGGCCTAGTTATTTCATTTGTTCCAGTCAATTGATATACTCATTTTATTATTCTTGTGGTTTATATTTTTGGAGTTTGGTTTGCAGTCAGTGGTTTTCTCGGCATGTATTATACTTATTCCTTTCCTTTATTATTTGAATATGTGGTTGCGTGTATGGTTTATAAAATTCTTTCACATGTTGTTAGTGAGGTTAATTAAAAAGATAAAATTTGACACTGTGTCTTTTGAATACTAGGTGGTTAGTAAGTTTTAAAAAAAATCGACAGTGATGCTAAGAATGAACCAGATGAAATTCCTGTTTAATATGATATAGGACTGATCACCCGGTATTTTATTAGGCAGGGTGTCACAGATGGTATTAGAGCATCAGGTTCTAGTGTCTTTAGGATCTGTGCGGCTTTTTCCGTTTCAACTTAGCATTTTTTGATATAGAGCCTTATTATAGGATTATTGTATTCCTTTACGTATGCGACTTATATCCTCCTACTATTAAGAATAGTTTATTTGATTTATAAATGGCTTAGGTCGAGTGTGAAAGATCGAGAATTATTGAATGACAAGAATGGGGCGTTAGAAGGATTTCAGTAGGGAGGACTCAGCAGAAGCCATAGAGTATTCTGAAAATAGTGACGCGATAGGAGTCACCATACTGTTCGAACAATTGAAGTTAGAGTAGCCACTGGGGCGCAGTAGTTGCCATAAGAACCATTGGGGAGGATGATAGTGCAAGCTAAAACCATAAGTGTGGACGACAAGGGGTAAGGGTCAAAGAATATTTTGTTTAAGAAGAACAATCCGCTAGAATTCGAGGTAGGTGTGAAAAGGTGATTTACCAATGGATGGAGAATATCCAATTGGTATCACATGTGGGGGAGTGTAGTTACACTCAAGTCACAATTTCAGGCAAGGATATTTGCCCTTAGAAGTAGTATGGGGTGATGGGAGACACTCACCACATCCATGGGGAGATACCATGAATAACAAGGAATTTGAGGTGCGGATTATTACGAATCCTTTTACAAGCGTTTAAATAGAGAAGCAAGGGAAATTTTTATAATTTTCCAAAAGGGACAGACAGTGGCCGGATGTTAAGGTAAGTTGATGAAAGTCGCAAACTTCGTAACCGGTAAGAGGGATACAAAGAATCAAATAGGATTTATAAGTTGATAATAAACTCATGGGTAGGATATACAAGCGTTAGTAGGAGTTCCTGCTAGGATGACTGGTGTCGTTGTCGTCAAGGTAGTACATTTATAATTTGTATCAATGCTCTCGGGATAGGGGAGCTAAGGGAGTTGGAGAATTTACAGAAGAGTAAGACTGGATTTTTAGTGCTAGTGAGGCACCAAGCGAAGGGATACCCAGTAGAGGACCCAACTTAACGATCGAGACCAATAGAATTTTTACCAAGTGATGGTGGGTTCAGTTAGGGTCGTCAAGGCCATCAACAAGTCCCATGGGACCAGCAGAGCCAATGGGGCATTATGGGTAGCAATCAGGTTCAAGACCACCAGATCCGTGAGAAGAACAACCCCGACATGGCCGGTGGGGCTAGAGAAAAGCTAAAGGGGAATGACACATAAAGGTGTTTTATGTGTAAAAGAGTGGAAACACATGGGTGGACCTTATCCGCGGCTAGGGGGATAGGATCGGAATGCCTAGCAAGGGCAATAGTTAGAGAAGTTTTGGTTTGGTTAGGACGAGGGTGTTATGTCCAGTAACCGTTTGAGCCACTAGTGTTATGGGCAACTGAAACTACAAGTTTTATTTCGAGATGATTGGGGTCTTTTTTGTGTGATGTGACTGGGTCACAGTAATGTATTAGTACTAAATTCACGTGAGAAGCAGATTTAGTGGAGGTATCGTTAATATCACTAGTATGTGTATATTTACCATGGAATATAAGGGAGCTCTTTAGTTCCACCTGTAAAAGAACGGGTGGTTACATTGAGATGATATATATTTTTCTGAGGATTAGCTCATTTACGAGGTGATATTCGATGTATGGTTATATCCTGGGTACGGACGGGTTCGCAATGGTGGGCGGTTATAGCAAGACTATCGTGTTCATTATTCCAGGATATGATGTATATTTTTATGATGTCCCACCTGAAAGAGGGTTGAGCTCGCAGTAATATTTTTTTGAAGTAGACTTTAGAGAGTACAGTTGTCTAGTTATATTGGATTCCGGTGCGTAAGGACTCTTAGTAATAAGATTCAGGGTATGTCGGGTTACCATGGAGCCGAGAAATTTAGCTCGTTATTAATTTAGCACTGAGGACTTAGTGATAGTGCGAGCGCAGTAGTATATGACTCCTTTAGAGATACTTGAGCACATGATTAGATGTGTGAGTACAGGGACAGAAGTTGAGTGTCCCGGGTGTATGCTTTGGGTTCTGCAAAACTTGAGTACTAGCAATGCTGAGAAATAGTGCATTGGGAAAAGCTCTTTTGGTCCTTACTGGGAGGTGTTATTCGTATAAGCCTTAATAAAATGTCGGAAGTGTGAAGACGTCATTGGAGTGTAGGTCATCGGATTTAATGATAATTAGTGAACATGTGGAGAAAATACGTTGAGCAAAGAGCCACTAAGAGATAGGGTCAGTGGAGCCGAAAAGTGTTGGAAAAGAAACACTGGGAAGAATTGCACTACAAATTGATAGGTGGGGTAATATCGGGAATAATTGAATAGTAAGTGGTAAGGTCATCGAAAGTACCCGGAGGGTGTAACCACGCCAAGAATGCGGGGGCCGAACTTGAAATAAGTATTGTTGAGGCAAAAAATTCTCCATCTACGAGGACCAATCAGAAAATGACACATGTCATCCTACGTGGCAGTATTCGGCACCCGAGGAGAATTGGTCGGCACCCGAGGAGAGTTGGTCGGCACCCGAGGAGAGTTGGTCGGCATACCAACCAGGAAGATCAAAGGATAATTATGAATTTAATGTGCATTAATGAAGATGGCAGCGCATTTAATGAGCCTTAATGTACATTTATACTGTATGACAACACATAGCATACCAAGCAATTCAACAATTAGATTCGTTGAATGTAGACATAATGTATAAATGTCTACATACAATGAATCTCTCTTCACTATAAATACATGTATTCCCTTAGCCAAAAGAAAAAAAAAACAAGAACCGAGAGACACCATACACAAGATCCACACCCTTTTTCTCCCTCTCTCTACCACATTGTGCTATTGTAAACCCCTGGGAATAAAATAACAGTGGACGTAGGCTTTTCCTTATAGCCGAACCACTTTAAAAATCTTTGTCTCTTATATGTTTGATGTGAATGTTTATCTTCATCTTCAATCCCATCCTCATCATTTATCTGCTGTTGACGCCACTAAAATGGCAGTGGCCATTTTCTGTCTTCAACAGATTGGCGCCGTCTGTGGGAACGTGTTACAAGAATTGTTTCCATCAAAAGCTAAGTTTTTATTTTCTGTTGATTCAATCATGATTTTTATGTTTATATCCATAAATTAATTGTCCAATTTTTATTTGCAAAATATTGCATATCATGATTTTAAAATCATAACTGTTAGATTAATTCTTATTTAGAAATCTGAAAAATAGTGGATTTCATAATCATAACTTTTTGCTTGATTCTCAAGTTTCAATTTTATATCATGGAATAAATATTTTAAATGATTAAATATACCAATATATACGATGATGATAAGATTTGATAATTTTCTTTATTGATTTTGAAATAATTTGTGAAAGATCTTTGATGACTATTCAAATTCCCATTATATTTTTGTTCAAATCATGATTCTCATATGTTTATATCCATAAACTTAGAGATCAAATCAATTATATATTGTGCATACATATTTTAATTCAATCATGATTTTATATTCACAAATTGTTGAATCTAATTTTACAAATTTGGATAAATATACATTTCATAATCACAAAGTTTGAGAAATTTGTGTACATATTATATTATTTCTTCTTTAAGGAGATAAAATAATTTCTCTATATTCATAAATCTCTTTTATATGAGTATATACAAATTTGATTCATTTGGAAATCTTTTAATTTAGTCATAATTTTTATATGCATTAACTGTGTGATCGATTTCAATTTGGGGATCTGGTGAATTTTAGACTCATAAATATTATACAAATCCTTGCATCTATGGATCCACTTGAAGATTTTCTGAACAAATATGTTAGGATAGGGATAAGCATTAAGAACGATTATGTATTTTCCATTCCGATATTAACATGAATTGAATCAGACCCATTTTCTCTCTCTTCAAGAAAACTATGTTCTCTGCACAAATAATCATATTATGTAATTGTGTTGATACGATCAATTTTATCAATATATGAATAATCAATTATATGTTGTACATACATATATACATCTTTTGATTCAGTCATGCTTTTTATGATTATAAACATAAATTAGTTGTCCAATTTTTCATTTATCAAATCTGCAAAATATTGCAAATCACGATTTTATTAAATTAGTGGATCGATTTTTATTTCAAATATGAATAAATGAAAATTTCATAATCACAAGTCCGTTAAATATTTTTATGGAGACACGTTTATGTACATCATATTTTTATGAGAACGTGAGATATTTTGATTGTTATCTCTCATATTATTATCTGGAAATTTAAATTGTCCAATATTGAAGCCAATGCACACTATATATTGGTCGGCTGAATAATTATTCTAATCGTAATTTTTATATGATTCAGCCTCAACAGGTGCTCAGGAAAAATTATCTGCCCAGTACAATTCTTGGATGCTCATCAACAGCACATAAAGACCTTAAAAGGTCAATACCGAACAAAAACAACGCAGCTAGACTGCACACAGCACATCAGCAAGACTGCAAACAACAATTCAATTGGCACCATCAGATTCATTTCATACATGCCCCAATCCTGGGCATAGAGCTTCATACTTGACTTAATCGAGTTAAGAGAAGAGATACATGTAGGCCTTTCTAATTAAGAATTCAAACATCTATTCCTCAAACACTCAAACTGAGCTAAAGAACACATGTAGAAATTCCCAAGTTGGAATTCAAACAGATTCTTCAAAAGCCGACGAGAGTCATATGATGGAAGAAATGTAGATATTCATAATTGAAATGTCAACATATATTCTTCTTAAACACTTGAACTGAGTTAAATAATAGAAGCCAGAAAATACAAACATGCAAAGATCTCAGGGAGTCATTTCATGGAATATTTCCTCGGCCTTATTTTTCCAGCAAGACCAACATATTTCAAGGCCAAGAAAGTACTCAAAGTTCATATTCCACACTTGGGGGCTTCTATTACAAATTCAGTTGTTCATTCGGTGGCACATTCTCATAACATCATGCAGTCGAGTATCAAATTCAACTCCACAAACTTAAATGGAGGCATATTGAAGTTCAGGAGTCAAATTCAGCATCTACAGCACTGAGATCTTTACTACTACTGTCCCGACCAATAATGAAGAAGAAGTTGTATGAAAATGTTTCGAAGTCCACCACTAGCTTGGTACTGACAATATTGAAGAGTTGGGTTCAAAAGTTAGTATGTTACTCGACAAAGTATTCAGAGGAGCATAAATCAAAAAAATCAAGCACGTAAAGTTAGCATTCAGTTGCTCAACATAGGAAGCAGTTGGTCGGCTGGCAAACCAATCAACATACTTGAAGATTATGACAAGCTACAAGCTGCATACTATGGCATGGCTGCATCCAAATTCTCAGGGGTGATACATAACACACGTTCACTTGACGAACGGAGTTCCTCAAAAGAGATATTAGCAACCATCGATCAGCCTGCATCATATGTCATCCAGGAGATAGTGCACTTTATGTTGAACAAATCAAGAAGACAGATAAATAATTTCATGAGCACCGAGCAACGCTGCAGAATAAATACTCCATCCTTTCAGTAAACCATCGAGCATGGAGCATTGGGGGCTTCTGTTGACGCAAAAAATTCTCCATCTACGAGGACCAATCAGAAAAGGACACATGTCATCCTACGTGGCAGTATTCGGCACCCGAGGAGAATTGGTCGGCACCCGAGGAGAGTTGGTCGGCATACCAACCAGGAAGATCAAAGGATAATTATGCATTTAATGTGCATTAATGAAGATGGCAGCGCATTTAATGAGCCTTAATGTACATTTATACTGTATGACAATACATAGCATACCAAGCAATTGAACAATTAGATTCGTTGAATGTAGACATAATGTATAAATGTCTACATACAATGAATCTCTTTATCTCTCATCACTATAAATACATGTATTCCCTTAGCCAAAAGAAAAAAAAAACAAGAACCGAGAGACACCATACACAAGATCCACACCCTTTTTCTCCCTCTCTCTACCACATTGTGCTATTGTAAACTCCTGGGAATAAAATAACAGTGGACGTAGGCTTTTCCTTATAGCCGAACCACTTTAAAAATCTTTGTCTCTTATATGTTTGATGTGAATGTTTATCTTCATCTTCAATCTCATCCTCATCATTACTGCCATTTTAGTGGCGTCAACAAGTATGTCACATATGTGTTGAAGTGAGGTATGTACAAATATGCACAAAATATAGGGTGTATGGGAACCCTGAGTGGAGCCGGAGTCTCTCCTTGTCAGATGCCTAGCAGTTTTGGGAGAAAATGCAAGGGCAAATATTTTGGGTATATTCCGAAAAAAGAGAAGAAAATGCCCTCGAAATGTGAAACGTTGAGCATGGGTATCTTTGAAGTGACATTGAATGCATCACTACCTATGATTGGCTATCACTAGGATTCGTGAGTGAGACGAATACTAGTGGGTGCGTTGATCGTAATAGGAGGGTAGCGAGGTCCTTAGGGGTTAACCACAAGAGAGTGGGAGTTTCACTAAGAGAATGGTTTTGCATTATATGAGAGATTACTACTTTCGAGAATTATGGCAGTAAGGTGGATGATTTTTCCAAGTTTTAACTGGTTAGCGACAGTTTGGGGCTATAGTAAATGGTTATAGTGACACGGGGTGTTCGCGATACTAGGACCTGAATTATCTTTGCTATGTCTCACCTGACATAAGGTCTAGCATATATATATGAGTGTATATGATTATGATGTGTTACATAGTAGTATGCTAGTATTTTTAATTAAAATCCCGAGGAGTAGGGACGTTACTGAGGTGATTCAGGTTGGGTTGACTTATTGTCGAGTGGGGAGATATAGCTTGGGATTTATTTTCGCGCAAGGAAACTAGTGACAGTGAGGGCGTGGTAGTGTATGTTGTCTTTTGTAGTATAAGAATGGATATGTATACTTTTATGCGGAAGGGTATTTGGGGTGTTATAACTGTGAGATCGAAGTTATAATACGGTTTAAGGCTAGTAAAAGTCAGGTGTTATTTTGCGCGGTTAAGTACGAGTACATGGTGTATGAGTATTCTGGTTAATTACATTCTCTTAAAAAATATGTGCATCAATCCTAAGGGCAAGTGATAAGGGATCTAGTCGAGGCTTAAGAATACTAGGCTTGTCTGAATTTCGAGGACGAAATTCCGTTATGAGGGGGGAAGTATGTAACACCCTGTAAATTCAAGGTGCTTTAATTTAATTATAATTGAAAGTAAAAGAATTTATTTTATTAGGAGGAATTTAATTCATGATTTGGAAAATTTTAAATTTGAGGATTTATTTAATTGGCAAATTGAGATTTATTTATTCGAATTTTTTCTTTTGTGTCGAGTTTTTTAGGTAAAAAATTGGAGAAGGTTATAAATTAATTTAGGTGGAAATTCTGAGTGCACGGTTCAGTTTGTATGGGGCAAAATAATTGAAAAAGAGTACCCAATTTTAGGCATATTTAAGCCCACATAAGAGTGTTTGGTCCCTTTTTATAAAGCCCACAAGCCTAAAAATGGGATTGAGTTATTAAACCCTAAAAGTGAGAGGGTGTGGTAGCCATAACACATTTTAGAAAACCCTTATAGATAGAGAAAGTGGGTGCAAGTGGGAGAAGTCATGGGAGCCAAAATCAAGGACAATTGTGTGTGCAATCTTCATCAAATCATCCTCATCTACATCAACGAATTTAGACCCTATGAACCATAAGGCGAGTGGTTAAACTTGTTTTTGATTAATTGCATATTTCTATTCATATCATAATGGGTGTGGGATAAATGTCATCTTCTTGGGTTAGTTTAACATCAAATTTGGGTGAATTAGATTTAGATGTTAATTCTGTGGAAAAATCGAGGAGTTTAAATTTATGGGCTTTAAATTTGTGGGGAATATAATTAAGATTTGGAACTTGAAATCTTGGATATTGGATAATTGTAAACTATTGTTGCCATTAATGATATAGAATTTGGCTTTGTAACATTTTGTAATGGCATATGGATTTTGAGGGTGACGATGGGGGAGAGAGAAACCAGGGTCGTTGGAACGGCCTGGTTTCTCGTTCAAATAACGGGCCAAACCATTCGAACAAGGTGGATTTTTATGAGCTTCATCCCTTCCCCTGTTTTCGGCCCTGGTTTAAATTTTTGGGTTATTGTTTTGGGATTTTGGGTTCTTTGAGCTACAGTTGTTGGTTTAAATTGTGGGAGATATTTATGGGGTAATTAGAGTGTAAACCCCAAGGGTAAAGTAAGGTTTAAATTGAAAATTTTATAAAAGTTAGATTAATAAGTGTGCTAAACTTATTGAGAGGAAGTTTGAACATTGAATTGTGGATATTATATATTCGGGCCAAGTGTCTGAGTCTGGGTAGATTGGTTGACTCACGCCTAGATAATAAACTAAATTAATGTGTGATTGATTCAATTGAGTCGGGATATTAACTCGGGTATAATTTTGGGGTTAGTTCTACGGGGGCTTAGGCATGGATTTGATCAAATTAATTTATTCTAGGGTTATATAAAAAATTATGGAATATTCAAAATAAAAAAGGGTGTTAACCTTAATGTGTGAAATTTGAGGAATAAGTTCTTAAATATGAAATTTCGGACCGAAGGAGCCAGTTCGGGTAACGTAGTTGGGTGACACAACTTGAGTGATAAATAAATAATTGTGGGAATTATTTAAATATCAAGCTGGTATATAGACTTGGGAATGTTAGGCTAGTGTTACGGTTATTGTGCATGGGAAGCCTGGATTATTTAAAAATATATGCGGTGATGTGTAATATATATATATATATATATATATATATATATATTGTGTGTGTGATTTATAAATATTTATGTGAATAATATTTGTAGGAATACATACCCCTCTAGTGCTATCATGGGAGGTTGCGCGATGTGGGTGAATCCCCTGGCTTAAATGATGAGTATAGTCCCCAGGTCATAGCATCTGTACTGTTAGGGGTGAGACGTCTTGGGTATGAGTCGGTCTCATCTCCAGAGGGAACTATGGCCGCCTCCAATGCGTTTATTTTATTTTCTCATTCGGGGAACTAACCGTCTCAGGGGTCCGGGTGGACGAGTATACCTGGAAATGATAACATTTTAGAGAACATCCGATGAGTTCTTACTCGGGAGGATGGATTATATATCGACGACATGTGTGTGAATGTTTAAACATGATGATACGTATATATGGTGTAGATATTTATATATGGGTAAAATACTTGATGTGAATTGTAGTGATATTTAATATAACTTGTGAGAATGTTATATGATCTCAAATGAGAAATGATTAATTAAATTAATGTGTTAAATAACTTATAAATCGTATATTAAACATACTCAGGCTAGAGTATTGTGACAGGAAGGATATCATGGAAAACTAGTTACGGGGTAGTTGACTAGGTGGGTTATATAGAAAAAGCATTAGGCGTGCACAATAGTTGAGGGATTAGCCGGTCCTCAAGGGAGTGCGACACTAACTTAAATATGAAGAGCATTCATGCATTTTAATTTACTGCAGTTTAATTCTCGTGGTAAATATTTTCAAAATGTTTTGGGTTCTAACTCTTGCTATAAAATATTTTTTTTTAAAAAAACTTTTAGGTGTCCAGCCACAGGGACACCAGAATTGTTCTATTCCAGGGTTACGCAGTTGCATCATATTTGGATGTTGCAGCATTTTGGCTTAGCCGCTTCAATAATTCCATTAGTAAGATGCAATCAGTATTTCATTTGGGCATGTCACCCTAGTTATTTCATTTGTTCCAGTCAGTTAATGTACTCATTATGTTATTCTTGTGGTTTATATTTTTGGAGTTTGGTTTGCAGTGGGTGGTTTTCTCGACAAGTATTGTATTTCTTTCCTTTATTATTTGACTATGTGGTTGCGTGTATGGTTTCTTATACTCTTTCGCATGTTGTTAGTGAGGTTTAATAAAAAGATAAAATTTGACACCGTGTCTTTTGAATACTAAGTGGTTAGTAAGTTTTAAAAAGTTTTCGACAGTGGTGCTAAGAATTAAGCAGATGAAATTCCTGTTTAATATGATATAGGACTGATCACCCGGTATTTTATTAGGCGGTGTGTCACAAAATAATGGTCTAACGTTAAAAAATGATAAATGAAATTTAGTGGGAAAAAAAAAGATAAATGAAGGGAGGGATATAAGTGAGATTATTAAAAGTTGAGAAAAAGAAATGAAGGAAGAGAAAATAAAATATATAAATAAAGGGAGAGAGAGTGATGATATTAATAAAAGTGATCGCTTCAAATATTGACACGTGACATAATAAGAGAATTTAAAAATAAATATATTTGACTATATTATATATATATTTTGAATAAGTTAATGACTAATTGGCAATATGACTCGTATAAATTTATATAGGAACTCATCCATTAATTTGTAAAGCATTCGATTATACCCAACTTGGTCTGACCTTTTCATATCATTTTACTTTCAAACTAGCATGAAGGTTACGCGATGCGTGGCCGAATATATATATATATATATATATATGTGTGTGTGTGTGTGTGTGTGTGTGTGTGTGTGTGTGTGTGTGTGTGTGTGTATACTATTATATATGGGGATTCGTACAAATAAAAAAAACATCATACCCGATTTTTGGTACTTCATTTATGGCTGTCCCAACTTAAAAAATAAAACCCACACAAAAAAACCAAATCACTATAAGTCGTAAGAGATGATTTGAAAAAAAAACTCCTTTACAAATTATATATTGCTATTGAAATTATAAATTTGATTGTAAAAATGACTAAAATAATAAAAATGACAAAAAATAAAAACAAAATCATAGGTACCTGCAGTGTTCCGGCCATTAATGCTTTGCGTTCACAGGTAAAAAGTTACTTTCACCACGATTAGCCTCCATTTTATATTTCAACTTCCAAATACATTTTTTTTGTCTAGCAAGTGATCTGAACGAAAAGAAAATAAATAAAAATCTTTTAGAACTCAAAACCCCTAAGTAAGAGAGAGGGAGAAAGAAACATAATTGGGTGATTTTTTTTTCCTTTTTGAATAACGAAACCCAGTATATTATTTGGGAGATTTTTTCTGAAACCTTGTACATAAAAAAGTCAAAAATAATTATAGAATTAATATACAAATAGATTTAATTCATTAAAAATGACTAAAATAATAAAAATGGTAAAAAAAAAAGAAATCATAGGTATCTATAGTGTTCCAGCCATTAATGGTTTGCGTTCACAGGTATAAAGTTATTTTCACCACCATTAGTCTCCATTTTCTATTTCAGTGTACAAACACATTTTTTTGTCTAGCAAGTGATCTGAACGAAAAGAAAATAAATTTTCTTAAAAAAGACAATAATAAAAATCTGATAGAACCCAAAAGCAATAAGTAAGAGAGAGAGAGAGAGAAACATACATGGGTTATAAGAAATGTATTTTTAAAAGAAATAAAGGAAAAAATAAAAAAAAAAAAACAGAAAACAACAAAATGTATTTTTTTTTAAATCGTATTTTTAGAAACTATTCAAAAAAAAAGAATACAGCTTTTATCAAAATAAAGTTTTTAAATTAAAAATTCAATTTTTCAAAAAACTATTTCTATAAAAATACTATATTTAAAAAAAATCAATTTTTTCTTAAAAATACTTAGTTTTAAATCTAAATATCCCTCAGTAATATTCAAAGAGTAAATCCATTTGTTCAAATATTTTAAAATTTTTTGCCTAACCTAACCTATTGATGGAAATTAACATAATTTACCTAAAATGTTTGGGCATATACATCTTTACCCTTCTCAAAAATGAAAGCGTGGCCAAAAATCAAACTCAATTTATTGAAACGAAAAAAATTTGCTTCGTAAGTAACATTAATTTATAATCAAAGTCAAATTTCAAATTACGAAAAAATGCAAACAGTTGTGGCTGCTCCATTTAGAAAATGTCTTAAAATATATTTTCTGCTAAACAACATATATGAATTTAAAAGAACATCTCTTCATAGAGGTTAAAAGAACTGAAATAACTTGCATACTTAGTGATTCTTTCATAGTGAGTCGCGCCATCAACAAAAATAAAGTTTGGGACAAAACTTCTTTCTAAAATTAGCTCTAGTGTATCATAAACTCGCTGTCACGACATAAATCGACATTTGCCTCAGTATATACTTTTTTGCATCCATGAACACAAAAGTATAAAAAAATAATTTATTTTGGTATTTAAAAAATGAAAATTTCTCATAACCTCAAAAACTCGTACGATCACTTTGTTTCTCCTCCGCCCCTCATCGTGATTGAGTTCAATGAGGATATCCCTAAAAAATTATAAAAAAAAATAATTTATTTTAGTATTTAAAAAATGAGTCAATTTTTAACAATTTTTAAGCCGATTATGTAACTGCTTAAAAACTATTAAACATTGGCAAACTTTTTTAAAATGTAAAAATAAATCACGTTGAAATATTTTTTTAAGGGTGCCTTAAAATGTTTAGAACCCCCCAAAAAAAACAATTTAAAAAAAAATGCACGGGGACCTCCTATTCTCCTCCAACCAAAATGAACAAATTAAAATTCACAAAGGAGCTGCATCCCTTATCACCCTTTTTCTCACTTCCTATCCACTCCACATGATTCCCTGATACACACCAAAAGATAAAGAGATGTCCCAAAGCGTTCTCACCACCACACAGTGCAACAGAAGACCTATTAGCAAATGGATAATCCCTTATCTTCATGCTTGTCTAGAGTGAAAAGAGCACTCATAGCCGTCCAAATGTTAGGATGCAACTTGGTCTTCCAAATTCCTTCCAAAGAAAAGTCTTAGATCCTGTTTGGTTGTCCCAAAATTATAAATTGACTCATTAATAAATTGGTCCATTTACAAATTGATCAATTAATTGTGAATAATTCATTAATTGTCCCATTTTAGCTCATGTGTAAAATTTAAAATTGGATCATTTCACAAAAAATATGAAATGCATCAATTTAAAATTGGAGTCACATAAAGTGCATATTTCTCTCTCTCTTCCCCCCCCCTCCCCTCCCCCTCTCTCTTAATTTGTTTTTATTTTTGTTTTTTTTTCTCATAGAACCTTAACATAAATTTTAAATTACCAAACATTGCGTAAAAATGAATTTAAACTAATTTCAAATCCACTCATTTACAATTCACTAATTCACAATTGACTAATATACATAATTAAATAATTTGTGCAACCAAATTGGCCTTAGCGTTTTTTTTCATCACAAATAGAGTAGATTCATTTGACAGAGAATATACAGCTCTGCCTCTACCCACTAACATAAATTTATTCCTTTCTCTCCCTGTTGTACCGGCGTATGAGTATATATACAGATGTATAAGAATTAAAGTAAACTTACTCCAAATTTGAAAAAAACATATAAACTTGTGCTTGGTTGATCTTGTTCTTCAGAAGGAATTTTATTTTCATGAACCTCATCAATTTTGTGTTCTTCTTTCATTTCCAACTGCAAATACACAGATGACAAACAAACATAAAATAAATGTAACTCTTGCTATTTTGTTTTTAGCCATTTGAAACTATGTTTGGGTTATTGTGAAGAAGATGAAGATGCTTTGTGTACTAATAAGAGAGATAAAAATCAAAAGCATTTGTATTTGAAAACATATGTGTTGTTTATGTTAACCCACATGGGGTATGGTGAAAATACGTGATTTTTTTACTTGAGACCATAGAAAGAGAAGATTTAAAATTTATCTTTTCATATTAGTCTTTTTGGGAGTCAACAAGAATTAAAGGTATGCCAAATACATCAATAATATTTGTAAATTATAATATTCAGTTTTTATTATTGTCACGTGTCATTTTCAAAAGATTTGAGTCTTTATTATTGTCACATGTCTTACACGCTGTTTGAATATTTGATTGATTCAGAAACATCTCGACTTGAGTCCGGATCAATGTAGTCTTGGAAATGGACAAAAACTTAACCTAGATAAAAGAGGGAAAAGAAAAATAAACATTTTTTGAAGTTAGTAAACAAAAGTAACTCAAGGGGTCGATGCTTTTGGTATTCAGTGAATAATGCTTTTACAGTCAATAAATTAAACTGGATAGAGCAAATACACAACCTTGAGATAAAAATTAAATAAAAGAAAACAGATCATGTAAAAGCCTAATAGAAAAGAAAGTGTAAATTTGAAAGGAGTCAAGAATTAATATTAGGCTGGGATGATGTGTATGATGATGCAAGTGAGCAGAGTTTTAAGTATTGAATTTAAACAATAAACAAAGGAAGGATTAGGAAAGAAAGAGTTGTTAATACATCTCTGTTTCTCGCATGATGTTTTTATTTGGAATAATGTTTGAGTCCCAAATAACTCCCCCAAATCTCCTCCAAATTCTATGTGGACGCCACGTCATTCTTCCACTTACCTGTCATCTATTGTCATGTGATGGGGTCCCGCCAGAGCACAAAGCACAAGTCATTTTGGGGGAGATTTTGGAGAATTATTTGGGACTCATAGCAATACTATTTTATTTGTCGATGGCAAAAGTTTGTTAGCATAAATTTTATTTAATGTACTTCACTCTAGTGGGATATATATATCATTTAGGGCTCGTTTGGTTCGAGATTTGAAAAGTGAATGGGAATCCATAATTCCAGGAATTCTAAGTTCTTGAAATCTTCAACTCCTTTCCATTGTTTGGTTCAAGCAGGAATTCTTTTTTCCCGGCATCTAAAATTATTTTTTTTAATTATAAATAAATATTATTTAACTAAAATACCATTATACTTGATTTGAGTGTGTGCGCACGTGTGTGTGTGTGTAAGTGTATGTGTATGTGTATGTGTGAGAGAGAGAGAGAGATAGTGTGTATGTGTATTTATGTGTGATAGTGTGTGTGTGTGTGTGTGTGTGTGTGTGTGTGTGTGTGAGAGAGAGAGAGAGAGAGAGAGAGAGAGTGTGTGCGTGTGTGTGTGTGTGAGTGTGTGTGTGTGTGTGTAAGTGTATGTGTGGTTGTGTGTGTCTGAGTGTGTAAGTGTATGTGTGTGTGTGTGTGAGAGAGAGAGAGAGAGAGAGAGTGTGTGTGTGTGTATTTCTGAGTGTGTGTGTGTGATATAAACAGTTTTTAATAACTTTTTTTTAATTCTTTACTAAAAAATAAAGTTGCAAAAAAACAGTTTTTAAATAAAAACAAAAAAAAGTTTTTGAATAACTTTATTTATTAATCTTTCCTGAGAAATAAAGTTGTAAAAAATGTTTTTTTTTCCATTTTTTTCCTTAAGCAAAAAAACAATTTTTTTTGTTGTAAAAGAACAGTTTCTTGAATGTTTTTACATTTCGAATATATAAAAAAAAGTTTTTTTTAATGTTTTTATTAGAAATATAAAAACATTCAAAAAACTATTTTTGTACAGCAAAAAAAAAAATGCAAAAAAACATTGTTTATATATAAAAACTGTTTAACAAAACACATTTTTTAACGTTTTAAACAAATAGCACATATTTAAAACATTAAAAAATATGTTTATTAAACATTAAAAAAATGTGTCTATATAAATAAAAATGTGTTTATATATTAACATATTAAACAGCTTTTTTTTGTTGTACAAAAACAATTTTTTGAATGGCGAAAAAACATTAAAAAAAACTATTTTTTATATATTCGAAATATATATTAACATTTTATTTAAAAAAATCAGTTTAAAGAAACATTTAAAATATATTTTTACAGTTTTTATCTATAAAACACTGTTAATATATATAAAAAAATGTTTGTATATGAAAAACAGTTTTAAAAAACACGTTTTTTAACTTTTTAAAAAAATAGTACATATTTAAAACATTTTTAATAGTTTATCTAGAAAATTACTTTTTAACTTTTTAATTTAAAAAAACAGTTTTAAAAACATTTAAACATTTTTGTAATATTTTTATATATAAAAACTGTTATTAAAGAAAAAATGTTATAGTATAAAAATGTCATTCTTTTTTTTATATATAAATGGTGTAAACTATTTTATTTCCTATTAAATGAAGCAAGAGAACACTTTTTAAAAAATCATGTGATTGGACGACATCAAAACTTGATGTCGTTGAACACATCAAAAAAAATTTCGAGAAAGAGAGAGTGTATGTGTATGTGTGTGAGAGAGATAGAGAGAGCATGTGTGTGTGTGAGAGAGATAGAGAGAGTGTGTATGTATGTGTGTGCGAGTGTGTGTGTGTGTGTGTGTGTGTGTGTGTGTGTGTGAGAGAGAGAGAGAGAGAGTGTACGTATGAGTTTATGTGAAATAGTATTTTTGTCTCAGCACAAAAGTAAGGTAATATGTCCGAAAATATAGGATTACTTCCATTTTAGAGGGGAAAGAAGAATCCAATTTCATGGGAATTCTAAATTCCAGGAATTCTAAGTTCCCCCTTAAATTTTCAATCAAACATTGTAATTCTAAATGAGGGGAATTCTAAATTCCAGGAATCCTAAATTCCCTTTCCAAACCTCGAACCAAACGAGCCTTAAAGATAAGAGAATAAGAGACTTTTTGGTACAAAATAAAAAGTTTGAACTAAATATGTATTAAAAAATATTTAAATTTTTTTTTGGTATTTAATTCTTATTTTAATTCCTTCAACAGTGATTATGAAGTACTTTCACTTTTTCCCAATTGGTTGTGAAATTGAAATGGTTTACTTAAATATTCGATGACTTCCAAAAGAAAAGGGTAAGCAGTAAGAAGCACTAAAAAGTAGGGGACCAATTTTCGTTTTTAACAAACCGGTCATTGCGTAAGCAATATATAATAAACCCTAATGTGGTAACCATAAAACGATTAAAAGATTTGTAATTGTACAAGTAGAAAAGTATACAGCCATCTTTCCTTTTTACCTTAAAAGTTAGTTTGTTGTCTTGTCTAAAGAGAGCAATAATTAGTTTAACCGATCTAGACAATTCTTGTTTTATGGGCACACACTTGAAATTGAAAAATAATTGAAATAAAATTTTGACTTGGGATTAATAATGCATAAATACTCATATATAATTTATTTATTTATTATTTTAAAACTCACAATATATACTCTGATGCAACATGTTAGCATTTACGTAATTTAAGAGGCCATATATTTAAGAGAAAAGCTAAATATACTGTCATTTAGACCCGCAAAATGAACTCTATGATACGGTTTTTGTGTACATAAGAAAGAAAAACTCTCATTTTCTAGCTTTTACAATACACCAAATCACATTTTTTCATGAAATTTGAAATTTGATTAAAAAAACCAAAATATATTTTTTTAATCTTAAAATGAAATCTCATTGTTAAAAAAAACACTCAACAATCATCAATTGTCCTTTTTAAAGAAAAATTGGCTCTTTTTATTTTTATTTTTGTGACTGGATGATGGTTTTCTCAATTACTTACAATTCATATTTCATTTTAAGAAGAAAAATCAATACATGTCGGCCACGACACGCTGTCATGACGTGTAGCGATTGATTATTATCTTGTGGATGTGGGTCCGGACCAGCGACACTAACCAATGTCGCGATCGATATATGAAAATCATGAGTTGGCATAAAAAAAAATTGTTTATTCAATCAAATTTCATTTTGTGAAGAAAAATTGATGTTGACATGTTTAAAATTTGTTTTTTTTGGTTAAAACTTTTTTATTTTGATAAAAATTATTTTTATGTTTTTTTATTTTTCATTAAAACTATTATTTTTTTGCTAAAAACTGTTTTTGTGTTAAAACTAGTTTTTAAAAAAAATATTTTTTGCTAAAAAAATATTTTTCATTAAAAAAACTCTTTTGTTTTTTTGTCAAAACTGTTTTTTTTTTATTGTGAAAAAATCTTTTGTTTTTCTTCTCTCTCATATGTGGACAAAACCACGTAAGAGGGTTAGGGGTGTAAATGGATATTTGAAAATCTGAACCCGTCCCGTATCCAAATTAATATTTTGTGGATATTTATTCGAAAAAATGGATATGGATACAAATGGTAAGTGTATCCGACACGAATACTTCGTATTCGAGGCGAAGTATCCATATTTACGGATATCCATTTTTTCGGATATCCGTATTGAATTTTATAATAATTTATTATTAATATTAGTTATATATAATATTTATTATATGTAATGTGAAATATAAATATATATAATACAACAATGTTAATCATCACTTTTCACTCGTTTAAAAAAAATACTTTTAAAAAAATCAAAGGATAATGAATGGCTTGAAAGAAAAAAAAAAACAATTTAAACAAACAAAAAATAGACAAAACAAACTCGAACAAAACATTTGACTTAAAACTTTTCTCTTTCCTTTTACCCGTTATCTCATTCTCCCTCTTTTTTGGCGCACACCCTCTTCTCTAAAAACCTTCTCTACTTTCTCTCTACTGGTAAATTGGTAAGCTCTTCCCCCATCTCTCTCTCACCCCTTACCACATGTGCACACAACATAAACGCGCATACAACAATACACACACAGAGAGATGCACACAACAACACATACACACAGATGCACACACTAATGCATACGCACACAACAATTGTTAGGGAAAAATTGTTGATTCCAATTTCTAAGTTGTTGATTATGAGATGGTTGATCAATTTGTTGATTGTGTAAAGACGTGAGAACGCGGTGTGTGATACCGATGTAAATTAATTCGCAACTTTCTAATTTGGCACACTTATTTAATTAGAGTCTATATAAACCAAATCAATTCAGCCCCTAAACATGCAACAACTTGTGTGCGTGTGTCAAACCATAAATAGATAAAGTATGTGACACAAATTTAAGGAAAAAACTCCAAAGGGAAAAACCTTTTATTTCTAGAACTTTGAAGAATTCACAAGACCGTTGACTTACATACAGCCTGATAATCGTCCACAAGTGTAACGCACGGTGTCTTCGTCAAACCTTCAAAGCAACGACTAGAAATCTCGTCCGCTGGAATCTACCACAATAACTCCAGGTGGTCAGCAATGAAGAAGAAAACGGATTCTCCACAAGTGTGAACTTTATAAGGACTCCCTCCACAATAGCACGCAGCCCTCCGGTTGTAGAGTTCTCCCCATAAAGATTAAATAACAACAAAGTGTGTTCTTCAACACCAAAACAATTCATTAAAGCATATTGGGATTTTTGTGAATTGTAAACAAAGAGGGATTAAACCCTAAAAGGAAGAAGCCAAAAGTATTCTACTTTCACAGTTTTTCTATTCTGTAAAATGTTGGGACTTCTTAATGAAAACGAAACCTTTTAACGAGTATTTATACCAAATCGCGCCGCCTTGAAAAATGTGCTCGTTCGAACGAGATAGCAGTCTCGCATGAACGACTTGCAGATGTCGTTCAAATGACATCCCGTGACATCCAATGTCGCTCGAATGAGATGGCTATCTAGTTTGAACGACCTGGGCGTCAAAATCGAGGTACGTTCCAACACTTAGAAAAAAATACTCATTCTTAAATTTGACAAAAAGGTTCACTCCAACACTTAGAAAATATTTTGTAAAAATATCCCAAAAGCTCTAAGTGTAAAGTTAAGGTATTTAAAACAAAACCTTACCAAAGTAAACTTCGCGGAGTCTTTTTGATGAAGAACTTGATATTCGGATCCGTCTTTGATGCTTGAATGTTCTTCAATGCTCTTCGACGGTGTATCGGTATATGACATACTAAATTAATAACGGACTTATAAAATAATGTCCTTACAAATCTCCCCCTATGTCTATGCCGGTATATACATAAAAACATTCGAATTATCAAATACCAAAATGCCTATACAAATCTACCCTCCCATGAATAAATTTGCAAGATCTCAAACTGTTCTTCAAAAAGTCTTCATCAAATCTTAAAACTTTTCTCATCAGGGTGTGGAATATAATGATCATCAATCTTTGTACCTACACACATGAGATAAAGCAAAAAACTTCGTGACGCATCGAGTTGATAAATCAGTCAATATAATCAAATCTCCCCCATAATGCAAAACCTCCCCCATAACATGATAATTCTTTCTCCCTTTTTTTATGATGTCCCCAAATAGACAGATAAGAAGAAACAATCAAAACATGGAGTGCCACGATAAAATGCATAGCAAACATGGATCACTGTGTGCATGCAAAGGTATGTCCCACAAACATCGAAAAACTATTTTTGAATTTTTTATACAAAAATAAGATACTAAAAATCACACCATAGATATAAACTCAAACAACCAAGTCATGGAAATGGAATGAATGGGTGTGAACACATTCGATAGGTAAATAAACTCAATCAATCATATGTGCACGATGCATACGTGTACCCCTAACGAATGAACATCAAAAGTATCCTTAGGTGTAAAAAATGTTGAATTTAGATTACATCGTCTTATGTAAATCAACAAATCAAAGTCAAAGTGATTTCCACACCAATAACGTCCAAAACTATTTAACGCTTTTTCAAGACTTTTAAGGACGTGCAAACCCGTTTTAATTCTCCATCGAAACTCCCTCGTAGATATTTTCTTTTAGAGGTGAATAAACTAAATTCTCAAACCTTGGAGAATTGGTGCAAAAATCTAATTGGCCCATAATTGGCATGAATTTCTTTTTATTGCCTTTAAATTTTTTCGGGATCTTTTAAACCTCTTTGGACCTCGGATAATAAAATTCCTCAATTTTTTAGGTCCAATTCAAGCGGTGGCTTAGTATTCACGAAGGCCAAATGAAACTTTCGCAGGACTTCCCCATTTTCAAATAAAGCACACAAACTCACAAACGACTCTTACATGCACAACTTTCTTATAAAGTTTTATCGCGCTTGGTTCATTTTAAGGACATGATTGAAGTGAAAACACCCAACCAACATGTGATAAGACAAGCACAATAATCAAACAAATCCATGCACGTGTGCAATAAAGAAAATCACGAGTCAAAAATGTAGAAAGTAATACTTAATTACATCTTAATAACTCCAAACATTATAAAGCACATGGATGAATTGACCTATTATCTCAAAACACTATCAAATAGTCACATGGATAAATGGAATGAAATTGTGACTCGGTCATCCTAAATGTTCATCTATAAAAGGTGCAAACAAAATACAAAAATCTTATCAAAATAAAATCTTTTTGTATTTTTCAAACACAAAAATCTATACAAAAAGTACATGTCACAATGCTAGCAAAATATATCAAAAAGCATAACTAGCATATGACAAACATGCAAACACAATCATCTATATGATATGGCAAGAGAAGAATCATGTGCAAGCAAACGAGAATCAACTTGTCTAAAATCTAGTGCCTCTAAAAGTGATTTCCTAACCCAAATAGATGTGAAACGTCGTGTGGGGGATTTAGGAACCAAGGGAACACTAGACATAAAATTCCTAGGAGATTTTCCACGATCAAAACCAAAATGCCTAAGGTGACCTTTCTTACCCCAATATGAACATGTGTAAACGAGTGGAATGACACCTATGAGTTGACCTTTTCTAATATCCTTGAAATTGGTTTACCCTCTAAAACAAATAATGGTTTTGGCTTTAGCACTGAAGTATGAGAACAAGATGAGCCATTATCATCTCTATCAAACCTACTCGAGTCTGTCAAATCATTTTTGAACTTCAAAATTTTTTACTCAAGCAAATAATTAGACTCTTCCAATTTAAGGGACACCTTTTTCAAATTATCAACAATTCCTAAAAGGGTATCTCTCTCTCCCTCAATTAAAGAAAGGTTTTCCCTAAGAGTCTCTTCACGTGCCACAAACTCATTGACTAAAATATTTTTATCCTTTTTGGCACAAACACAAACCATCGAATTTTTAAGGTCCTCTAATTTTTTTTCTAAAAATAGGGCCCTATCATCACTCTTCTTCTTAGATAATTTTAAAGAAACAAAGTCATGGTCCAAGGAAACAAATTTTTCACGATAAAAATCTCTTTGATTTTGAACCGTTTGCAAAAGATCCAACGCGGATTTAAAACGAGAATTTTCTTTTTCCAAAACTTTAATTCTTTTCGCAAATATCAAATTCAAACTATTTAAATCATTAAAACTTTGACTAGTGTCATCAAAGGGGGGCATACGATTACATAAGTGCTCCATTGGAAAAAATTATGATTTTTCACAAAACTGATTTAAAAAAAATCAATATCACACAAATTTTGCAAAAAACAGGAATATGCGATAAATTAGTGCTACCCACTCTGATACCAATTTGACGACGTGAGAAGTCAAATTGTATCAAAAAAATAAATCCCTGAAAAATCAGGATCAAGCAATAAATTAGCGTAACCCGCTCTGATACCAATTTGTAAAGACGTGAGAACGCGGTGTGTGATACCGATTTAAATTAATTCATAACTTTCTAATTTGACACACTTATTTAATTAGAGTCCATATAAACCAAATTAAGTCAGCTCCTAAACATACAACAACATCTGTGCATGCGTCAAATCATAAATAGATAAAGCATGTGACACAAATTTAAGGAAAGATCTCTGAAGGGAAAAACCTTTTATTTCTAGAACTTTGAAGAATTCACAAGACCATTGACTTACATACAACCTGATAATCTCCCACAAGTGTAACACACGATGTCTTTGTTAAACCTTCAAAGCAACGACTAGAAATCTCATCCGTTGGAATCTCCCGCAAGAACTCCAGGTGGTCAGCAATGAAGAAGAAAATGACTTCTCCACAAGTGAGAACTTTATAAGGACTCCCTCCACAATAGCACGCAGCTCTCCGATTGTAGAGTTCTCCCCACAAAGATTAAACCACAACAAAGTGTGTTCTTCAACACCAAAACAATTCACTAAAGCGTATTGGGATTTTTGTGAATTGTAAACAAAGAGGGATTAAGCCCTAAAAGGAAGAAGCCAAAAGTATTTTGCTTTCGCAGTTTTTCTCTTCTGTAAAATGCTGGGAATTCTTAAAGAAAATGAAACCATTTAATGAGTATTTATACCAAATCGTGTCGCCTCAAAAAACGTGCTCGTTCGAACGAGATAGCTGTCTCGTGCAAATGACTTACAGATGTCATTCAAATGATATCTTGCGACATCCAATGTCTCTCGAACGAGATGGCTATCTCGCTTGAACTACCTGGGCGTCAAAATCGAGGTACGCTCCAACACTTAGAAAAAATTACCCATTCTTAAATTTGACGAAAAGGTCCACTCCAACACTTAGAAAATATTTTGTAAAAATATCCTAAAAGATCTAAGTGGAAAGTTAAGGTATTTAAAACAAAACCTTACCAAAGTAAACTTCACGAAGTCTTTTTTGATGAAGAACTTGATATTCGGATCCGTCTTTGATGCTTGAATGTTCTTGAATGCTTTTTGACGGTGTAGTGGTATATGACATACTAAATTGATAACGGACTTATAAAATAATGTCCTTATAGATTGTAAATTGTTGATTCTAATAATTTAGGGTTTGATATTATTTTTTATAGTAGTATTGATATTACATGTTAAAAGAGGCAAGTCAATTGTATTTGATAAGCTATGTAAATGGATACGGATATTATTCGAATCCGAATGATCCGAGAGGATACGGATACGGATAGTTGTTTTTACTATCCTGGAGGATACGGATACGAATAGTGCATCAAGATAGCGGATACAGATATGGATAGCATGGTATCCACTCCGTATCCGTTCATTTACTACCCCTAAAGAGGGTCCATCTTTGGCATCCATGAAAATATACCTAGAAAAACCCTATACTTAATTAACTCTAAGATTGTATCTGGCATAGTCCTTCCTTCTACACTAGCATAAATTTGAGAAGAAGGATAAATATCTTTTACTAATTTGAGAATGTGTAGGATGTATATAGAAAAAATATCTAATAAATGGGAAAAGTTGTGTCCACAAACTGTGTCCAATACTTCTATCACCCTAAAATTACTGAATGTGTTTAGGTTACCTAGGAATAAATTCCTTTAATATTTGCATCTTTCATTAGGCACCTAAACCTTTACTTTCTTTTTCTACCTTAGGAAGTATTGGATGTGTGCAAGATATTGATTATTCTGATAAATAAATAATATAACAAATGCAAAAAAGCACATTGTTTTTTTTATATACCTCTAACATTTATATTTTCTTGATAGTTAGAGTTAATTACACTTTAACCCCTCCAAGTTTGATTTAATTTTCACTTCACCATCCGTACTTTCATTTTCTAAACTAGACCCCCTCAACCTATAAGAACGCGTCACTTTACCACTAAACACTGACGGTGTTAAATTTTTGAAAGGAAAATTGATCATGTACGCTATACATGAGGGTAGTTTTATTCAACCATTTGTGCAAATATCCAATTTAATACCCGAAAACTTAACAATGTTAAGGTTGAGGGATAAAATCATGTGTTGTTAAAAGTTGAGGGGATTATGCCTAGAAAGGAAAGTACAAGTTTTGAAATGAAAACATGTGCAAAGTTGAATAGGTGAAAGTGTAATTAACCCTAATAGTTATTATAAACTCTCACTTTCCCAAATTAAGAGTTTTCTTTTATTTTGCGATTCGTCATTTTTCTTTTCTTAAAATGATACCAACTACACCAAAATTGAAAAACAAAAACACTTATAAGTAGAAAAATATGACATGATTTATAGGCATACTGATTGGGCATAAATATTTTATATTTATGCTACTAACCCTTTTTGGAGAATACTTCATGTTTTGTGTATTTCTCTCTTGTTTTACAGGTAATTAGTGCAAGTGGATGCGAGAGGAGATTCGAAATGGTGAAAGAATCGAAAGAAAGGGAAGTCAAGGGTAATTTTATAATTTTTTTTATCCAGGATTAGGAGGAGGAGCCTCTAAAAAGTCAAAGATATTGAAGTCACAAGTAGGATTGAAGAAATGGCATTCCAATCCGAGCCACGGATGAAAATTTATGAGCATTCAAGTTTGGGAAGAAAATCTAGGGGACAAAATTGTAATTAAGAGAAAATCGTGCAAAGAAAGGAAGCTTGGGCAGAAGATTGGACCAAACTGGTTCAGATGCTTGAGTAAACCGGTTTTCTTTTTGAATGGGTTCGCACTTGTGTTAAGTAAATGGGTTCGGGTCACCTGAAATGAGATTTTAAAATCTTTCCTATCTTTTAACCAAATGAGTTTTAGAGTTTAAGGACTCTCTGAAACGAGTTGAATCCTTTGTAAATAGTCATTAGGAGTATTTTATCATAGGATGCATTCATTGTAAGGCTAGAAAATAAGAGGAACATCTAGAAGCAATTTGAAGAGATTCTTTCATTCAAATTTCAATAGAGAGTTTGTTATTTCTCTGTTTTCCTTTGAAGTTTGTTCTTGTGCATGCCTTACGTTCTCTATCTTTGGTAATATTACTTTAATTCTTTGTTATCATCATTTATTCATTATGCCTTCATGCAAATTATTTATCACATGCATAGTTAATTCAGTCATGTCCGGCTAAATTTTTAGAGAGTTGGAGAACATGAACCCAACCTGGGCATGGAGGTTCGATATAAAATTGGGCATAATAATATATATAATTACTAGGGTTTGATATTTTATTGAGACTAATCTTGTGGGTCTCTCAACTCCATTTGTTATAGGCAATCACAATATTTGAGGATATAATATACATGTCGACAATCTTGTCATTCACATTAATATAATTATTAACGAAATATCGTGTGAAGTAATATTCTCACATATTTAGTGCTTTGATTTAATTAATGTTTTCTTTTAATTAAATATAAAATTATAAAACATTTTGTATCTAATGAAAATACCGACGGTTTGGGGGATTAGATCCCGACTGCATTTTTACCAAATACTTTTCAAAGATCAAAATTTCAGTTTTTTGCTTTCTTTTAAATTAAAATTGCATTTGCGAGTTAGGTTTTCTTAATTAAGTTGAATTCTTCCCGAAAATCAATCACCTATTCTTTTATTTTTGTAGAGGGGTACTGTAGTTTTATCACAAGATATTTTGAAAAGGAACCCCTCCAACACCTCCTTCTAATTTGAAAGATATTTTGAGAAGGAATCCCTCCAACACCTCCTTCCAATTTCAAATATATTTTGAGAAGGAGCCCCTCCAACACCTCCTTCTAGTTTCAAATATTCTTTGATAATGAACCCCTACAATACCTCCTTCTAGTTCCAAAGATATTTTGAGCGAGTGACCCCTCCCCCACCTCCTTCCAGTTCAAAAGATGTTTTAGGCGAGGGACCCCTCCTTCACCTCCTTCTAGTTCCAAAGATGTTTTTGTAAAGGGACCCCCCCCGCCCACCTCCTTTTAGTTTCAGAGATAGTGTGGCGAGGGACCCTCTCACCTCCTTTCCAAATTTAAGATGTTACAGCCTGGGCGAGCCCCCCCCCCCCCCCCCCCCCCAACCCACCTCCTTCTAATTACCAAAATGATATAGTCAGGGTAAGGGACTGCCCCTCGCCAATATCAGTTGAAATGATACCTGGGTGATGGAGTCCATAAACGAGGGACCCCTCTTCCAAGACCAGCGAAATGTAAAATCTAGTGAGGAAGTCCACTATAAGGGACAACTTTAGAAAATGTTCAAATAGTACTTGTTTTTGCAGTAAGAAGGTCTAAGAAGTAACCCAAGGAAGAAAATAGGCCAGGATGAGGGGATCTAGCATGGCCAACCCCTCATCATGAAAAAGTTATCCTTTTATAGAACAAAAGTACTAATATTTCAATAGGACAATTGGGATATCCTCGGAGTTTTGTCTTGGTGGTTGAGGAATAATGTTTGTTGATCAAGCTCAATCACTTAGCACTTATGATAGAGAGAATACTAGTAGAGAGACACTAGGAGTCACTCAAGACCTTACATAGCTCACACTTAGCATAACTGAGGTGAGTAGCCAAAGGGCTGCTCAATAGATATGAACTTTTTTACAAAATGATTTTAGAAAGGGTGGTCCTCGAGGCCACTCTCAAGTTTACAAAGTTTGTACAATAAGTTACCGTTTCAAAAGATATTTACCAAATCATATATTTTGTCTCCATTAAGAGACATATTTACTTTTTAACTTTGGTTCACACCATGTGTCATCTATCAGAGGGCACATGCGACTGCAAACCTAGTAAGGACAAAAGGTACATTGCAAACCTTATCCCTCTGAGTGTTCCCTCTTGTTTTTAGTGCCCAAAAGGACCAAACCAGTCCTAGAATTCGCCTATTAGTAGGACTATTGGTGAGGTCAAATCAGATATCAGAAACTCAAGTCATACCGTTACTCTTTCAAAATCACACTAGACCACCTAGTGTTCTCTCCCAACTCTCTCTTTAAGTGCTGAGTGATTGTTTCTTCACTCCCACCTTGATAACCATAATTTTCAGGAGATCCTTTTGATAAAAGTTACTATTATTATTATTGTGAAGTTCATCTTCTTGCAGGAGGTGGTTCTAGATTTGATTTCATTATTTCTAAAAAGAGAAGGTTTTACTAGGTGATGCTCTAGAAAGTCTTGAAGACCTTGGAGGCAGAGTTTATTGAACCGGGTCACACCTCATCTGCTTCAGTATCTTACCAAACCCCAGTCACACTACCCTCTTACAATTTTGAGAGTCGCTACTTAGATTTTAGAAGCCTACCTTATCATCGTCATTACGTTCTTTGTCATATTCCCTGTGAATTTGATCCTGACTTATCGGGTATTACTTGAGCGATCGACATGCACTTGAGTCTGCGTTGCCTTAAGTTTTTGGTGCTGTTATCAAGGACTAGGTAGACACATCAGGTTAGGTCAAATTAATCTAAGAACTTGACTCTAAATCCTAATAAGCAATAAAAAATTCTAAAATTCTAAAAATTAAAAAAAATCAAAAATAGAAAAAAAAATAAAAATAAAAATAAAAATATGCTCTCGAAGCTTTACATGAAAAATACTCAACCCAATCCAAATACTGAGTCTATAATAGAACTCCCTCCCTCTAGTAATAACACTCCAAACACTCATAATTTCTGAGTACCGCCTCCTAAACTGAGTAGTCACACCACGACTCCGGTGAGAAAATTGATTCTATAAATGTGAGTGCGATGTTTAATCATGCTAGTTTTGGAACGAAAGAAGGTACAATGTTGTATTTCCCCATAAGATACCTCTTATACCCCGAGAAATCAATCACATCGGGATGCATTATATTTTTGTATAATACGGGGTAATTCCACTTTAGGAATGAGATTATTTAAATTCTCTCATAATTTCACGGTATGGAGTCGGAGAAGCCTTATCTCCACATTAGAGAGTTCGAGGAGGCGTGCGAGACATTTAACGATCAAGATTTCACCCAAGACATAGTGTGCCTCAATATTTTCACACTTAAGGATAAGGCCAAGACTTGGCTTTGGTCACTAGCACCGAACTCGATAGCTACGTGTAGACACATGCTAGCTAAATTTTTCTAGAAGTTCTTTCCTACACATAAAACCAACTCTATTTAGGCTCAAATTCAGACTTTTAAGAAAAATGATAACGATCCTTTTGATATGTGTTAGGAGAGGTTCAATGAGTTAGTTAATATGTGCCCACATTATGGCTTTAAGAAATGGAGACTCGTCTCTTACTTCCATAATGGGCTTAGCCTAAGCTCAAAATAACTCATTAAAACTATGTACTTGGGAGAGTTCTTCGGGTTAGATGCATACAATGAGGAGTCCCACTTTAAGTATGTCGTCTAGACTACTCAAGCCTGGGACACATCAGATTAAAATACCCAACCCAAGGCTAGAAACACATCTATAACTCCTTCCGCATCCGAACTCTATCACTTGGACAAGGTAGCTGAGTTGAAACTCCAAATTAACCAATTAACCAAGCGACTAGAGGACGTGGTCAAATCTTGGGGGAGATATATTCTTCCCATATCGAGCTTTACCAGAACATAGTTGTGCTATTTATGAAGCAGTACATTTAGTGAAGGAATATTCGACTATACCCACCTATAAAATTATGCTTCAAGAGCAAGTTGAGGCGGTGGGAGCCTATGAGGGTAATTTTAACGCCCCTTACGGGAATTATTTTAATCCCTCATAGAAAAACCATCCCGATTTTAGTAATGGATAATCGAATGCAGTGATGAACCCGAATCCACGTGTTGCCCAATAATCACCACCACACACACCTTTCCAATTAGTACCACTCATGCAAGTGCCTCCTCCCGCACCTTATATGATTCCATAGCGGAAGAGTGTCAGACTCTCGAGGACACTTTTGCTCGATTCATCCAAACTCTGTCATCGATAAATGCCCAAAATGCTCAAAATTTTGCCGACCTAAAGACATTACTTTCTAAGATGCAATCTTCCTTAAGTGTCCAAGAAAAGGGAAAGTTTCATGCCCAAGTCCAACAACCTCCCCAAGGTCAAAACTATGTGATCTCTACTCTCGATGAAGATAAAGATCAATATCAAGCGGTAACCACTCTACGTAGTGGGAGAGTTGTTATCTTGTCACCTCCCCTATATGACGTGTAAAAAGACAAGGAGGTTTCGCTCGGCATGTAAGAGGCATAAGATGTCCCCTTGGAAGAGAGTGAAAAAGACGAAATAGTTAGGCCTAAGGTGGTAGTGAAACCCCCTATAGCCACACCTTACCCTCAATGATTGGTCCCTCCTCCTAAAGGGGCCTCCCACGATGTCATTCTATAAGTGCTTAAGAAAGTGAAGCTTAACTTACTTTTTCTTGAGGTTATCAAGAAAATTCCCGCGTATGCCAAGTTCTTAAAGGACGTACTCATGGTGAAATGTTAATTAAAGGTAAAGAAGAATGTGTTCTTAGCACAAAATGTGAGTTCAGTACTTTTGAGTGACCTCCCACCTAATTATAAAGATTCGGGTATGCTTACCATTTCGTGCATTATTGGAGAGAATAAAATTAAGAGTGATTTACTAGATTTAGGGGTGAATGTCAACATTCTTCCCTATTTTATCTATAAGAAGGTAGATTTGGGAGATCTTAATCCCACCAAAATTACTCTCCAAATCGCAAATCATTTTGTGAAGAAACCCTGTGGGATAGTTGAGGATGTGATCGTCTAAGTTGACACTTTCTAGTTCCCAGTAGATTTTGTCATTGGGGGCACGAATCCCTCCTCTCCATCGAGTCATCATGTTCCCGTTATTCTTGGCCTCCCTTTCTTAGCCACAACTAATTCATTTATTAACACACGTCATGGGAAAATTCAACTCGTGTTCGAGGATATGACACTTAAAATAAATATATTTAATATCACCAAGCAAATGGGTGATGAGGATAAGTTACATAAGTCGAATATTATAGAGGAGGTAGTACACAAACACTTTGAGGTAATCACGCTAGGGATCCACTTGAGGCGTGTCTAGTGATGAAGAGTGAGAGTGAGAGTGTGTACATCGATTTTGATCGAGAGGCGAGGGAGATGAGAGATTTGTTAGATGATGGCAAGAGCGACGAGAACGTGAGATATGTTAGTTGGGTATCCCGATTCGAGAGTAACCACCGAGGGAATCATACACGGTTCCCTCCAATATTAAGTATCCCAAACGCGAGTTGAAGAAGCTTCCTTCCAACGTTAAATATGCTTATTGAGGAGAGGATGAGACATATCCTATTGTTGTCTCCTCAAACCTGAATAAAAAGCAAGAAGGGAAGCTTATGGACATTTTGAGGAAGCACAAAGGTTCTTTTAGTTGGTACATCACGGATTTGAAGGGCATAAGTCCTTTGATTTGTACTCATAAAATCCACCTAGAGGAGTACGTGAAGACCTCTAGGGAGATGTAAAGACATATTATGAAAGACGCCATTAGAAAGTAGAATATTAAGTTATTAGATGTAGGCATTATAGACACCATATTCTAGGACCCCTTAAGTCCTTCCTTAGGTCCTTAAAACCTCCCCATTTACCACAAAACCTCGGTCATAGTCCGAGCACCGATATAGAAGCCATAGAGCCCTCCTGGGACCCGTTTGACTCTGGTCAACTTCATCATAAGATAAAAAGCTCAATGAATCTTTGAAAGGCTCTGGTTCCCTTTTCCAATGACATGCCCCGTATGCGAATCGACATAACCGTTCGAACGAACGAACAAACCATTTTACTATTAAAAATTGACCTGAAGGCCATCTGGCGTTTTCGAGCCTCGATTTGACCCCAACCAACTTCATCATCAGAGCGAAAGCTCAATGAATCCTCGAAAGGAACTAAAACCCCTTTCCAACGGTCCACCCCGTGAGCAAAATGGCACAACGATTAGGACAAAAAAATTAATTTACCCTCAAAAACTAATCCGGAGGCTAATGGGTGCTCTCGGGATTCGTTTGACCAAAGTTAACCTTTCAGCTCAAACGAGACTAAATGAATTTTTGAAGGGCACTGAATACCCTTTCTAGCTGTCTGCCCCATTAATGAATTAGCCTTACGGTATAGACAAATAACCCATTATACTCGAAAAGATCACCGAACACTTCCAGGCCCCGTTTGACCAAATTTAACTCTTCAAACCGATTGAAGCTCTTTGGAACATAGAATTTCCTCGTATAACCTTTCCAATGATCTACCCCGTGCATAATCCAGACTTACAATTTGGGCAAATGATCCATTATCGTACGACGATCTCCTATCCAAAGGACCGACGGGCACCTTTGAGCCCCGTTTAACCTAAAGGTAACTCCCGAACCTTGGAGCGGTCAAAAGTATTCTCAATGGTCTATGAATAACCTTTCCAACGGTATGCCCCTACATAATTTGGACTTATGGATTACATTTTATCATCATTTTTTTCGAAAAATCTGCACAAGACTCCCAATTGGCAGGTCAATTTTCCTGCCTATCAGCAGTGTCTCTGGGGTTACCTACTGACAGGTAGGGCAAGGAAAATATCGGTTGGCAGTCCCTTGACCCTATATACGGAGATCATGATCTCACCCCAAGGGCTCATCAGAAAACATCAACTCCGATGATCTTAGCAACATTCTTCTTAAGTCAGCGAGGTTTCCTTATTTGAAACCTTTCTCCACCTTTCATCTCCATCACTTTCACACCCAATTTAGAAAAAAAAACTCTACATTCTTCTATCACTTGAAAGGAAGCATATCATTAATCAAGATCAATCTCCAAGTCTCCAAAGAAGGTTCAAACATTATTCTCTCTCTTTAAATTTCTTTATTTTCGCATTAGTTATATAAGTTCTTAATTTATCTTTTACTTTAGATTCATACAGTTGTTAATATTCAATCCTTTATTAGTAATATTGCACATAATATATTTTCTATAAAAAAATCAAAACAAGAAAAAGAGGTTTACACCTATAAATTCCAACGGGATTTTTCACCACATTTTCTTAAAACTAAAAACACATTTTTCTTACACACACGTATAATAAATCCCCCATTTGAATTTATGGGATAAACCCCACCCTCGTGTTACATGTGAACTACATGACTTTGATGCCTTTATAGGATACGTAAGCATCTTGGGCTAAAACCCGAGACTTGAGTCCTATTTTCCCATTTGTTTCCTATTTTATCCATATATTATTCATATATATCATAATTCTGATTCATATTTGCGTCTTATCAAAGATATATTATCATTTCATTATAACGATTAATATCTCATAAGCACACACATCATATTTTTAATTATTTTTTTGGGAACATTCCTATAGCTGACCTCACTCCGTCTTTTCCATGATGTGACTTGAGCGATTAAGATCTTCACTTATATATAGACGTGCACACAGTTCACAAAAAATTAAGGAGAATAGTAACATAATCCCATGAGAGACCGAAAGGGCAGGATAGGTGCCTAATACCTTCCCATTCCGTAACTTAGCCCCCGAACCTCTGATTTAATTAGTTTCGCAAGCATCACTTTGTCTTTGATGCCATTCTCTCTAGGAAACAACATGTTATTTTTCATATTTTGAGAAAAATAGGTTGGCGACTCTATCCCTTTATATCACCCCACATCGACGATGACAGAAGCGTTCCTAGAAAGGATGTGAGACCTCTCTCTATCTCTCTCCACCATGCGCGCAAACGCTAACCCATGATATGGAGATGGAGAAAGGAATACCAGAGCTGGGGAGGGATGGACATAGTGGAGACTCTACTGGGGACTTACTTAAGAGGGCTAGACTATGTTTTCATAGGTGTTATCATTTTCTTCTTGTGTGCGTATGCACCTAACTGTATGTTCCCTTTTCTTCTTTATTACTTATTGTATACATATACCTCATGTTTATATCACCTTAAACTACATACACTTGTATATAGGGTCACTTATACCCACATGTTTCACCCACCACTTAGAATATCCATGCTTAGGTGTCACTGGCACCCCCTCCCCACTTATCACACTTGTATATATCCATTCTCACTTATACTTATCACACACCACTTATAGTTTACTTATGCTTAGGCTCTTTGTCACACACTCACTTATAGATATTCACACAACACTCACTCTCACATATCCATTCTCAATGCTAGATTTACTTTTCATGATACTTCTACATTCTTACTTATTCGTAAAGTTCTCATCATGCCAAATAAAATACTCTCTCCATAATATACTAATCAAGAATCATGCATTTTTCACACTAAATCACCAAGAGCATGGCTATTGACCAAAGTTTTTATCTCGTACTGGGGGGTCACTTTGTGATGAGCGCTCATCCATTAGGGTACAATTAGCCTAAGCAATATGACTCTCACCTTCCATTGACTTAGTAACTTCGATGTATATCGAATTGTTCCCCCCGAATCATACTGCTTGACCGAACTTATAACGGGAGGTATATAGTAGGGAACTCGTTCACATACGTCAGGTATATCGAATTCAGTCTCACACGTACTGTCCTCACGAGGTATATAGTGAGGCAATTCACGTACACTCAGATATATCAAATGGCTTGTCCACACATACAGATTTCCCTCAAAAGCAAGACGTATATCGTGGAAGTCATGCCAAAGGGGGAAACCACTCCACTAACCCAATAACTACATACCCTCAAATAGGCTTCAAAACTAGGGCACTCATATTTAGTTTGTCGGTTACTACACAAAACTCTTTTGAAATACCAGGTCGGCATGTCGCCTAAATTTTCGTGCGATTTCGTCTGTTTCAAAACAGGACCCTGTCCATGGGCCTGACAACAAGTCAAATCATGTTTTACATATTTTTCAAATTAAATTTGCCCATGCTCGGGTCCTTTCCGTTACTTCTTTTGCATTTAGGTAAACCTAATACAAGTGAAAACATAATCATTATAATAATAATCATGGTGAGACTCTTCTACCATTTTCCATCCTTTTATCAAAATACCAAAAATATTTTCCCTTCTTTTATAAAAAAATACCAAAAATATTTTGTTCTCCCTTTTACAAAAAATGTCAAAAACATTTTCCTCTATTCTAATAAAAATTAATTCTTCATTTTCTCTTTCAAAAAAAAAATCGAATCATTTTTCTCCCTAGGTCAATCGCATACCCGATCCTTGGCCTATCTCCCTATCGACTTCGGTTTTCCATCAAACCGCCCCAAAGCTCCTTCAGTTCTCCTGCTACTTCCTCCAAGTTCAAAATCCACCTTCACCAACCCTCCATGGAGAACACCGACCAAGTACCGAATGTGTAACCTGATTTGATGACGGTCCTAGTCCAACTTACCGCCATGATTGACAACCTTAAAATCGAGGTTCATAAGATGTAACAAAATCGAATTCCAGTTTGCGAAGAGCCCGAGGTCCTCTTTCCTCGCACTATGGGTCCACTCATACCTGAGCCTATTTTGGTTTCGAAAGAATATCAGCACGCTCCACGTTCCCCTCCTGCCAATGGGCTTCCACCCACTCAACTCCCTATGCCGAATCTTGCCCAATTAGGGGTTAACCTGCCAGTTGTTATCGATCCGAAGGAAGAAGAGTTAAAGTAGGTCAAGGAGGAACTTAAGATATTAACCAAGAAGTTTGACCAGGTTAGAATCTTCAGGAACTACATGGATTACACCCATATGTATCCCTACCCTAAAGTAAGGTAGCTGGAAAAGTTCAGGATGCCTAACAATGAGAAGTTCGGGGGTAGGGGCCCCCCAATTGTTCATCTTCAAAGCTACCACTGAGCCATGACTCTCCTAGGTACCTTTGAGGAAATAATGGACCAGATGTTCTAACAAACTTTGAATGACAACACTCTTCATGTGTTTCTATCCCTCAAGGAATCCATAATTCATAGTTTGGCGGATGTTTCCCATGAATTCATGTCATGTACAAATACAACAAGGAGTTGGATGTTACACGCCGTGATTTAAAACTTCTTAAGAAGAACTCCAGAAAAACTATTAGCAATTTCATAGCTAGGTGGAGGGAGAAATCGGCCAGTATGACTAACTGACCTTCTGAAGAGGAGAAAGTTAGTATTGTAAAGAAAAACTTCTTACCCCAAGTCCAAGTGATGATGGGAGGATAGTAAGTATCCAGACAATTCACTCTAAGAAAATATGGGAAGTCATCTACAGTCTCAACTGTCAATAACATCTCTCAGCCCGCTACCTCTTGGGTGCCAAAAAGTTATGCTAGTCCAGTTAAAAGAGAATACACTAAGATCCATGTTCCCCTCTCTATAGTATACCAAGCCTTGTTGAATAGAAACCTCATTAAACCTTTAGACCCTCATCCACTACCAAACCCACTTCCCCAAAATTTCAAACCTGACGCCCATTGTGATTTTCACCAAACATTACTGATTAGTGCTTCCATTTTCGGAATGTAATACAAGGTTCAATTTATCGAGGTTCATCACCCCACTGACAAATACCAAACCCAACACCACTAACAATCCACTTCCAAACCATACATACTCCGTCTTCTTGAGAATGTCCCAAAATTCAACCCATCTACCCAGATTGTACCCAGTAAAGCACCTATCATACCTATATTTTCACCCAAACACCTTAAAATCTACCCATATATTCTCCTCCACCCTACCTATTTTGCCTACCAAGCTTTATCACTTCTTACAAGAGCGTGTATTTCCATTTGTAACCGGTTCGAAGAGAAAGATACAATATTGCCAACTTCTAGAGTTTGGGCTAAAATTGCCTTCGAAAATGACCATTGGCTGCCGTAAGTTTAGTATTTTGTTCATAGAAGTCTGAAAGTGGGCTCGAGAGTAAAAAAATTGGGTGGTACCTATTGACAAAGTCAGTTTAGACGATATAGTACAAAATATGGCAAGCTTGTTTCGACGGACCAATGAGATTTGTAGTGTATCCGAGTTACTCGATGCCTTAAAGCTATACGTGCGGTTGGTCCCTTCACTTATGCACGTCCCCATTTAGTGGGAGGATCTATATGAAGAATTCGTTGATGTTGTGGAATTTATTGACTTCTTATAGAGAGATGACACCATTTGCATCGGATGGAGGGACGAGTTTGATAGTTTTGATAAAGAACCAAACCAAGAAAATATTAGTCCAATAATCAGTGTATGTAGGATGATATCTTTTGAAGATCTATTAGGGAAATTAACAAAGTGATCGTACAACCCGAAATAGATGAAGATATGAGGTTTTTGTTCTTCCCTACCTCTATGAACCATATGACAAGATCTGGTAAACACTACCAAAGTCCAAATCCTTACTCGGTAGGGATAGATAAAAGAAAGGGAGTTATCGAGAAGTTCTCATGCCAGAAAAACCATTGAGGAAAGCAAGATCATCGATCAACACAAGAAAAATTAGGCTAACATCTCCTTATGAGGACTCTTTATGTATTCCCATCTACATTAAAATGCTTTGATAAAATTGCTTACCGTGCCCACAGTCTAACCTTCCACCACTCTAGAAGAAGCCTTGAACCTGGTCAGGTCCTTAACCTCTATCAGATTACTTTCCTTCCCTAAAGAAGAAATTCTAAATTTTGGTCCTAATCATAACTATTCTCTCAACATCTCTGTTGAGGTGATGGTAAAGACAGTCCTGCTCTCACTCATCGACAACGAATTAACACTCAATGTTTGCCCATTAAAAAACTTCAATTTCCTAGGTTTGAAAGTAAACGACCTTGCTCCAACTTTTTCTGCAGTGCGTGCCTATGACAACACTCGTCGAGAGGTGATGGGATCCATAACACTCACAGTAGGGGTTGGACATATAAATCCCATAACCGAGTTTCAAGTTATTGACATACCTTCTTGTTTCAATCTATTTTGTGGTCGATCGTGGCTTCACAACATCAAGGGAGTATCTTCCTCTCTCCATAAGAAATTGAAGTTTTTTGCCAAGGGGCAAGTCATCACTATCTTGAGCTACTATAATTATACTGAGAATTCTAACACCAGTAATCTGGTTCTAAAAATACAACATGGGGCGAATGACATGCTTCTTCTAGGTTTCGAGTCGAACCACTTTTCTCCCAACAAGGGATGATTTTAAAGACCTAGTCTTTCCAGAGCACAACCCTTATGGCAAGGTCCACGTGATACAGATGTTCAATAATATGCACTTCATGCCTGGACTGGGGCTAGGACGATAACAACAGAGGATAATGGAACCCATAGTATTGAAAAATTCCTTTCCTGCATGTGGCCTTGGTTATCAGCCATCATGAGAGGAACTGAAAATGCTCTGTTAACCTCGGTTGAAGAGAAGTTTAGAAAGTGCCAAGACTATTGGGGGGGGGGGGGATTCCTTGAATGGAAGATTCGTCAAAAAAGGTGAAGATTTCCCCTTTTTGTGGCTTTATCGAACCATGGTATGATCATGTGGACATGAAGATGAAGTTATGGATGAAGATCTTAATTCAAGATAGTTACTTCTGACGACTCCTAGCATCATGTGCAACCACTAATTTAGAAAGATATAGCTGCTATCGATGTTTCCAAGGGATGTGACTCCAGGGACTCATTTAATATACAGACACTGGGTCTGAGGCTCTGTATAATCCACTCAGGCGCTACATCGTCAGATCCGTCTATCTTAATGAAGGCCGATAATTAACCCATCCTCAACTAAAATGCTATACCAGCTGTTCCACCTGCTTAAATGCAACCCAACCCAGATTTTTATCTTATTTCTTTTTATTTTGTTATTCTTACCTTTTCTGATAATAGTGTAATCGATACCTCCTTTGATAATGTTCTCAATGTTGTTTTTCCTGAGAATGAAATAAATGAAGATATTGAGTATCTTGATGTGCCTTACATTAATTGTCTTGATTCTAATCAAACTCTTGATGATGATGATTGTACAAATGAACAATTCTTAACTGAGCTTAATAAGGTTAACAACAAACAACATAACGGCGTTCATATTAATGAGGATGGAACTATTTTTATCAATCTTAGTTCTAGTAGCATCACACCCGAGATTAGGATAGGGTCCACCCTTGACGATCATGAGCACGTGCAACTCGAAGAATTGTTGAAGTAGTTTGTGGAAGTATTCACATGGTCCTATGACAACATGCCCAACATTAATCCCGAAATATCTCCGCACAAGATTCCAACTCTCCGAGAATGTAAATCGGTCAAGCAGAAACTGCGAAAGCTCCACACTGAATGGTCTCTCAATGTTAAAGAAAAAGTGATTAAACAGTTGAACGTAGGCTTTATCCGGGTGATCGATTATCCCATGTGGCAAGCCAACATTGTACCCATGCCAAAATTAGGAAGAAAAGTTCTCATGTGCATTGACTATCGGGATTTGAACACAGTGTCTCCAAAAGATGATTACCCACTGCCCAATATTAACATGGTTGTAGACAACACGACTCGTCAAGCTCTTAAGTCAGTTGTCAACTAGTTTACCGAATACAATTAGATCAAGATGTAACTTTATCATCAAGAAAAAACCGCATTCATCACCCATTAGGGAACCTTCTATGACACAGTTATGCCATTCAGTGTAAGAAATGCAGGGGCTACCTACCAAAGGGCTGCTATAACCATCTTGCATGATATGATACACAAAGAGGCCGAGGTATAGATGGGTGATATGATCATTAAGGCTAAGACTTAGGAAGGTCATGTTCCCTCCCTCCAAAAGTTCTTCGAATGGCTATGGTGATATCAGATGCGACTTAACCCATAAAAATGCATTTTCAGCATCACTAAATGAAATATTTTGGCATTCATGGTTAAAAGGAAGGGGATTGGAAAAGATCCACCAGACTGAAAGCTATACTTGAAAGGACACCACCCCGAATAAAGAAGGAAGTTATGGGATTCTTAGGAAAAATATAGTATATTAGCCAATTCATCATCCAGTTGACTTCTATTTATGAACCCATCTTCAAACTCCTCCGAAAGAATTCTACCAAAGTCATGTTCCCTCATGAGACACTACTCGTCCTACTAGGGTAGCCTAGGGGTTTAACGACTTGTTGCATACGCTATATGAAATAGTTTGCCCATAAAAATTCCGATGATGAGATCTTTCCACCATAAAAATTCCGTCTTTTAATTCGTATGCGTGAATTTGTGTCCATTATATTTACTCTTTATATCACGCATACCGAGATAAATAGACATAATTTGAGTGATTCACTTGTGAGAGCATCCCGTGAGATTTTGAAATCAAAATAAATTTTTGGAAAATAACGTAATGATCATTCGATGGAAATTTACAGTTAAATTTTTGGCTTCGCACACACACATGAGACAAATTAAGACTTGCGAACATAAATTTGTGGTAATTATTTTTAGAGAGTTTGAACTGTACAATTTTTAGGTATTTTGAATTTTTATTGAGTCGAAACCGAATTTTGTGGGTATATTCACTCCAAACCCTCACGAGACACTGCTCGTCCTACTAGGGTAACCTAGGGATTTAACGGCTTGTTGCATACGCTAAATGCAATAGCTTGACCAAAAAAGAAGTATCCTATCCTAATAAAATGTTTTCAAGAGTTGAGCATTGTTTCGATTCTTTTACATTGTTTAGGACGATCAAAATTCTAAGTTAGTGGGGTTTGATTAGGCATAAATTCTTCTGATTTATCCCCTTAATTTAGAGGCTTTTATTACCTTATACAATGTAAAATGTGTTAATTTATCTCATATATTTGCCACTGACATTTTCTATATAGTGCATCGAGTTTCGTGTATTCTTCTTGCATTTTTAGGTATTTTTATACAAGTGAAGAGAAGAGGAAACTCAAAATCGATAAACCAAGAAAAAAGAAAAGAAAGAAAGTCAGAGGGAAAAAGAGTAATTTTACATCTGGAATTCAGACGAGGATCCAAAATGAAACTTGAAGACCTCGAGTCTATAAGCCCGTAAGAAGAAACGACATACAAATCCGAGTCCCATATAAAAAGTTATGAAGCTTTGAAGTTGAGAGAAAATCACAAGAAGAACAGGAAGAAAAATATCATCGAACCGACTGGTGTTAACCAAAATCAAACCGGTCCAGTAAAGATAAAGTTCCTGTAAAGAGATGATCGATCCTATGTGTACCAAAAATGAACCGGTCCAGCATCTATAGATTTTCTACATAAAATGGACCGATCTGATGAGAAGCAAAAATGAACCGGTCCGCTGTACCAAACCAAATCGATGACCCCATACCGCATCGGTTCGGTTGTCGATTTTTTAACTTATTCTTTTTAAAATTAGAGTTGTACTAAATCTTGTAAATCTGCAAGGTATTTATTCTAATTTATTACCAGACTTTGAGGAGTTTTATTTTTGTAAATTTTAGAGAGCTTTTGAAGCCAAGAACCCTAGGAAATTACTTTATTCAACAATTGTTCAAGTTTTAAGCATTAATTCAAGACTTTCTTCATTCCAAGTAATATTTTCTTAATGCTTTCAATTTCTTTCATATTTGTGTTTAATTATTCGTAGAAAATAGGTTACAATTCGTTTTTACAAGTATCATCCCATTTTTTTTGCAATTATGAATTCATGCAATATAGATTTCGTGTTCAAGCATAGTTTAATCATGTCTAGCTAGATTTCTAAGGGTTGGGGTGCATGAACCCAACCCGATTTAGTTTACATGTATAGAAAATTGGTTTTGAATTAAATATTGAATGAATCGTGTTGTGTAGTGAATAAAAACATCGTATATCTTTTAACCTCGTTTGCCCTAGGTAACTGGGGTGTTTAAGGATGTGATGTGCGTGTTGGCTACTACAGCACCGCTTTATTATTTCCTTTGATTACGTATGATGCGGGCTAGTACCCTCATATATGTAATGCTTGGGATTAATAAAGACTGGGTTTAATCAACTATCTAATTCAAAAGCTAGTTTTTTTATCCGGTAAATGTACTAGGGTTTGGGGGATTGTATCCTAACCTACTTTTTATCATTCATAGTTAATCACCTGCAGTAGTTTTAATTTTGCGCACTTGGTTTAGTTAGTAATTTTAATTTTAGTTTGCATTTACCTAGTATAATTCAATTACAAAATTTATCACCTTTTCATTTTTTCTCGAATCAGTTTAGGGTTGGTCTCCTTTCCTTTATCATTACAAGCAATCGACCTAATTCCCTGAGGATCGACCCCGTCTTACCGAGTTTATTACTTACACGACAAGCTTGCACTTGAGCCTATATAAGCACGCACATTAGACACATTTTCAGTCGCGTCAAGTTTTTAGCGCTGTTGCCCAGGATTTAGGTAGATTTTTAGGTTAGGTTGAATTAATCGAAAAATTGATTCCAAATCTTAAAAAGACAAAAAAAAGACAAAAATCCAAAAAAAATCAGAGAATTGAAAAGCAAAAAATATAAAATCTCTCAAAACTCTTTCATGAAAAATCCGCAACAAAACCCTCAATCTACTCCTGCACGCATTCACGAAAATCCCATAGTTGAGTATGACCCTGATAGTCCACACACTTCTCCTGTCCCACAATTTTGGGTTCCACCTCTTATACCTCCAAACTCCATCACAAGTCACACACTGAGTCACAATTCTAGAACACCGAGTGAGGATTATGAGTGAATTGGAGAGAGAGAAATGTCGGATATTGCCATTTTCGGTACGGGTGAGGGTAATTTACAATATCTTCCCATGAAAGAACTCTTATTTACCAAGAAAACTATCACCCATGGGTGCATTTTTCTTCCATACAATGCAGGACAATTCAACTTTCGTAATGGGATGATACAAATTCTTCCCACATTTCACGGCATGGATTCGGAGAAACCATACCTCCACATCCGCGAGTTTGAAAAGGCATGCGAAACATTTAGTGATCAAGCTTGCACGCAAGACGTCGTTCGCCTAAAACTTTTTCCTTTTTCCTTAAACAATAAAGCTAAGACCTGGCTTTGGCCTTTACGAACGAACTCCATTATATTCACTACACCAAAAATAGGAAACTGGCACGGTTTAAAACCGTGCCAGACGCAACCTGACACGGTTTTAAATCGTGCCAGAATCAGGCGTGCCAGATTTTTTGGCGCGGTTTAAAACCGTGCCAGATTTTCCAAACTGGCACGCTTTTAAACTCTGCCAGTTTTTTAATCTGACACGCTTTTGGCACGCTTTTGGCACACGCCAAAACCGTGGCAAAATATCTATTTTCTGGCACGCTTTTGGCACGGTTATAAAGCGTGCCAGATTGTTTTAGAAGCGTTCTCATTTTTTTGCATTGGCACGGTTTAAAACCATGCCAGATTTTTCAGTTGATTAAAAAAAATAATAATAGGAACCAAATCTGGAAAATCTGCAAATTCCAAATTCGGTAGGAAAAATATTTATTATTTGCAAAAACAAAATCAAGAAAATTCACAAATTATGAATATCGCAGGTTGTTGATAAACTAATGTGCATACAAACTTCAAAAAATTACAAGAGATAATACCAATATAAAGCAACACATGACCATAAAAGTCGACAATAACTTCAAAAAATTACAAGAGTTAACAGTTCCCATATCAAAAAAAATTGGGCAGAGTTTCCTCTATTTTTTGAGCATTCCAAAACCTCCTAACATAAAATCTGCCCATATAAAGACCGCACGGCCATAAAAGTCAACAATAAAACTACTATAGCCAGCACGACCATAAAAATAAACCATAAAACTACTGAAGCCTCCTCGGCCATAACACAAAAAATAGAATCCTGAATATTAACGACACTAAATACACAATCCCCCTAGTGTAAAGCATTGACTTCTTCGTGCGTTCCAAGTAGATAAAAGCTAACGATTGAATGTCATCCTACAAAAAAAATAAGACACAAAAAAGATACAACATTAGTAACCAAGTCATTTAAAAAAAAATCATATTCAAGCAAAAAAATTGCATATACAAGAAGAAAAATTGCATATACAACTACGCGGTCAGTTCCTACAAGTTACATTGGTCCCGTGCGAGGTGTTCGTGCCTCCTAAAGGTCGTTCGGGGGCTGGTTAGGGTTTTCTGTTTTCAAGTCTAAGTGTGATTTTTGCAAATTATCGTCATACTCTCAAACCGGGAGACCCGGGACAACGCAGTTAGTTCCTACAAGTTACATTGGTCCCGTGCGAGGTGTTCGTGCCTCCCACGGGGTTGTTTGGGGGCTGGTTTGGGTTTTCACCCATTAACGGCCTGTTTTCAAGTCTAAGTGTGATTTTCACAAATTATCGTCATACTCTCTAACCGGGAGACTCAGGACTACGCCGTCAGTTCCTACAAGTTACAATGGTCCCGTGCGAGGTGTTCGTGCCTCTCATGGGGTCGTTTGGAACTGGTTTGGGTTTTCGCCCTCTAATGGCCTGTTTTCAAGTCTAACTGTGATTTTTGCAAATTATCGTCATACTCTCAAACCGGGAGACCCGGGACGACGCGATCAGTTCCTACAAGTTACATTGGTCCCGTGCGAGGTGTTCGTACCTCCTACGGCTGGTTTGGGTTTTCACCCTTTAACGGCCTGTTTTCAAGTCTAAGTGTGATTTTTGCAAATTATCATCATACTCTCTAACCGGGAGACCCGGGACTATGCGATCATTTCCTACAAGTTACAATGGTCCCGTGCGAGGTGTTCGTGCCTCCTATGGGGTCGTTTGAGGGCTGGTTTGGGTTTTCACCCTTTAACGGCCTCTTTTGAAGTATAAGTGTTATTTTTGCAAATTATCGTCATAATATCAAACCGGGAGACCCGGGACTACGCGGTCAGTTCCTACAAGTTACATTGGTTCCGTGCGAGGTGTTCGTGCCTCCTACGTGGTCGTTTGGGGGCTGGTCTGGGTTTTCACCCTTTAACGGCCTGTTTTCAAGTCTAAGTGTGATTTTTGCAAATTATCGTCATACTCTCAAACCGAGAGATGTGGGACTACGCGGTCAGTTCCTACAAGTTACATTGGCCCCGTGCGAGGTATTCGTACCTCCTACGGGGTCGTTTGGGGGCTGGTTTGGGTTTTCACCCTTTAACGGCCCATTTTCAAGTCTAAGTGTGCTTTTTGCAAATTATCGTCATACACTCAAATGGGGAGACCCGGGACGACGCGGTCAGTTCCTACAAGTTACATTGGTCCCGTGCGAGGTGTTTGTGCCTCCTACGAGGCCGTTTGGGTGCTGGTTTGGATTTTCATCCTTTAACGGCCTATTTTCAAGTCTAAGTGTGCTTTTTGCAAATTATCATCATACTCTATAATCGGTAGACCCGGGACTGCACAGTCAATTCTTACAAGTTATAATGGTCCCGTGCGAGGTGTGCGTGCCTCCTACGAGGTCGTTTGAGAGTTGGTTTGGGGTTTCACCATTTAACGGCCTGTTTTCAAGTCTAAGTGTTATTTTTGCAAATTATCATCATAATCTCAAACCGGGAGACCCGGAACTGCACGATCAGTTCCTACAAGTTACATTGGACCCGTACGAGGTGTTCGTGCCTCCTACGGGGTCGTTTGGGGGCTGATTTGGGTTTTCACCCTTTAACGACCTGTTTTCAAGTCTAAGTGATTTTTGCAAATTATCGTCATACTCTAAAACCGAGAGACCTGGGACTACGCGGTCTGTTCCTACAAGTTACATTGGTCCCGTGCGAGGTGTTCGTGCCACCTACTGGGTCGTTTGAGGGCTGGTTTGGGTTTTCACCCTTAAACGGCCTGTTTTCAAGTCTAAGTGTTATTTTTGCAAACTATCGTCATACTCTCAAATTGGGCGACCCGGGACTACGCAGTCAGTTCCTACAAGTTACATTGGTCCCGTGCGAGGTATTCGTGCCTCCTACGGGGTCATTTAGGGGCGGGGCTGGTTTGGATTTTCACCTTTTAACGGGCTGTTTTCAAGTCTAAGTCTGATTTTTGCAAATTATCGTCATACTCTTAAACCGAGAGACCCGGGACTAGGCGGTTAGTACCTACAAGTTACATTGGTCTCGTGCGAGGTGTTCGTGCCTCCTACGAGATCGTTTGGGGGCTGGTTTGGATTTTCACCCTTTAACGACCTGTTTTCAAGTCTAATTGTGATTTTTGCAAATTATCGTCATACTCTCTAACCGGGAGACACGGGACTACGTGGTCATTTCCTACAAGTTACAATGGTCCCGTGCGAGGTGTTCGTGCCTCCTACGGGATCGTTTGAGGGATGGTTTGGATTTTCATCCTTTAACGACCTGTTTTTAAGTCTAAGTGTTATTTTAGAAAATTATCATCATACTCTCAAACCGGGAGACCCAAGACTACGCGGTCAGTTCCTACAAGTTACATTGGTCCCGTGCGAGGTGTTCTTGCCTCCTACGGGGTCGTTTGGGGGCTGGTTTGGGTTTTCACCCTTTAACGGGTTGTTTTCAAGAAAGTGAGATTTTCGCAAATTATCGTCATACTCTCAAACCGAGAGACCGGGGACTACGCGGTCAGTTCCAAAAAGTTAAATTGGTCCCGTGGGAGGTGTTCGTGTCTCCTACGGGGTCATTTGGGAGCTGGTTTGGGTTTTCACCCTTTAACGACCTGTTTTCAAGTCTAAGTGTGATTTTTGTAAATTATCATCATACTCTCAAACCAAGAGACCCAGGACGACGCGGTCAGTTCCTACAAGTGACATTGGTCCTGTGCGAGGTGTTCGTGCCTCCTACGGGGTCGTTTGGGGGCTGGTTTGGGTTTTCACCCTTTAACGGCCTGTTTTCAAGTCTAAGTGTGAATTTTGCAAATTATTGTCATACTCTCAAACCGGGAGACCCGAGACGACGTGGTCAGTTCCTACAAGTCACATTGGTCCCGTACGAGGTGTTCGTGCCTCCAACGGGGTCGTTTGGAGGATGGTTTGGATTTTCACCCTTTAACGGCCTGTTTTCAAGTCTAAGTGTGATTTTTGTAAATTTTCGTCATAATCTCAAATCGGGGGACCCGAGACAACGCGATTAGTTCCTACAAGTTACATTGGTCCCGTGCGAGGTGTTCGTGCCTCCTACGGGGTCGTTTGAGGGCTGGTTTGGGTTTTCACCCTTTAACGGCCTGTTTTCAAGTCTAAGTGTTATTTTTGCTAATTATCGTCATAATCTCAAACCGGGAGACCCGGGACTATGCGGTCAGTTCATACAAGTTACATTGGTGCCGTACGAGGTGTTCGTGCCTCCTACGGGGTCGTTTGGGGGATGGCTTGGGTTTTCACCCTTTAACGGCCTATTTTCAAGTCTAAGTGTGCTTTTTGCAAATTATCGTCATACTCTCTAACCAGGAGACCCGGGACAACGCGGTCAATTTGTACAAGTTATAATGGTCCCGTGCGAGGTGTTCGTGCCTCCTATAGGGTCGTTTGAGAGCTGGTTTGGGTTTTCACCATTTAACAGCCTGTTTTCAAGTCTAAGTGTGAATTTCGCAAATTATCATCATACACTCGAACCGAGAGACTCGGGACAACGCGATCAGTTACTACAAGTGACATTGGTCCCGTGCGAGGTATTCGTACCTCCTACGGGGTCGTTTGGGGGCTGGTTTGGATTTTCACCCTTTAACGGCCTGTTTTCAATTCTTAGTGTGATTTTTGCAAATTATCGTCATACTCTTTAACCGGGAGACCCGGGTCTACGTGATCAGTTCCTACAAGTTACATTGGTCCCGTGCGAGGTGTTCGTGCCACCTACGGGGTCGTTTGAGGGCTGGTTTGGGTTTTCACCCTTTAACGGCCTGTTTTAAAGTCTAAGTGTTATTTTTGGAAATTAACGTCATACTCTCAAACCGGAAGACCCGGGACTACGTAGTCAGTTCCTATAAGTTACATTGGTCCCGTGCGAGGTATTCGTGCCTCCTACGGGGTCGTTTGGGGGCTGGATTGGGATTTCACCCTTTAACGGGATGTTTTCAAGTCTAAGTGTGCTTTTTGCAAATTATCGTCATACTCTCTAACCAGGAGACCCGGGACTACGCGGTCAATTCGTACAAGTTATAATGGTCCCGTGCGAGGTGTTCGTGCCTCCTACGGGGTCGTTTGAGAGCTGGTTTGGGTTTTCCCCATTTAACGACCTGTTTTCAAGTCTAAGTGTTATTTTTGCAAATTATCATCATAATCTCAAACCGGGAGACCCGGAACTGCACGATTAGTTCCTACAAGTTACATTGGACCCGTACGAGGTGTTCGTGCCTCCTACAGGGTCGTTTGGGGGCTGATTTGGGTTTTCACCCTTTAACGACCTGTTTTCAAGTCTAAGTGATTTTTGCAAATTATCGTCATACTCTAAAACCGAGAGACCCGAGACTACGCGGTCTGTTCCTACAAGTTACATTGGTCCCGTGCGAGGTGTTCGTGCCACCTACGGGGTCGTTTGAGGGCTGGTTTGGGTTTTCACCCTTAAACGGCCTGTTTTCAAGTCTAAGTGTTATTTTTGCAAATTATCGTCATACTCTCAAATTGGGCGACCCGGGACTACGCAGTCAGTTCCTACAAGTTACATTGGTCCCGTGCGAGGTATTCGTGCCTCCTACGGGGTCATTTAGGGGCGGGGCTGGTTTGGATTTTCACCTTTTAACGGGCTGTTTTCAAGTCTAAGTCTGATTTTTGCAAATTATCGTCATACTCTTAAACCGAGAGACCTGGGACTAGGCGGTCAGTACCTACAAGTTACATTGGTCTCGTGCGAGGTGTTCGTGCCTCCTACGAGATCGTTTGGGGGCTGGTTTGGATTTTCACCCTTTAACGACCTGTTTTCAAGTCTAATTGTGATTTTTGCAAATTATCGTCATACTCTCTAACCGGGAGACACGGGACTACGTGGTCATTTCCTACAAGTTACAATGGTCCCGTGCGAGGTGTTCGTGCCTCCTACGGGGTCGTTTGAGGGATGGTTTGGATTTTCATCCTTTAACGACCTGTTTTTAAGTCTAAGTGTTATTTTCGAAAATTATCATCATACTCTCAAACCGGGAGACCCAAGACTACGCGGTCAGTTCCTACAAGTTACATTGGTCCCGTGCGAGGTGTTCTTGCCTCCTACGGGGTCGTTTGGGGGCTGGTTTGGGTTGTCACCCTTTAACGGGTTGTTTTCAAGAAAGTGAGATTTTCGCAAATTATCGTCATACTCTCAAACCGAGAGACCGGGGACTACGCGGTCAGTTCCAAAAAGTTAAATTGGTCCCGTGGGAGGTGTTCGTGTCTCCTACGGGGTCATTTGGGAGCTGGTTTGGGTTTTCACCCTTTAACGACCTGTTTTCAAGTCTAAGTGTGATTTTTGTAAATTATCATCATACTCTCAAACCAAGAGACCCAGGACGACGCGGTCAGTTCCAACAAGTGACATTGGTCCCGTGCGAGGTGTTCATGCCTCCTATGGGGTCGTTTGGGGGCTGGTTTGGGTTTTCACCCTTTAACGGCCTGTTTTCAAGTCTAAGTGTGAATTTTGCAAATTATTGTCATACTCTCAAACCGGGAGACCCGAGACGACGCGGTCAGTTCCTACAAGTCACATTGGTCCCGTGCGAGGTGTTCGTGCCTCCAACGGGGTCGTTTGGGGGCTGGTTTGGATTTTCACCCTTTAACGGCCTGTTTTCAAGTCTAAGTGTGATTTTTGTAAATTTTCGTCATAATCTCAAATCGGGGGACCCGAGACAACGCGATTAGTTCCTACAAGTTACATTGGTCCCGTGCGAGGTGTTCGTGCCTCCTACGGGGTCGTTTGAGGGCTGGTTTGGGTTTTCACCCTTTAACGGCCTGTTTTCAAGTCTAAGTGTTATTTTTGCTAATTATCGTCATAATCTCAAACCGGGAGACCCGGGACTATGCGGTCAGTTCATACAAGTTACATTGGTGCCGTACGAGGTGTTCGTGCCTCCTACGGGGTCGTTTGGGGGCTGGTTTGGGTTTTCACCCTTTAACGGCCTGCTTTCAAGTCTAAGTGTGATTTTTGCAAATTATCGTCATACTCTCTAACCAGGAGACCCGGGACAACGCGGTCAATTTGTACAAGTTATAATGGTCCCGTGCGAGGTGTTCGTGCCTCCTATAGGGTCGTTTGAGAGCTGGTTTGGGTTTTCACCATTTAACAGCCTGTTTTCAAGTCTAAGTGTGAATTTCGCAAATTATCATCATACACTCGAACCGAGAGACCCGGGACAACGCGATCAGTTACTACAAGTGACATTGGTCCCGTGCGAGGTATTCGTGCCTCCTACGGGGTCGTTTGGGGGCTGGTTTGGATTTTCACCCTTTAACGGCCTGTTTTCAATTCTTAGTGTGATTTTTGCAAATTATCGTCATACTCTTTAACCGGGAGACCTGGGTCTACGCGATCAGTTCCTACAAGTTACATTGGTCCCGTGCGAGGTGTTCGTGCCACCTACGGGGTCGTTTGAGGGCTGGTTTGGGTTTTCACCCTTTAACGGCCTGTTTTAAAGTCTAAGTGTTATTTTTGGAAATTAACGTCATACTCTCAAACCGGAAGACCCGGGACTACGTAGTCAGTTCCTATAAGTTACATTGGTCCCGTGCGAGGTATTCGTGCCTCCTACGGGGTCGTTTGGGGGCTGGATTGGGATTTCACCCTTTAGCGGGATGTTTTCAAGTCTAAGTGTGCTTTTTGCAAATTATCGTCATACTCTCTAACCAGGAGACCCGGGACTACGCGGTCAATTCGTACAAGTTATAATGGTCCCGTGCGAGGTGTTCGTGCCTCCTACGGGGTCGTTTGAGAGCTGGTTTGGGTTTTCCCCATTTAACGGCCTGTTTTCAAGTCTAAGTGTTATTTTTGCAAATTATCATCATAATCTCAAACCGGGAGACCCGAAACTACACGGTCAGTTCCTATAAGTTACATTGGTCCCGTGCGAGGTGTTCGTGCCTCCTACGGGGTCGTTTGGGGGCTGATTTGGGTTTTCACCCTTTAACGACCTGTTTTCAAGTCTAAGTGATTTTTGCAAATTATCGTCTTACTCTAAAACCGAGAGACCCGGGACTACGCAGTCAGTTCCTACAAGTTACATTGGTCCCAGGCGAGGTGTTCGTGCCACCTACGGGGTCGTTTGAGGGCTGGTTTGGGTTTTCACCCTTAAATGGCCTGTTTTCAAGTCAAAGTGTTATTTTTGTAAATTATCATCATACTCTCAAATTGGGCGACCCGGGACTACGCGATCAGTTCCTACAAGTTACATTGGTCCCGTGCGAGGTATTCGTGCCTCCTACGGGATCGTTTGGGGGCTGGTTTGGATTTTCACCCTTTAACGGCCTGTTTTCAAGTCTAAATGTGATTTTTGCAAATTTTCGTCATAATCTCAAACCGGGAGACCCGGGACAACGCGGTCAGTTCCTACAAGTTTCATTGGTCCCGTGCGAGGTGTTTGTGCCTCCTACGCGGTCGGTTGAGGGCTGGTTTAGGTTTTCACCCTTTAATGGCCTGTTTTCAAGTCTAAGTGTGATTTTTGCAAATTTCGTCATAATCACAAACCGGGAGACCCGGGACAACGCGGTCAGTTCCTACAAGTTTCATTGGTCCCGTGCGAGGTGTTCGTGCCTCCCACGGGGTCGTTTGGGGGCTGGTTTGGGTTTTCACCCATTAACGACTTGTTTTCAAGTCTAAGTGTGATTTTCACAAATTGTCGTCATACTCTCTAACCGGGAGACTCGGGACTACGCGGTCAGTTCCTACAATTTACAATGGTCCCGTGCGAGGTGTTCGTGCCTCCCACGGGGTCGTTTGAAACTGGTTTGGGTTTTCACCCTTTAACGACTTGTTTTCAAGTCTAACTCTGATTTTTGCAAATTATCGTCATACTCTCAAACCGGGAGACCCGGGAGGATGCGATCAGTTCCTACAAGTTATATTGGTCCCGTGTGAGGTGTTCGTACCTCCTACGGGGTCGTTTGGGGGATGGTTGGGATGTTCACCCTTTAACGGCCTGTTTTCAAGTCTAAGTGTGATTTTTGCAAATTATCGTCATAATCTCTAACCGGGAGACCCGGGTCTACGCGGTCAGTTCCTACAAGTTACATTGGTCCTGTACGAGGTGTTCGTGCCACCTACGGGGTCGTTTGAGGGCTGGTTTAGGGTTTTCACTCTTTAACGGCCTGTTTTCAAGTCTAAGTGTTATTTTTGCAAATTAACGTCATACTCTCAAACCGGGAGACCCGGGACAACGCAGTCAGTTCCTATAAGTTACATTGGTCCCGTGTGAGGTATTCGTGCCTCCTACGGGGTCGTTTGGGGGCTGGTTTGGGTTTTGACTCTTTAACGGGATGTTTTCAAGTCTAAGTGTGATTTTTGCAAATTATCGTCATACTCTCTAACCGGGAGACCCGAGACAACGCGGTCAATTTGTACAAGTTATAATGGTCCCGTGCGAGGTGTTCGTGCCTCCTATAGGGTCGTTTGAGAGCTGGTTTGGGTTTTCACCATTTAACGACCTGTTTTCAATTCTAAGTGTGAATTTTGCAAATTATCATCAGACACTCGAACCGAGAGACCCGGGACAACGCGATCAGTTACTACAAGTGACATTGGTCCCGTGCGAGGTATTCGTGCCTCCTACGGGGTCGTTTGGGGGCTAGTTTGGATTTTCACCCTTTAACGGCCTGTTTTCAAGTCTTAGTGTGATTTTTACAAATTGTCATCATACTCTTTAACCGGGAGACCCGGGTCTACGCGATCAGTTCCTACAAGTTACATTGGTCCCGTGCGAGGTGTTCGTGCCACCTACGGGGTCGTTTGAGGGCTGGTTTGGGTTTTCACCCTTTAACGGCCTGTTTTCAAGTCTAAGTGTTATTTTTGGAAATTAATGTCATACTCTCAAACCGAAAGACCCGGGACTACGTAGTCAGTTCCTATAAGTTACATTGGTCCCGTGCGAGGTATTCGTGCCTCCTACGGGGTCGTTTAGGGGCTGGATTGGGATTTCACCCTTTAACGGGATGTTTTCAAGTCTAAGTGTGCTTTTTGCAAATTATCATCATACTCTCTAACCAGGAGACCCGGGACTACGCGGTCAATTCGTACAAGTTATAATGGTCCCGTGCGAGGTGTTCGTGCCTCCTACGGGGTCGTTTGAGAGCTGGTTTGGGTTTTCCCCATTTAACGGCCTGTTTTCAAGTCTAAGTGTTATTTTTGCAAATTATCATCATAATCTCAAACCGGGAGACCCGGAACTGCACGATCAGTTCCTACAAGTTACATTGGACCCGTACGAGGTGTTCGTGCCTCCTACGGGGTCGTTTGGGGGCTGATTTGGGTTTTCACCCTTTAACGACCTGTTTTCAAGTCTAAGTGATTTTTGCAAATTATCGTCTTACTCTAAAACCGAGAGACCCGGGACTACGCAGTCAGTTCCTACAAGTTACATTAGTCCCAGGCGAGGTGTTCGTGCCACCTACGGGGTCGTTTGAGGGCTGGTTTGGGTTTTCACCCTTAAATGGCCTGTTTTCAAGTCAAAGTGTTATTTTTGCAAATTATCATCATACTCTCAAATTGGGCGACCCGGGACTACGCGATCAGTTCCTACAAGTTACATTGGTCCCGTGTGAGGTATTCGTGCCTCCTACGGGATCGTTTGGGGGCTGGTTTGGATTTTCACCCTTTAACGGCCTGTTTTCAAGTCTAAATGTGATTTTTGCAAATTTTCGTCATAATCTCAAACCGGGAGACCCGGGACAACGCGGTCAGTTCCTACAAGTTTCATTGGTCCCGTGCGAGGTGTTTGTGCCTCCTACACGGTCGTTTGAGGGCTGGTTTGGGCTTGCACCCTTTAACGGCCTGTTTTCAAGTCTAAGTGTGATTTTTGCAAATTTTCGTCATAATCACAAATCGGGAGACCCGGGACAACGCGGTTAGTTCCTACAAGTTTCATTGGTCCCGTGCGAGGTGTTCGTGCCTCCCACGTGGTCATTTGGGGGCTGGTTTGGGTTTTCACCCATTAACGGCTTGTTTTCAAGTCTAAGTGTGATTTTCACAAATTGTCGTCATACTCTCTAAATGGGAGACTCGGGACTACGCGGTCAGTTCCTACAATTTACAATGGTCCCGTGCGAAGTGTTCGTGCCTCCCACGGGGTCGTTTGGAACTGGTTTGGGTTTTCACCCTTTAACGGCCTGTTTTCAAGTCTAACTCTGATTTTTGCAAATTATCGTCATACTCTCAAACCGGGAGACCCGGGACGATGCGATCAGTTCCTACAAGTTATATTGGTCCCGTGTGAGGTGTTCGTACCTCCTACGGGGTCGTTTGGGGGATGGTTGGGATGTTCACCCTTTAACGGCCTGTTTTCAAGTCTAAGTGTGATTTTTGCAAATTATCGTCATACTCTCTAACCGGGAGACCCGGGTCTACGCGGTCAGTTCCTACCAGTTACATTGGTCCTGTACGAGGTGTTCGTGCCACCTACGGGGTCGTTTGAGGGCTGGTTTAGGGTTTTCACTCTTTAACGGCCTGTTTTCAAGTCTAAGTGTTATTTTTGCAAATTAACGTCATACTCTCAAACCGGGAGACCCGGGACAACGCAGTCAGTTCCTATAAGTTACATTGGTCCCGTGCGAGGTATTCGTGCCTCCTACGGGGTCGTTTGGGGGCTGGTTTTGATTTTCACCCTTTAACGGCCTGTTTTCAAGTCTTAGTGTGATTTTTGCAAATTATCGTCATACTCTTTAACCGGGAGACCCGGGTCTACGCGATCAGTTCCTACAAGTTACATTGGTCCCGTGCGAGGTGTTCGTGCCACCTACGGGGTCGTTTGAGGGCTGGTATGGGTTTTCACCCTTTAACGGCCTGTTTTCAAGTCTAAGTGTTATTTTTGGAAATTAACGTCATACTCTCAAACCGGAAGACCCGGGACTACGTAGTCAGTTCCTATAAGTTACATTGGTCCCGTGCGAGGTATTCGTGCCTCCTACGGGGTCGTTTGGGGGCTGGATTGGGATTTCATCCTTTAACGGGATGTTTTCAAGTCTAAGTGTGCTTTTTGCAAATTATCGTCATACTCTCTAACCAGGAGACCCGGGACTACGCGGTCAATTCGTACAAGTTATAATGGTCCCGTGCGAGGTGTTCGTGCCTCCTACGGGGTCGTTTGAGGGCTGGTTTGGGTTTTCCCCATTTAACGGCCTGTTTTCAAGTCTAAGTGTTATTTTTGCAAATTGTCATCATAATCTCAAACCGGGAGACCCGGAACTACACGGTCAGTTCCTATAAGTTACATTGGTCCCGTGCGAGGTGTTCGTGCCTCCTACGAGATCGTTTGGGGGCTGGTTGTTAACGGCCTGTTTTCAAGTCTAAATGTTATTTTTGCAAATTTTCGTCATAATCTCAAACCGGGAGACCCGAGACAACGCGGTCAGTTCCTACAAGTTTCATTGGTCCCGTGCGAGGTGTTTGTGCCTCCTACGCGGTCGTTTGAGGGCTGGTTCGGGTTTTCACCCTTTAACGGCCTGTTTTCAAGTCTAAGTGTGATTTTTGCAAATTATCGTCATACTCTCAAACCGAGAGACCCGGGACTACGCGGTCAGTACCTACAAGTTACATTAGTCCCGTGCGAGGTGTTCTTGCCACTTATGGGATCGTTTGGGGGCTGGTTTGGATTTTCACCCTTTAACGGCCTGTTTTCAAGTCTAAGTGTGATTTTTGCAAATTATCGCCATACTCTCTAACCGGGAGACACGAGACTACGAGGTCATTTCCTACAAGTTACAATGGTCCCGTGCGAGGTGTTCATGCCTCCTACGAGGTCGTTTGAGGGCTGGTTTGGATTTTCATCCTTTAACGGCCTGTTTTCAAGTCTAAGTGTTATTTTTTAAAATTATCATCATACTCTCAAACCGGGAGACCCGGGACTACGCGATCAGTTCCTACAAGTTACATTGGTCCCAGGCGAGGTGTTCGTGCCACCTACGGGGTCGTTTGAGGGCTGGTTTGGGTTTTCACCCTTAAATGGCATGTTTTCAAGTCAAAGTGTTATTTTTGCAAATTATCATCATACTCTCAAATTGGGCGACCCGGGACTACGCGATCAGTTCCTACAAGTTACATTGGTCCCGTGCGAGGTATTCGTGCCTCCTACGGGATCGTTTGGGGGCTGGTTTGGATTTTCACCCTTTAACGGCCTGTTTTCAAGTCTAAATGTGATTTTTGCAAATTTTCGTCATAATCTCAAACCGGGAGACCCGGGACAACGCGGTCAGTTCCTACAAGTTTCATTGGTCCCGTGCGAGGTGTTTGTGCCTCCTACGCGGTCGTTTGAGGGCTGGTTTGGGTTTTCACCCTTTAACGGCCTGTTTTCAAGTCTAAGTGTGATTTTTGCAAATTATCGTCATACTCTCAAACCGAGAGACCTGGGACTACGCGGTCAGTACCTACAAGTTACATTAGTCCCGTGCGAGGTGTTCTTGCCTCCTATGGGATCGTTTGGGGGCTGGTTTGGATTTTCAGCCTTTAACGGCCTGTTTTCAAGTCTAAGTGTGATTTTTGCAAATTATCGCCATACTCTCTAACCGGGAGACACGAGACTACGAGGTCATTTCCTACAAGTTACAATGGTCCCGTGCGAGGTGTTCATGCCTCCTACGGGGTCGTTTGAGGGCTGGTTTGGATTTTCATCCTTTAACGTCCTGTTTTCAAGTCTAAGTGTTATTTTCAAAAATTATCACCATACTCTCAAACCGGGAGACCCGGGACTACGCGATCAGTTCCTACAAGTTACATTGGTCCCGTGCGAGGTGTTCTTGCCTCCTACGGGGTCGTTTGGGGGCTGGTTTGGGTTTTCACCATTTAACGGGTTATTTTCAAGAAAGTGAGATTTTTGCAAGTTATCGTCAAACTCTCAAACCGAGACACCGGGGACTACGCGATCAGTTCCTAAAAGTTAAATTGGTCCCGTGGGAGGTGTTCATGTCTCCTACGGGGTCGTTTGGGGGCTGGTTTGGGTTTTCACCCTTTAACGGCCTGTTTTCAAGTCTAAGTGTGATTTTTTTAAATTATCATCGTACTCTCAAACTAGGAGAGTCGGGACGATGCGGTCAGTTCCTACAAGTGATATTGGTCCCGTGCGAGGTGTTCGTGCCTCCTACGGGGTCGTTTGGGCGCTGGTTTGGGTTTTCCCCCTTTAACGGCCTGTTTTCAAGTCTAAGTGTGATTTTTGCAAATTATCGTCATACTCTCAAACCGGGAGACCCGGGACGATGCGGTGAGTTCCTACAAGTTACATTGCTCCCGTACGAGGTGTTCGTGCCTCCTACGGGGTCGTTTGGGGGCTGGTTTGGATTTTCACCCTTTAACGGGCTATTTTCAAGTCTAAGTGTGATTTTTGCAAATTTTCGTCATAATCACAAACCGGGAGACCCGGGACAACGCGGTCAGTTCCTACAAGTTTCATTGGTCCCGTGCGAGGTGTTCGTGCCTCCCACGGGGTCGTTTGGGGGCTGGTTTGGGTTTTCACCCATTAACGGCTTGTTTTCAAATCTAAGTGTGATTTTCACAAATTGTCGTCATACTCTCTAACCGGGAGACTCGGGACTACGCGGTCAGTTCCTACAATTTACAATGGTCCCGTGCGAGGTGTTCGTGCCTCCCACGGGGTCGTTTGGAACTTGTTTGGGTTTTCACCCTTTAACGGCCTGTTTTCAAGTCTAACTCTGATTTTTGCAAATTATCGTCATACTCTCAAACCAGGAGACCCGGGACGATGCGATCAGTTCCTACAAGTTATATTGGTCCCGTGTGAGGTGTTCGTACCTCCTACGGGGTCGTTTGGGGGATGGCTGGGATGTTCACCCTTTAACGGCCTGTTTTCAAGTCTAAGTGTGATTTTTGCAAATTATCGTCATACTCTCTAACCGGGAGACCCGGGTCTACGCGGTCAGTTCCTACAAGTTACATTGGTCCTGTACGAGGTGTTCGTGCCACCTACGGGGTCGTTTGAGGGCTGGTTTGGGTTTTCACTCTTTAACGGCCTGTTTTCAAGTCTAAGTGTTATTTTTGCAAATTAACGTCATACTCTCAAACCGGGAGACCCGGGACAACGCAGTCAGTTCGTATAAGTTAAATTGGTCCCGTGTGAGGTATTCGTGCCTCCTACGGGGTCGTTTGGGAGTTGGTTTGGGTTTTGACTCTTTCACGGGATGTTTTCAAGTCTAAGTGTGATTTTTGAAAATTATCGTCATACTCTCTAACCGGGAGACCCGGGACTATGCGGTCAGTTCCTACAAGTTACATTGGTGCTATGTGAGGTGTTCGTGCCTCCCACGGGGTCGTTTGGGGGCTGGTTTGGGCTTTCACCCTTTAACGGCCTGTTTTCAAGTCTAAGTTTTTGCAAATTATCGTCATACTCTCTAACCGAGAGACCCGGTTCTACGTGATCAGTTCCTACCAGTTAGAAGGGTCCCGTGCGAGGTGTTCGTGCCTCCTACGGGCTCGTTTGAGGTCTGATTTGGGTTTTCACCCCTTAACGGCCTGTTTTCAAGTTTAAGTGTTATTTTTGCAAATTATCATCATAATCTCAAACCGGGAGACCCGGGACTACGGAGTCAGTTCCTACAAGTTACATTGGTCCCGTGCGAGGTGTTCGTGCCTCCTACGGGGTCGTTTGGGGGTTTGTTTGGGTTTTCACCCTTCAACGGCCTATTTTCAAGTCTAAGTGTGATTTTTGCAAATTATCGTCATACTCTCAAACCGAGAGATCCGGGACTACGTGGCCAGTTACTACAAGTTACATTGGTCCCGTGCGAGGTGTTCGTTCCTCCTACGGGGTCGTTTGGGGGTTAGTTTGGGTTTTCACCCTTTAACGGCCTGTTTTCAAGTCTAAGTGTGATTTTTGGAAATTATCATCATACTTTCTAACCGGGAGACCTGGAACTACGCGATCAGTTCCTACAAGTTACATTGGTGCCGTACGAGGTATTCGTGCTTCTCACGGGGTCGTTGGGGGATGGTTTGGGTTTTCACCCTTTAACGACCTGTTTTCAAGTCTATGTGTGATTTTTGCAAATTATCTTCATACTCTCTAACCGGGAGACCCGGGTCTACGCGGTCAGTTCCTACCAGTTACAATGGTCCCGTGCGAGGTGTTCGTGCCTTCTACGGGGCCGTTTGAGGGCTGATTTGGGTTTTCACCTTTTAACGGCCTGTTTTCAAGTCTAAATGTGATTTTTGTAAATTATCGTCACTCTCTCAAACTGAGAGACCCGGGACGACGTGGTGAGTTCCTACAAGTGACATTGGTCCCGTGCGAGGTGTTCGTGCCTCCTACGGGGTCGTTTGGGGGATGGTTTGGGTTTTCACCCTTTAACGGCTTGTTTTCAAGTCTAAGTGTGATTTTTGCAAATTATCATCATATTCTCAAACCGGGAGACCTGGGACGACGCGGTCAGTTCCTACAAGTTACATTGGTCCCGTGCGAGGTGTTCGTGCCTCTTACGGGGTCGTTTGGGGGCTAGTTTGGATTTTCACCCTTTAACGACCTGTTTTCAAGTCTAAGTGTGATTTTTGCAAATTTTCATTGTAATCTCAAACCGGGAGACCCGAGACTACGCGGTCATTTCCTACAAGTTACTTTGGTCCCGTGCGAGGTGTTCGTTCCTCCTACGGGGTCGTTTGAGGGATGGTTTGGATTTTCACCCTTTAACGGCCTGTTTTCAAGTCTAAGTGTTATTTTTGCAAATTATCGTCATAATCTCAAATCGGGAGACCCGGGACTACGCGGTCAGTTCATACAAGTTACATTGGTCCCGTGCGAGGTGTTCGTGCCTCCTACGGGATCGTTTGGGGGCTGGTTTGGGTTTTCACCCTTTAACGGCCTGTTTTCAAGTCTAAGTGTGATTTTCCCAAATTATCATCATACTCTCGAACCGAGAGACTCGGGACAATGCGGTCAGTTACTACAAGTTACATTGGTCCCGTGCGAGGTGTTCGTGCCTCCTACGGGGTCGTTTGGGGGCTGGTTTGGGTTTGCACCCTTTAACGGCCTGTTCTTATGAAAGTGTAATTTTTTCAAATTTTCGTCATACTCTCAAACGGGGAGACCCGGGACAACGCGGTCAGTTCCTACAATTTACATTGGTTCCGTGCGAGGTGTTCGTGCCTCCTACGGGGTCATTTGGGGGCTGGTTTTGGTTTTCACCCTTTAACGGCCTGTTTTCAAGTCTAAGTGTTATTTTTACAAATTATCACCATAATCTCAAACCCGGAGATCCGGGACTACGCGGTCAGTTCCTACAAGTTACATTGGTCCCGTGCGAGGTGTTCGTGCCTCATACTCTCAAATCGGGACGGGGTCGTTTTGGGGATGGTTTGGGTTTTCACCCTTTAACGGCCTGTTTTCAAGTCTAAGTGTGATTTTTGCAAATTATCGTCATACTCTCTAACCGGGAGACCCGAGTCTACGCGGTCACTTCCTACTAGTTACAATGGTCCCGTGCGAGGTGTCCGTGCCTCCTACGGGGTCGTTTGAGGGCTGATTTGGGTTTTCACCCTTTAACGACCTGTTTTCAAGTCTAAGTGTGATTTTTGTCAATTATCGTCACTCTCTCAAACCGAGAGACCCGGGACGACGCGGTCAGTTCCTACAAGTGACATTGGTCCCGTGCGAGGTGTTCGTGCCTCCTACGGGGTCGTTTGGGGGCTGGTTTGGGTTTTCACCCTTTAACGGCCTGTTTTCAAGTCTAAGTGTGATTTCTGCAAATTATCGTCATATTCTCAAACCGAGAGACCCAGGACGACGCGATCAGTTCCTTCAAGTTACAATGGTCCCGTGCGAGGTGCCCGTGCCTCCTACGGGGTTGTTTGGGGGCTGGTTTGAATTTTCACCCTTTAACGACCTGTTTTCAAGTCTAAGTGTGATTTTTGCAAATTTTCATCATAATCTCAAACCGGGAGACCCGAGACTACGCGGTCAGTGCCTACAAGTTACATTGGTCCCGTGCGAGGTATTCGTGCCTCCTACGGGGTCGTTTGAGGGCTGGTTTGGATTTTCACCCTTTAACGGCCTGTTTTCAAGTCTAAGTGTTATTTTTGCAAATTATCGTCATAATCTCAAACTGGTAGACCCGGGACTACGCGGTCAGTTCCTACAAGTTACATTGGTCCCGTACGAGGTGTTCGTGCCACCTACGGGGTCGTTTGAGGGCTGGTTTGGGTTTTCACTCTTTAACGACCTGTTTTCAAGTCTAAGTGTTATTTTTGCAAATTAACGTCATACTCTCAAACCGGGAGACCCGGGACAACGCAGTCAGTTCCTATAAGTTAAATTGGTCCCGTGTGAGGTATTCGTGCCTCCTACGGGGTCGTTTGGGGGCTGGTTTGGGTTTTGACTCTTTAACGGGATGTTTTCAAGTCTAAGTGTGATTTTTAAAAATTATCGTCATACTCTCTAACCGGGAGACCCGGGACTATGCGGTCAGTTCCTACAAGTTACATTGGTGCTGTGTGAGGTGTTCGTGCGTCCCACGGGGTCGTTTGGGGGCTGGTTTGGGCTTTCACCCTTTGATGGCCTGTTTTCAAGTCTAAGTGTGATTTTTGCGAATTATTGTCATACTGTCTAACTGAGAGACCCGGTTCTACGCGATCAGTTCCTACCAGTTAAAAGGGTCCCGTGCGAGGTGTTCGTGCCTCCTACGGGCTCGTTTGAGGTCTGATTTGGGTTTTCACCCTTTAATGGCCTGTTTTCAAGTTTAAGTGTTATTTTTGCAAATTATCATCATAATCTCAAATCGGGAGACTCGGGACTACGGGGTCAGTTCCTACAAGTTATATTGGTCCCGTGCGAGGTGTTCGTGCCTCCTACGGGGTCGTTTGGGGGTTTGTTTGGGTTTTCACCCTTCAATGGCCTATTTTCAAGTCTAAGTGTGATTTTTGCAAATTATCGTCATACTCTCAAACCGAGAGACCCGGGACTACGCGGTCAGTTGCTACAAGTTACATTGGTCCCGTGCGAGGTGTTCGTTCCTCCTACGGGGTCGTTTGGGGGTTAGTTTGGGTTTTCACCCTTTAACGGCCTGTTTTCAAGTCTAAGTGTGATTTTTGGAAATTATCATCATACTTTCTAACCGGGAGACCTGGAACTACGCGATCAGTTCCTACAAGTTACATTGGTGCCGTACGAGGTATTCATGCTTCTCACGGGGTCGTTTGGGGGATGATTTGGGTTTTCACCCTTTAACGACCTGTTTTCAAGTCTATGTGTGATTTTTGCAAATTATCGTCATACTCTCTAACCGGGAGACCCGGGTCTACGCGGTCAGTTCCTACCAGTTACAATGGTCCCGTGCGAGGTGTCCGTGCCTCCTACGGGGCCGTTTGAGGGCTGATTTGGGTTTTCACCTTTTAACGGCCCGTTTTCAAGTCTAAATGTGATTTTTGTAAATTATCGTCACTCTCTCAAACTGAGAGACCCGGGACGACGCGGTGAGTTCCTACAAGTGACATTGGTCCCGTGCGAGGTGTTCGTGCCTCCTACGGGGTCGTTTGGGGGATGGTTTGGGTTTTCACCCTTTAACGGCTTGTTTTCAAGTCTAAGTGTGATTTTTGCAAATTATCATCATATTCTCAAACCGGGAGACCTGGGACGACGCGGTCAGTTCCTACAAGTTACATTGGTCCCGTGCGAGGTGTTCGTGCCTCTTACGGGGTCGTTTGGGGGCTAGTTTGGATTTTCACCCTTTAACGACCTGTTTTCAAGTCTAAGTGTGATTTTTGCAAATTTTCATTGTAATCTCAAACCGGGAGACCCGAGACTACGCGGTCATTTCCTACAAGTTACTTTGGTCCCGTGCGAGGTGTTCGTTCCTCCTACGGGGTTGTTTGAGGGATGGTTTGGATTTTCACCCTTTAACGGCCTATTTTCAAGTCTAAGTGTTATTTTTGCAAATTATCGTCATAATCTCAAATCGGGAGACCCGGGACTACGTGGTCAGTTCATACAAGTTACATTGGTCCCGTGCGAGGTGTTCGTGCCTCCTACGGGATCGTTTGGGGGCTGGTTTGGGTTTTCACCCTTTAACGGCCTGTTTTTAAGTCTAAGTGTGATTTTCCCAAATTATCATCATACTCTCGAACCGAGAGACCCGGGACAATGCGGTCAGTTACTACAAGTTACATTGGTCCCGTGCGACGTGTTCGTGCCTCCTACGGGGTCGTTTGGGGGCTGGTTTGGGTTTGCACCCTTTAACGGCCTGTTCTTATGAAAGTGTAATTTTTTCAAATTTTCGTCATACTCTCAAACGGGGAGACCCGGGACAACGCGGTCAGTTCCTACAATTTACATTGGTTCCATGCGAGGTGTTCGTGCCTCCTACGGGTCATTTGGGGGCTGGTTTTGGTTTTCACCCTTTAACGGCCTGTTTTCAAGTCTAAGTGTTATTTTTACAAATTATCACCATAATCTCAAACCTGGAGATCCGGGACTACGCGGTCAGTTCCTACAAGTTACATTGGTCCCGTGCGAGGTGTTCGTGCCTCATACTCTCAAACCGGGACGGGGTCGTTTTGGGGATGGTTTGGGTTTTCACCCTTTAACGGTCTGTTTTCAAGTCTAAGTGTGATTTTTGGAAATTATCGTCATACTCTCTAACCGGGAGACCCGGGTCTACGCGGTCAGTTCCTACTACTTACAATGGTCCCGTGCGAGGTGTCTGTGCCTCCTACGGGGTCGTTTGAGGGCTGATTTGGGTTTTCACCCTTTAACGGCCTGTTTTCAAGTCTAAGTGTGATTTTTGTCAATTATCGTCACTCTCTCAAACCGAGAGACCCGGGACGACGCGGTCAGTTCCTACAAGTGACATTGGTCCCGTGCGAGGTGTTCGTGCCCCCTACGGGGTCGTTTGGGGGCTGGTTTGGGTTTTCACCCTTTAACGGCCTGTTTTCAAGTCTAAGTGTCATTTCTGCAAATTATCCTCATATTCTCAAATCGGGAGACCCAGGACGACGCGATCAGTTCCTTCAAGTTACATTGGTCCCGTGCGAGGTGTCCGTGCCTCCTACGGGGTTGTTTGGGGGCTGGTTTGAATTTTCACCCTTTAACGACCTGTTTTCAAGTCTAAGTGTGATTTTTGCAAATTTTCATCATAATCTCAAACCGGGAGACCCGAGACTACGCGGTCAGTTCCTACAAGTTACATTGGTCCCGTGCGAGGTATTCGTGCCTCCTACGGGGTCGTTTGAGGGCTGGTTTGGATTTTCACCCTTTAACGGCCTGTTTTCAAGTCTAAGTGTTATTTTTGCAAATTATCGTCATAATCTCAAACTGGTAGACCCGGGACTACGCGGTCAGTTCCTACAAGTTACATTGGTCCCGTACGAGGTGTTCGTGCCACCTACGGGGTCGTTTGAGGACTGGTTTGGGTTTTCACTCTTTAACGGCCTGTTTTCAAGTCTAAGTGTTATTTTTGCAAATTAACGTCATACTCTCAAACCGGGAGACCCGGGACAACGCAGTCAGTTCCTATAAGTTACATTGGTCCCGTGTGAGGTATTCGTGCCTCCTACGGGGTCGTTTGGGGGCTGGTTTGGGTTTTGACTCTTTAAGGGGATGTTTTCAAGTCTAAGTGTGATTTTTAAAAATTATCGTCATACTCTCTAACCGGGAGACCCGGGACTATGCGGTCAGTTCCTACAAGTTACATTGGTGCTGTGTGAGGTGTTCGTGCCTCCCACGGGGTCGTTTGGGGGCTGGTTTGGGCTTTCACCCTTTGACGGCCTGTTTTCAAGTCTAAGTGTGATTTTTGCAAATTATCGTCATACTGTCTAACTGAGAGACCCGGTTCTACGCGATCAATTCCTACCAGTTAAAAGGGTCCCGTGCGAGGTGTTCGTGCCTCCTACGGGCTCGTTTGAGGTCTGATTTGGGTTTTCACCCTTTAATGGCCTGTTTTCAAGTTTAAGTGTTATTTTTGCAAATTATCATCATAATCTCAAACCGGGAGACTCGGGACTACGGGGTCAGTTCCTACAAGTTACATTGGTCCCGTGCGAGGTGTTCGTGCCTCCTACGGGGTCGTTTGGGGGTTTGTTTGGGTTTTCACCCTTCAACGGCCTATTTTCAAGTCTAAGTGTGATTTTTGCAAATTATCGTCATACTCTCAAACCGAGAGACCCGGGACTACGCGGTCAGTTGCTACAAGTTACATTGGTCCCGTGCGAGGTGTTCGTTCCTCCTACGGGGTCGTTTGGGGGTTAGTTTGGGTTTTCACCCTTTAACGGCCTGTTTTCAAGTCTAAGTGTGATTTTTGGAAATTATCATCATTCTTTCTAACCGGGAGACCTGGGACTACGCGATCAGTTCCTACAAGTTACATTGGTGCCGTACGAGGTATTCGTGCTTCTCACGGGGTCATTTGGGCGATGGTTTGGGTTTTCACCCTTTAACGACCTGTTTTCAAGTCTATGTGTGCTTTTTGCAAATTATCGTCATACTCTCTAACCGGGAGACCCGGGTCTACGCGGTCAGTTCCTACTAGTTACAATGGTCCCGTGCGAGGTGTTCGTGCCTCCTATGGGGCCGTTTGAGGGCTGATTTGGGTTTTCACCTTTTAACGGCCTGTTTTCAAGTCTAAGTGTGATTTTTGTAAATTATCGTCACTCTCTCAAACCGAGAGACCCGGGACGACGCGGTGAGTTCCTACAAGTGACATTGGTCCCGTGCGAGGTGTTCGTGCCTCCTACGGGGTCGTTTGGGGGATGGTTTCGGTTTTCACCCTTTAACGGCTTGTTTTCAAGTCTAAGTGTGATTTTCGCAAATTATCATCATATTCTCAAACCGGGAGACCTGGGACGACGCGGTCAGTTCCTACAAGTTACATTGGTCCCGTGCGAGGTGTTCGTGCCTCTTACGGGGTTGTTTGGGGGCTAGTTTGGATTTTCACCCTTTAACGACCTGTTTTCAAGTCTAAGTGTGATTTTTGCAAATTTTCATTGTAATCTCAAACCGGGAGACCCGAGACTACGCGGTCATTTCCTACAAGTTACTTTGGTCCCGTGCGAGGTGTTCGTTCCTCCTACGGGGTCGTTTGAGGGATGGTTTGGATTTTCACCCTTTAACGGCCTGTTTTCAAGTCTAAGTGTTATTTTTGCAAATTATCATCATAATCTCAAATCGGGAGACCCGGGACTACGCGGTCAGTTCATACAAGTTACATTGGTCCCGTGCGAGCTGTTCGTGCCTCCTACGGGATCGTTTGGGGGCTGGTTTGGGTTTTCACCCTTTAACGGCCTATTTTCAAGTCTAAGTGTGATTTTTCCAAATTATCATCATACTCTCGAACCGAGAGACCCGGGACAATGCGGTCAGTTACTACAAGTTACATTGGTCCTGTGCGAGGTGTTCGTGCCTCCTACGGGGTCGTTTGGGGGCTGGTTTGGGTTTGCACCCTTTAACGGCCTGTTCTTATGAAAGTGTAATTTTTTCAAATTTTCGTCATACTCTCAAACGGGGAGACCCGGGACAACGCGGTCAGTTCCTACAATTTACATTGGTTCCGTGCGAGGTGTTCGTGCCTCCTACGGGGTCATTTGGGGGCTGGTTTTGGTTTTCACCCTTTAACGGCCTGTTTTCAAGTCTAAGTGTTATTTTTACAAATTATCACCATAATCTCAAACCCGGAGATCCGGGACTACGCGGTCAGTTCCTACAAGTTACATTGGTCCCGTGCGAGGTGTTCGTGCCTCATACTCTCAAACCGGGACGGGGTCGTTTTGGGGATGGTTTGGGTTTTCACCCTTTAACGGCCTGTTTTCAAGTCTAAGTGTGATTTTTGCAAATTATCATCATACTCTCTAACCGGGAGACCCGGGTCTACGCGGTCAGTTCCTACTAGTTACAATGGTCCCGTGCGAGGTGTCCGTGCCTCCTACGGGGTCGTTTCAGGGCTGATTTGGGTTTTCACCCTTTAACGGCCTGTTTTCAAGTCTAAGTGTGATTTTTGTCAATTATCGTCACTCTCTCAAATCGAGAGACCCGGGACGACGCGGTCAGTTCCTACAAGTGACATTGGTCCCGTGCGAGGTGTTCGTGCCTCCTACGGGGTCGTTTGGGGGCTGGTTTGGGTTTTCACCCTTTAACGGCCTGTTTTCAAGTCTACGTGTGATTTCTACAAATTATCGTCATATTCTCAAACCGGGAGACCCAGGACGACGCGATCAGTTCCTTCAAGTTACATTGGTCCCGTGCGAGGTGTTCGTGCCTCCTACGGGGTTGTTTGGGGGCTGGTTTGAATTTTCACCCTTTAACGACCTGTTTTCAAGTCTAAGTGTGATTTTTGCAAATTTTCATCATAATCTCAAACCGGGAGACCCGAGACTACGCGGTCAGTTCCTACAAGTTACATTGGTCCCGTGCGAGGTATTCGTGCCTCCTACGGGGTCGTTTGAGGGCTGGTTTGGATTTTCACCCTTTAACGGCCTGTTTTCAAGTCTAAGTGTTATTTTTGCAAATTATCGTCATAATATCAAACTGGTAGACCCGGGACTACGCGGTCAGTTCCTACAAGTTACATTGGTCCCGTACGAGGTGTTCGTGCCACCTACGGGGTCGTTTGAGGGCTGGTTTGGGTTTTCACTCTTTAACGGCCTGTTTTCAAGTCTAAGTGTTATTTTTGCAAATTAACGTCATACTCTCAAACCGGGAGACCCGAGACAACGTAGTCAGTTCCTATAAGTTACATTGGTCCCGTGTGAGGTATTCGTGCCTCCTACGGGGTCGTTTGGGGGCTGGTTTGGGTTTTGACTCTTTAACGGGATGTTTTCAAGTCTAAGTGTGATTTTTAAAAATTATCGTCATACTCTCTAACCGGGAGACCCGGGACTATGCGGTCAGTTCCTACAAGTTACATTGGTGCTGTGTGAGGTGTTCGTGCCTCCCACGGGGTCGTTTGGGGGCTGGTTTGGGCTTTCACCCTTTGACGGCCTGTTTTCAAGTCTAAGTGTGATTTTTGCAAATTATCGTCATACTGTCTAACTGAGAGACCCGGTTCTACGCGATCAGTTCCTACCAGTTAAAAGGGTCCCGTGCGAGGTGTTCGTGCCTCCTACGGGCTCGTTTGAGGTCTGATTTGGGTTTTCACCCTTTAATGGCCTGTTTTCAAGTTTAAGTGTTATTTTTGCAAATTATCATCATAATCTCAAACCGGGAGACTCGGGACTACGGGGTCAGTTCCTACAAGTTACATTGGTCCCGTGCGAGGTGTTCGTGCCTCCTACGGGGTCGTTTGGGGGTTTGTTTGGGTTTTCACCCTTCAACGGCCTATTTTCAAGTCTAAGTGTGATTTTTGCAAATTATCGTCATACTCTCAAACCGAGAGACCCGGGACTACGCGGTCAGTTGCTACAAGTTACATTGGTCCGTGCGAGGTGTTCGTTCCTCCTACGGGGTCGTTTGGGGGTTAGTTTGGGTTTTCACCCTTTAACGGCCTGTTTTCAAGTCTAAGTGTGATTTTTGGAAATTATCATCATTCTTTCTAACCGGGAGACCTGGGACTACGCGATCAGTTCCTACAAGTTACATTGGTGCCGTACGAGGTATTCCTGCTTCTCACGGGGTCGTTTGGGCGATGGTTTGGGTTTTCACCCTTTAACGACCTGTTTTCAAGTCTATGTGTGATTTTTGAAAATTATCGTCATACTCTCTAACCGGGAGACCCGGGTCTACGCGGTCAGTTCCTACCAGTTACAATGGTCCCGTGCGAGGTGTTCGTGCCTCCTACGGGGCCGTTTGAGGGCTGATTTGGGTTTTCACCTTTTAACGGCCTGTTTTCAAGTCTAAGTGTGATTTTTGTAAATTATCGTCACTCTCTCAAACCGAGAGACCCGGGACGACGCGGTGAGTTCCTACAAGTGACATTGGTCCCGTGCGAGGTTTTCGTGCCTCCTACGGGGTCGTTTAGGGGCTGGTTTGGGTTTTCACCCTTTAATGGCCTATTTTCAAGTCTAAGTGTGATTTTTGCAAATTATCATCATATTCTCAAACCGGGAGACCCGGGACGACGCGGTCAGTTCCTACAAGTTACATTGGTCCCGTGCGAGGTGTTCGTGCCTCCTACGGGGTCGTTTGGGGGCTAGTTTGGATTTTCACCCTTTAACGACCGGTTTTCAAGTCTAAGTGTAATTTTTGCAAATTTTCATTGTAATCTCAAACCGGGAGACCCAAGACTACGCGGTCATTTCCTACAAGTTACTTTGGTCCCGTGCGAGGTGTTCGTTCCTCCTACAGGGTCGTTTGAGGGATGGTTTGGATTTTCACCCTTTAACGGCCTGTTTTCAAGTCTAAGTGTTATTTTTGCAAATTATCGTCATAATCTCAAATCGGGAGACCCGGGACTACGCGGTCAGTTCATACTAGTTACATTGGTCCCGTGCGAGGTGTTCGTGCCTCCTACGGGATCGTTTGGGGTTTTTGTTTTGGGTTTTCACCCTTTAACGGCCTGTTTTCAAGTCCAAGTGTGATTTTCCCAAATTATCATCATACTCTCGACCCGAGAGACCCGGGACAATGCGATCAGTTACTACAAGTTACATTTGTCCCGTGCGAGGTGTTCGTGCCTCCTACGGGGTCGTTTGGGGGCTGGTTTGGGTTTGCACCCTTTAACGACCTGTTCATATGAAAGTGTAATTTTTTCAAATTTTCGTCATACTCTCAAACGAACGAGACCCGGGACAACGCGGTCAGTTCCTACAATTTACATTGGTTCCGTGCGAGGTGTTCGTGCCTCCTACGGGGTCATTTGGGGGCTGGTTTTGGTTTTCACCCTTTAATGACCTGTTTTCAAGTCTAAGTGTTATTTTTACAAATTATCATCATAATCTCGAACCCGGAGATCCGGGACTACGCGGTCAGTTCCTACAAGTTACATTGGTCCCGTGCGAGGTGTTCGTGCCTCATACTCTCAAACCGGGATGGGGTCGTTTTGGGGATGGTTTGGGTTTTCACCCTTTAACGGCCTGTTTTCAAGTCTAAGTGTGATTTTTGTAAATTATCGTCATACTCTCTAACCGGGAGACCCGGGTCTACGCGGTCAGTTCCTACCAGTTACAATGGTCCCGTGCGAGGTGTTTGTGCCTCCTACGGGGTCGTTTGAGGGCTGATTTGGGTTTTCACCCTTTAACGGCCTGTTTTCAAGTCTAAGTGTGATTTTTGTAAATTATCGTCACTCTCTCAAACCGAGAGACCCGGGACGACGCGGTCAGTTCCTACAAGTGACATTGGTCCCGTGCGAGGTGTTCGTGCCTCCTACGGGGTCGTTTGGGGGCTGGTTTGGGTTTTCACCCTTTAACGGCCTGTGTTTCAAGTCTAAGTGTGATTTCTGCAAATTATCATCATATTCTCAAACCGGGAGACCCGGGACGACGCGGTCAGTTCCTTCAAGTTACATTGGTCCCGTGCGAGGTGTTCGTGCCTCCTACGGGGTTGTTTGGGGGCTGGTTTGGATTTTCACCCTTTAACGACCTGTTTTCAAGTCTAAGTGTGATTTTTGCAAATTTTCATCATAATCTCAAACCGGGAGACCCGAGACTACGCGGTCAGCTCCTACAAGTTACATTGGTCCCGTGCGAGGTATTCGTGCCTCCTACGGGGTCGTTTGAGGGCTGGTTTGGATTTTCACCCTTTAACGGCCTGTTTTCAAGTCTAAGTGTTATTTTTGCAAATTATCGTCATAATCTCAAACTGGGAGACCCGGGACTACGCGGTCAGTTTATACAAGTTACATTGGTCCCGTGCGAGGTGTTCGTGCCTCCTACGGGATCGTTTGGGGGCTGGTTTGGGTTTTCACCCTTTAACGGCCTGTTTTCAAGTCTAAGTGTGATTATCGTAAATTATCGTCATACACTCGAACCGAGAGACCCGGGACAACGAGATCAGTTACTACAAGTTACATTGGTCCCGTGCGAGGTGTTTGTGCCTCCTACGGGGTCATTTAGGGGCTGGTTTGGGTTTGCACCTTTTAACGGCCTGTTCTTATGAAAGTGTAATTTTTTCAAATTATCGTCATACTCTCAAACGGGGAGACCCGGGACGACGCGGTCAGTTCCTACAATTTACATTGGTTCCGTGCGAGGTGTTCGTGCCTCCTACGGGGTCATTTGGGGGCTGGTTTTTGTTTTCACCCTTTAACGGCCTGTTTTCAAGTCTATGTGTTATTTTTGCAAATTATCATCATAATCTCAAACCGGGAGATCCGGGACTACGCGGTCAGTTCCTACAAGTTACATTGGTCCCGTGCGAGGTGTTCGTGCCTCATAGTCTCAAACCGGGAGACCCGAGACTACGCGATCACTTCCTATAAGTTACAATGGTCCCGTGCGAGGTGTTCATGCCTCCCACGGGGTCGTTTTGGGGCTGGTTTGGGTTTTCACCCTTTAACGACCTGTTTTCAAGTCTAAGTGTGATTTTTGCAAATTATCATCATACTCTCAAACTGGGAGACCCGAGACTACGCGGTCCATTCCTACAAGTTACATTAGTCCCGTACGAGGTGTTCGTGCCTCCTACAGGGTCGTTTGAGGGCTGGTTTGGGTTTTCACCCTTTAACGGCCTGTTTTCAAGTCTAAATGTGATTTTTGCAAATTATCATCATACTCTCAAACCGAGAGACCCGGGACTACGCGGTCAGTTCCTACAAGTTACATTGGTCTCGTGCGAGGTGTTCGTGCCTCCTACGGGGCCGTTTGGGGGCTAGTTTGGGTTTTCACCTTTTAACGGATTGTGTTCAAGTCTAAGTGTGATTTTTACAAATTATCGCCATACTCTCAAACCGGGAGACCCGGGACTACGCGATCATTCCCTACAAGTTACATTGGTCCCGTGCGAGGTGTTCGTGCCTCCTACGGGGTCGTTTGAGGGCTGGTTTGGGTTTTTACCCTTTAACGGTTTTCAAGTCTAAGTGTGATTTTTGCAAATTATCGCCATACTCTCAAACCGAGAGACCCGGGACTACGCGGTCAGTTCCTACAAGTTACATTGGTCTCGTGTGAGGTGTTCGTGCCTCCTACGGGGTCGTTTGGGGGCTGGTTTGGGTTTTCACCTTTTAACGGCCTGTTTTCAAGTCTAAGTGTGATTTTTAGAAATCATCATCATACTCTCAAATCGGGAGACCCGGGACTACGCGGTCAGTTCCTACAAGTTACAATGGTCCCGTACGAGGTGTTCGTGCCTCCTACGGGGTCGTTTAGGGTCTGGTTTGGGTTTTTGCCCTTTAACAGCTTATTTTGAAGTCTAAGTGTTATTTTCTCAAATTATCGTCATACTCTCAAACCGAGACTAAGAACTCTAAAAGTTCTGGAGTGTACACTGGAAAGAGACTAAGAACTCTAAAACTTTAATACAATACATTCTTAAATTACTACCATAAGACTTGTGTGCTTATTTTCTTTTTCTATATTCTTATCCGTATGAGATGAAATCCCATTTCCCCCTATTCAATTCCTCATTAATAGAAAAATACCTCATTATCTACTTCTAAACTTTTATTTCTTCTTTTTACCCTTGTTTTTATCACAATTAGTTGGAGTTCTTTTACCCATTTTGGATTCCTCATTGTTGAAGAAAGTTCATCATCCCAAAGAGTTTAATGAAAGATGGCACTTAATTTTGAAAACATTATCTTCCTTGAAATAACTAAAAAATGTATAACCCCCAAAAGTCGGAAAACTACCAACTGTCATATTATTTCTTAAAAACTGATTCACTTGAAAAAGAAAATAAAAAACATAAAAAATAACTTAGGATATTAAATGAAACTAAGAGATTTTGAAGCTGCTGTCACCTCTGGGCCTTGTTTGTGGCTTGAAGTTCACATCGTTAGGCTAGGTGCTGGGCACGTGCTCCATGCACCACTTTCGACTGAGGGCAGTCTCAGTGGTAGTTGTCGAGAGGCTTGGGCATTAACCTAGTGGCTAGTTGTAGACATAGAACAAGAAGAGAAATTTTCAGAAGGCGAGGAACACGAGATGCAAACTAGGCCAAATAGCTTCAATCAAAACATAATTCTAGAACTCAAACAGGACATTGCACCAAGGTAATCTATCTTTAGCATTTTATCAAACATGTAACATACGACATTTTCAATAGATTGTAACATACAAAAATATCTAGTATGTAAAAGAAATTTATTATGGAGACATAAAGGAAACACGAACCAAAATCCATCGGAGCTGAAACCACGGGCTCTCACTCATCTTCTCCCTTGTCGTATTATGACCACCTTAAATTATACACAATACTATCCTAAGACAAAAATAAATCGTAAAATTAGGCATGAGAATTTATAATACAGTGAATAAGAATCAATGTTTCATTTCAGATATACTTCACTAGAGTACGAATTCAACAAATATATCAACTAAATAATTTATAAATCTAACACACAATTGAAAAGCCTAAGTAACAATGAAATTTGTTACAAGTGAAGATATGTTTCATCGAAGTACTTGACAAATACATTAATTCATCTATTTAGAAAGATAATATGGAACTTGTCGTTGCCTAAGACAAAAGTAAAATTGATGCCATGACGAACTACTCCTTGCCTAAGATAGTTAAGGCTCTAAGGTTATGATTTGGATTAGCATTTTTTATAGAATTTTTTTGAGAAGATATATGTCCTTATCAGTAAGCCCCTGACCATGATTCTCAAGAAGAAGAACTTTTAATAGTCAACTGAATCTATAAAAAAATTCAACAAGCGTAAAACAGCTATGACTACTACTCATGTTCTAGAAATACTGATTTTATTCAACACTTCATGCTAGTAATTAAGGGATTAGTGTTGATCTTATGCAAGGCTCTTAGCATTACTAAGCAAGGCATTACCTCCAACGAAGGCATTACCTCCATGAAATCTACCAACAACAATGTGATAAACACCTCCATGGCAACCACTTATTATTCTCTACAAAAAATGATACTATCAATAAAAAAAATAGTAGGTAAACTAAATTTCAACCAATATTCATGAAATCAAACAAGAAAAATTATTGAACCATGTCTGGATGTAGAGTTGGATCTGAAGTTGGATCGTGAGACTCAAGAAGATTGACCAAATCTTCAATCTCAAATTTCTTATTAGATGGAATGCATAAATTACCTATGTTGATGGCCAAACCAAATTATCGAAGCTTTTGGAGATGACCAAACCAAATATTCAACCAAACCTTCGGAGGTTGGTCTGACCTAACTCCGATGGTAGTTCGTGGATGGCCAGAAGAAGAGGATGATGGCAGTTCGTGGATGAAGCGGAGGGTGATGGTTGTTCGTGGACAAAGTAGATGATGGGGTCGCTTGGTAGTATATGGAGTAGACAAAGCAGAGGATATGCATTGATGGAGCGTTGATGGAGGCGTTGTGGCAGCGTTGATGGAGGCGGAGGGTAGGCGGAGGGTAGTGTGGATGATGGAGGCGGCGGGTAGCAGCAGGTCGCCTGGTAGAGTGGAGAGAGAGAGAGTGTGTCGAGCCCTGACATAATTTTGTTAAACTCATCCTTTTAATTAGAGATAAATTGGCTTAAACAATGCTTTAATTTAAATCTCTAAGGAAAATGGTATAAGATTTTTTTTTTCCAAAGGTATGTGTAGATGAAAACATAACTGCCTTTACTTATAAATAATAAGTACTACAAAACTTTACATAACCAAGATCCTTAGTTTAATAATTACACAAAAGAAATCCTGATATTCAAACCATACTAAATATCCGTCACTCCCCCGTTTTAAGGTCCTAACTTGGCAGTGAACTCCAAATTATAAGCATACCTGAAATAAAACATTACAGGAGTGTAAGCTATAAAGGCTTAGTGAATGACCACATACCACACATATAAACAATTTGAATAACCATTTTTATTTTGTTCTAATGCTATAACCCAACAGGAATTGTGAAATTCTCGCAAGCCTGGACCCGCCACAGTCCAATTAACCCACCACAGTTATTAGGGACCACCACATCCCTTTATTAGGCCCGAGTACACAAACCTTTAAGTTAGATTAACAGGACCACCACATCCCGTAGGACCCACCACAGTCCTTAACATTAGATAAAGGACTCACTAGTCCATATCATTATATAACATCGCTTAACATTTTCAATCATATGCATATGTTTCATAAATACAACATCACTCCCATAAACATTTTCACACATGTGTTTAACTACACATTTCCATATGAAATTATAAGCATTTATATTTCATAAGGAAGGCCACTCACCTTGGATTTAGTGCTAATATTAATACCAACTACTTCCTTGGTATGGTAGTATTAGCTGCTTCCCCACCTAACAAGTCAATGTCGTTAGTATTTGAATACACCGATTAACATCAAACCCAGTAATACATCACATCATTTGGTCAATCAGAAATAACTAAGGAGGAATTAAATATGAAACTTCACATTTATATAACATCCAATTAATTAGGGTTCTAACACAATTTACATAATTAAATTATGAATTTGCTAGACAAAGTTATGCCCATTTTATTACAGCCTTTTCCAAATCGTTTCTCAAGAAAAACAACAACACAACTTCAACTCCCTGGAATTCTCATAATTTTTGTACAACATAACTTTTCATGATATTCCACCCAATATCAGTAAACACATTGAATAATACAAATTTAATGTTTCATAATTTTTAGGGCTCATTTTCTATGTCGAGCAAAACGTCAAACACCTGGTATGCGTTCTTGCTCCTTTAGGGCAGATTTTAAACCAAGACTTCAAACTATCACCAAGGGATCATTACTTGGTATTTTTACACAATTTTCGGATATGTTATACATGTATGAGTTTATTTAAATCTCCAACTTGAATCACTCAATACCAATAAGTATTCCATGATTTATACCATTTTTAGCATAACTAGGTCAAAATACAACATTAAGGCATAACTTAACATTTTTAAGCATACATAACCTTGACCTTGAGTATAATTCATGGAAACATATAATAAACATGTTTTAGCAGAAACATACATCATAATAATTAATTTTCTAAATCAAAATGCTTTACGAAAGGATGATGTAAATTTAGGACTTTAAAGTATGCATTTACGATCCTAGCTCCAGTTCTAACTTATGTTCTTAACCCATCCTTGTTCCAACACAATTCAGCAATATGGGTATCATTAAAATATATATCCAAATCAAAAATAAAAACATGATAAGTATAGAACTCATCCATGTGACCAACTTTGATAAAGATGTAATTACCTTACGAGGATTCCTTAATTTATAGAAATTTTTTCAAAGATTTCTTCCTTAACTTTCTTCTCTTTCTCTCTCTTTAGGCAAAACTCTTGTTCATGGATGCATTTTCTGAACAAAGGGGATGTTTTATGAATTTTAAGTCGGCCAAACCATCACCCACCCTCTAACCAATCAAAAAATAGCACATGGTGTGCTAATAAGACAATTGTCACTTAAGTAATAGACATATTTGCCCTTGTTTCGTACTTTCGCTATAACTTCTTGTACGAGCCTCCGTTTAACCCACCGTTTGTTGTGTTATAATATTAATTCATATATCTACAACTTTAATAATTTATGTTTTCCCAAAATCATAAACTAATATGCCTAATTTTGGCTTCGAACAGGAAAGTAGCAATTTACCGAAAATCTCAAAATTTCACATTTGCCAACCAAACATTGCCAATTTCATATCAACACCCTTATTTACTTTTATAAAAATAATCATGCATTAAAAACATAATTTATGATGCATTAATCGCATAACTAATCATATGTTCTAAACATGGTATCCCCGATCATAAGCTCAATTAACACCTAATGTAAACAACACATATATCACATGAGCATGCATCCCCTAAACATGATAATTAACATGTTTAACAAACATAACCAATCTATAACTTATAACTCCTAAGTTATAATTAATCATGTAATTAACCTTCCTAATCATGTTTTAGGGCCTTACAATTCTACCCCTCTTATAAAAATTTCGTCCTCGAAATTTAACGCATAAGAAACTTACCAAATAGATGATGATATAGCTTCTTCATGTTATCGTACCCTTCCCAAGTTCCATACTCCACATTCCGATTTATCCACATCACTTTAACTAGTGAAATGGTTTTACTACGTAGCACTTGCTCCTTTCGATCTACAATAGCAATTGGTTCCTCCACATAGGTTAAGTCATCTTGAAGCTCTACCGGTTGTGAGATAAACACATGTGAAGGATCGGGCACATACTTACGTAACATGGATATATGAAAAACATCGTGTATCCGGGATAATTCTGGTGGTAACGCCAATTTATAAGCTATAGCTCCAACCCGTTTCACTATCTCATAAGGGCCAATGTACCTGGGACTTAACTTTCCCTTCTTCTCGAATCTCATAACTCCTCTCCAAGGAGAAATACGTAGGAATACTCGATCACCTTCCTCAAATTTCAATTCTTTCCTTTGGTTGTCTGCATAACTTTTTTGTCTACTTTGCGCCACCTTTAAGTTATTATGGATAACATTGATCTTTTCAGTAGTCTGTTGTACAATTTCTGGCCCAAGAAGTTTTCGTTCTCCTACTTCAGTCCAACACACTGGAGTTCTGCATTTTCTCCCATACAAAGCTTCATAAGGAGCCATATTAATACTTGAATGATAGTTATTATTATAAGCAAAATCTATTAGTGGCAAGTGTTCATCCCAACTCCCCTTGAACTCCAACACACAGATTCGTAACATGTCTTCTAGTGTTTGGATCGTTCTTTCTGACTGCCCATCAGTTTGAGGATGAAAAGCTGTACTAAATTTCAATTTAGTCCCCAAAGCTTGTTGTAAACTAGGCCAAAAGTGAGAAGTAAACTCAGGATCTCGATCAGAAATAATGGAAATAGGTGCACCATGCAATCTGATAATCTCATCCACATATAATTTGGCATATCTATCCATGGAGTAAGTTATTTTAACAGGAAGAAAATGTGCAAACTTTGTCAACCTATCAACGACAACCCAAATAAAATCAAACCCTCGTAATGATTTTGGTAAACCTATAACAAAATCTGTAGTAACATGCTCCCATTTCCACTCAGTAATAGGTAAGGGATGTAGTAAACCACTTGGATTATGATGCTCCACCTTCACCTGTTGGCAAACTAGACATCTAGCAACAAAATCTGCAATGTCGTGTTTCATTCCTGGCCACCAATAACATTGTTTCAAATCTCTATACAGTTTCTTGCTCCCTGGATGCATAGCATATAAATAACAGTGGGCTTCCTCTAAAATTGTTCTTCTTAAATCAGGCACATTAGGTACACACAAACGGTTTTCGTACATAACAATGTCATCATCCTGAATAGAAAATTCATTTGCTTTACCCTTTTTCATATTATCTCTAACTTTCTCCAATTCTGTATCTCCTGCTTGTGCTTGTTTTATCCAGTCTATCAACGTGGGTCTAACATTTAAATGTGCCACTATTCCATAAGACTCATTCAAAGTTAATTCCACCCCCATTAAAGCTAACTCTCTCTGCAAGTCAACTCGAATACAATAAATACAAGATATTATGCCTAGAGATTTTCTACTCAAAGCATCAGCAACAACATTAGCGTTACCTAGATGGTGATGTATCGTGCAATCATAATCTTTTATAAGTTCCATCCACCTTCTTTGCCTCAAGTTCAAGTCTTTTTGTGTAAACAAGTATTTTAAGCTTTGATGGTCAGTAAAAATTTCACAACTAACACCATATAAGTAGTGTCTCCAGATTTTTAATGCAAAAACTACTGCAGCCAACTCAAGATCGTGTGTAGGGTAGTTGCGTTCATGTATCTTTAACTGTCGAGAAGCAAAAGCAATTACCTTTCCATGCTGCATTAACACACAACCGAGTCCTTGATACGAGGCATCACTATAAATAACTAAACCTTCTGTACCCGTTGGGATAGTCAATACTGGAGCTGATGTCAACTTACCCTTTAAATTTTCAAAGCTTTTATCTCAATCGCCACTCCACACAAACTTGCTCTCCTTTCTGGTAAGCTTAGTTAATGGCAATGCAATAAAAGAAAACCCCGGTATAAACCTCCTGTAATAGCCCGCCAATCCCAAAAAGCTACGCACCTCTGTCACACTAGTTGGTCTTTCCCAATTCATTACTGCTTCAACCTTCTTGGGATCAACACAAATACCATCAGCAGAAATAACATGCCCCAAAAATACTACCCTGTCTAGCCAAAATTCACATTTAGAAAATTTAGCATACAACTGCTTCTCTCGTAAGGTCTGTAAAATAATACGCAGGTGGTGTTCGTGCTCATCCCTACTATGAGAATATATCAAAATATCATCAATGAAGACAATGACAAAAGAATCCACGTATGGGTGAAATATATGGTTCATCAAATCCATAAATACGGCCGGTGCATTTGTTAACCCAAATGGCATGACAAGAAATTCATAATGTCCATACCTGGAACGAAAATCAGTTTTAGAAATGTCACAATCTCTTACTTTCAATTGATGATATACGGATCTGAGATCGATCTTGGAAAACACTTTGGCACTTTGCAACTGATCGAACAAGTTATCAATGCGGGGTAGTGGGTATTTGTTACGGATAGTCACCTTATTCAATAGACGATAATCGATGCACAGCCTCATGGTTCCATCTTTCTTCTTCACAAACAATACTGGGGCTCCCCACTGTGATACACTAGGCTTTATAAAACTACGATCTAACAAATCTTGCAACTGTATCTTTAGCTCTTTTAATTCTGTAGGTGCCATACGATATGGTGCAATAGATATTGGTGCAGTTCCTGGTACCAACTCAATCGAAAATTCCACCTCACGATCTGGTGCTAACCCTGGGAGTTCTTCTGGGAAGATATCTGCAAACTCATTAACTACTAGTATATCTGATAGTTTTCCAGCCTCTTGTCGTGTGTCCACCACATGACCAAGATAACCCTCACATCCTTTCCTTAGCAGTTCATAACATTTTGTAGCAGAGATCAAACATGTTGGAGTGACATTTCGTTCCCCAATAAATTTAAATTCAGGTTCACCCGGTAATCGAAATACTAACTCCTTTTTAAAGAAATGCAAACATACATGATATGAGGCTAACCAATCCATACCCAGTGTTACATCAAAGTCGCGCATATCGAGAGGTAATAAGTCAACTAGAAATTCTTTTTCACCCACTCGCACCACACACTCCCTATATACCCTCTCAATAAAAACCAACCCCCCCACTCGAGTAACAATAGCTAAACCAGAATCTAATGATGATAATGGTTTATTAAGATGCAACAGATAAAGCAAAGACACAAAAGAATGTGTAGAACCAGGATCTATCAACACATAAGCATCTTTATCACCAATAGGAAGTGTACCTGTCACTACGTTAGGCATAGCTTGTGCATCTTGTTGCGTCAGTGCAAACACTCTGTGTTGGCCTTGACTTTGCGATATACCTCCTCTACCTCCCCTGGGTACATTTTGTGTAGAACTCCTACCTCCTACTGCCACACTCCCAACTGACGTTGTAGCTCCCATCGCTGGACAATTCTTAAGTAAGTGCCCCGATTGATGATAATGGAAACATAAAGGTGTCGTCTCAGCTATTGTACACTCTCGAGACATGTGCCCTTGACCACCACATCTATAACAAAACATGGCCCTCGACACCAACACAGATGCATTTTCTGACCGATTCAACCCAGTCCTTCCACCTCGAGCTTGAAATCTTCCACGTGCACTTCTATTATTTTTAAATTCTTGTCCCTTAGGTACTCCTCGTTCTACACTCTGAGTTGAGGTTCCCGTCTCCCATTCATATGATCTTATAACATCATGTCTAGCTTTCTTCGAGTGCTCAGCTTGCATTTCTTTCATTGACTTTTCTGACACCATGGCCCTATCAACCAAGTCCACATAATCTATGATCTTTATATTAACAACCATGCTTTTTATCTCTACACTCATCCCGGTTTGAAACCGATCACATTTACTTTCTTCCGTCCTCACCAAGTCAGGTGCAAATCTAGATAAGGATATAAATAAAGCTTCATACTCTGCCACTGTTCGGTTCCCCTATTTCAACGTGATAAATTCTTCCTCTTTCTCTTTCCTATAAAGCCTTGGGAAATATTTTTCAAATAACACCTTCACAAACCTCTCCCATGTAATTGGTGGAGGATCTGCTGGCACTACTCCCCCAACCATAATCTAGAAGTAACCTCTCTATAGCATCCCACCATAACTTTGCATCATTCTCCAATCTAAAGGTTTCTAACAAAACCTTTTGTTCATCTCGCACTTCCATCACCTTGAATATTGTTTCCATTTTTCTAATCCACCCCTCTGCCATTAACGGATCCGTAGTCCCAGTAAATGCTGGCGGATTTAACTTCATGAACCTCTCATGTAATTTGTCCCTATCCCCAACATGTTCTCCACCTCTTGCTTGTTCCATAAGTTGTGCCACAGCACGTAATATTCTTCCCACGTCATCAACAGGTTGTTGTTGCACCTCTGGTTCATCCACTTCAATAGGTCTATGTCCTTGCTGACTATTAGGTACATAGGATGCCTCACCCTCTGCTCTATCATGCGGCTCATGTGGATCCATCACTCACTGCAATATAATTAACTTAAACAAAATATAATAGCAGCAGTTTAATATTAACATTGTTAGTCAAAATCCAGGTGCATAACAAACTCACTTTCTAGTGTCCACTACCAATCTAGACCCTCACACCCTATCCAGAACCAAATAACCACGCTCTGATAGCAAGTTGTCGAGCCCTGACATAATTTTGTTAAACTCATCCTTTTAATTAGAGATAAATTGGCTTAAACAATGCTTTAATTTAAATCTCTAAGGAAAATGGCATAAGATTTTTTTTTCCAAAGGTATGTGTAGATGAAAACATAACTGCCTTTACTTATAAATAATAAGTACTACATAACTTTACATAACCAAGATCCTTAGTTTAATAATTACACAAAAGAAATCCTGATATTCAAACCATACTAAATATCCGTCACTCCCCCATTTTAAGGTCCTAACTTGGAAGTGAACTCCAAATTATAAGCATACCTGAAACAAAACATTACAGGAGTCTAAGTTATAAAGGCTTAGTGAATGACCACATACCACACATATAACCAATTTGAATAACCATTTTTATTTTGTTCTAATGCTATAACCCAACAGGAATTGTGAAACTCTCGCAAGCCTGGACCCGCCACAGTCCAATTAACCCACCACAGTTATTAGGGACCACCACATCCCTTTATTAGGCCCGAGTACACAAACCTTTAAGTTGGATTAACAGGACCACCACATCCTGTAGGACCCACCACAGTCCTTAACATTAGATAAAGGACTCACTAGTCCATATCATTATATAACATCGCTTAACATTTTCAATCATATGCATATGTTTCATAAATACAACATCACTCCCATAAACATTTTCACACATGTGTTTAACTACACATTTCCATATGAAATTATAAGCATTTATATTTCATAAGGAAGGCCACTCACCTTGGATTTAGTGCGAATATTAATACCAACTACTTCCTTGGTATGGTAGTATTAGCTGCTTCCCCACCTAACAAGTCAATGTCGTTAGTATTTGAATACACCGATTAACATCAAACCCAGTAATACATCACATCATTTGGTCAATCAGAAATAACTAAGGAGGAATTAAATATGACACTTCATATTTATATAACACCCAATTAATTAGGGTTATAACACAATTTACATAATTAAATTATGAATTTGCTAGACAAAGTTATGCCCATTTTATTACAGCCTTTTCCAAATCGTTTCTCAAGAAAAATAACAACACAACTTCAACTCCCTGGAATTCTCATAATTTTTGTACAACATAACTTTTCATGATATTCCACCCAATATCAGTAAACACATTGAATAATACAAATTTAATGTTTCATAATTTTTAGGGCTCATTTTCTATGTCGAGCAAAACGTCAAACACCTGGTATGCGTTCTTGCTCCTTTAGGGCAGATTTTAAACCAAGACTTCAAACTATCACCAAGGGATCATTACTTGGTATTTTTACACAATTTTCGGATATGTTATACATGTATGAGTTTATTTAAATCTCCAACTTGAATCACTCAATACCAATAAGTATTCCATGATTTATACCATTTTTAGCATAACTAGGTCAAAATACAACATTAAGGCATAACTTAACATTTTTAAGCATACATAACCTTGACCTTGAGTATAATTCATGGAAACATATAATAAACATGTTTTAGAAGAAACATACATCATAATAATTAATTTTCTAAATCAAAATGCTTTACGAAAGGATGATGTAAATTTAGGACTTTAAAGTATGCATTTACGATCCTAGCTCCAGTTCTAACTTATGTTCTTAACCCATCCTTGTTCCAACACAATTCAGCAATATGGGTATCATTAAAATATATATCCAAATCAAAAATAAAAACATGATAAGTATAGAACTCATCCATGTGACCAACTTTGATAAAGATGTAATTACCTTACGAGGATTCCTTGATTTATAGAAATTTTTTCAAAGATTTCTTCCTTAACTTTCTTCTCTTTCTCTCTCTTTAGGCAAAACTCTTGTTCATGGATGCATTTGCTGAACAAAGGGGATGTTTTATGAATTTTAAGTCGGCCAAACCATCACCCACCCTCTAACCCATCAAAAAATAGCACATGGTGTGCTAATAAGACAATTGTCACTTAAGTAATGGACATATTTGCCCTTGTTTCGTACTTTCGCTATAACTTCTTGTACGAGCCTCCGTTTAACCCACCGTTTGTTGTGTTATAATATTAATTCATATATCTACAACTTTAATAATTTATGTTTTCCCAAAATCATAAACTAATACGCCTAATTTTGGCTTCGAACAGGAAAGTAGCAATTTACCGAAAATCTCAAAATTTCACATTTGCCAACCAAACATTGCCAATTTCATATCAACACCCTTATTTACTTTTATAAAAATAATCATGCATTAAAAACATAATTTATGATGCATTAATCGCATAACTAATCATATGTTCTAAACATGGTATCCCCGATCATAAGCTCAATTAACACCTAATGTAAACAACACATATATCACATGAGCATGCATCCCCTAAACATGATAATTAACATGTTTAACAAACATAACCAATCTATAACTTATAACTCCTAAGTTATAATTAATCATGTAATTAACCTTCCTAATCATGTTTTAGGGCCTTACAGAGAGAGACTTAGAAAAAAGAGAGGAGATCAGATTGATGTCCCGCCTTGAAAGTTTTGGCCCCCGATTGAAATTTTAGGATATTATTTTTTTAATGAATTGTACCCATATTTGGCACGGTTTTACACCGTGTCAGAATTTGGCACTCATTTAAACCGTACCAATTTATGCTAAAACCGTGCCAAATTCTAGCACGGCTTAAAACCGTGCCAGAATCTCCTTGCCACAGCGTGCCAGATTAGCATTTTTGGTTTAGTGATCATGGAATAATATTCAATCCAAGTTTCTCTCGAAATTCTTTCCACAACATAAAACCAATTCCGTCAAGGCTTAAATTCAAGCCTTTAGACAACAAGATAATGAGTCATTTGATCGGTGTTGGTAATTCTTCCAATATTTAGTTAACGCTTTCCCAAATCGTGTAATTGAGAATCATCACCTTCCAAATTATATGCGCCAACATCCTCCAAACCTCCAATGACTCGGCGATGCGCCCCCGTCAAGCTACCTTGTTTTACCACCTCTTCGGCCCCAACACCCCTCTCCACCTGGCCCGCATTCTCTACACCGACATCATCTACGCGGCCTTAGATAAGATGGTTAAAACTTCTCTCCCATATACCCTACTCATCACTTCTATCTTAGTCAATGCCGACATTATTCCTCACCCAGCGGTTCCTCGCCTTCCCAAGCCTATTGGACAGGGAATGTGCACTAAAAGTGAAAAGCAAAGGCAAATCATACGAACACGGAGGGAGGATTATGATAATGAGGATGAGTCGGATGAGGATGATGATAACGAGGAGGAGGAAGAAGAGGAGGAGGAAGTGGATGCAGATGTTGAAATGGGAGAGGATGAGGAGGAAGAGTACGATAGAGAGGCTGATTCTAATTTTGAGCCAGTGGGAGCGGAGTTTGATTGATATATCACCACGCTAGAAGCGCGCTTTGACAATTTCATCAATGAATACCGTGCTGACTGTCAAGAGGATCGTTAGGCCTACCAGCGCGATACTAGTATGATGCATCACCTTCAAGCTGAGCTATATCTTATGACTATGGGTGCGCCACCCCCAAGCTGTTTTTACGACCCATATGACCGGAATGCTCCCAACACATCTCCCCCCAGTAACATGTTTTGAGTTGGTTGTTTTGTGCAATTATTCCATTTTGCTGTTTATACATTCTTGTAATCTGATTATGTAATGGAAGATTTGACATGCCTATCTATTCGTTTCTTATACCTTCTTACTTTATTACTACATTTTCTACTTTGTTTATTTTCTATGCCTTATCTCTTTAGTTTAGCTTTTAGTACTTTTGCATCGGGACTTTGCAAAAGTCTAAATTAGGGGGGGGTACGCATGCGCTTCAAAAATTTTGACATAGTTCAAAATGCCCCAAAACCAAAAAATTAGAAAACTTGAAAAATTTCCAAAAAAAATGAAAATTTTGAAAAAGGCCAAAACTATTTTTCTTCAAAATAAAAAAATATTGGACTTCAAATTTTTCAAAAATGTCACAATTTTTTTTTTGAAGTCTCAAATTGAAAAAAAATCAAATGCACTAAACCAAAATTGACCAAAGATGGAAATTGCAAGAAAGTTGACGACTTTGCGAATAAGTGTGGAGATTAACCAACCCGGTGAGATTTCGAGCCTATCTATTTTTCTGAGTTTTTAAAATTAATATGAGTTAATGGTTAACTCAAAGTTCTTTTCAGGGTTTTAACAAGTCATTGAAGATATCAATTACTTTATTTTGAACAGTTACAAGAAACGTGTGAGATGTTGTCTTGAAAAATGCACTAGAATATCTCTAAACTAAATTAATCTCGAGATGCATATGGTAAAATAATAAGTAATTCATACAATGAAGTAGGCCATCGTTTGTTACCCAAAACTATTAGTCATAAAAATTTGTGAGAATTTTTCCCTTTCCAACCCAATTTGAGCCTAATAAAATTTTCACTTTCATTTGATCACCTAAATAAACCATATAGCCCGGAATTGTGAAAAAGGAAAATTCAGAAATTGAATCCAAACACTGCAATAAAAAAGGGGTAAGAAAAAAATGGAATTGTTGATACCAAATTTAGTCTGCTGACATGGATCAATAAAGTGAAGACATGTGGCAGTCTACGTGGCAACAACAAACACTTCCGAGGAACTCACACGCTCCGAGGAACCATACTACAACGAGGAACACTCTTACCCCGAGGAACTCATACGCTCCGAGGAACGAGAATTCTCCGAGGAACTCTTGAGCACCGAGAAGCTTAGGCGGTCCGAGCAACTCAGGCGGTCCGAGTTGCACCTCGAACAAAGCATTACTAGCGGAATAACCAACAGTTTGATTGTTCATTAAATGCTCATCATTCAGACGCATACGCTTAAGGAGCATTGAATGTATCACCCTTTCATATGTACATCATTTAATGTATTACCCTTTCACGTTACAGCCCCATGGCTATAAATACATTTTACAATCCTCATTGTAGAAGGACCGGAATTTCTTGAGATAACTTGTAATCGAGAATTTCCATACAATTAGCAATAACATAACAGTGAACGTAAGCCATTCTTATAAGGTTGAACCACTTTAAAAATTCTTTGTCTAATTTATTTATCTGCAATTTAATAATTAGATATGATCTAATTTTTTACATCAACAGATTGGCGCCGTCTATGGGAAACGACTGGTAATATTGTTTTTCCATAAAAAACAATCCATCACAAATGGCTGATATTCCAGAATCAAGCAATCGAAACCTGGAAGCCCTCCAAATCCATTTGCTCCGCCAAATATTCCAAATCTGACTGGAATAATGACAAATCTGGCTCAGGGCCAGACCGTCATGCAAGAAACTATACGTCAACTCATACAAACCTTCTATGGCGGTGCACCAACCCATTCAAGACCACGAAGTATTCAAAGAAATACCCGTGCATCTTCTTCGCATACTCGGCGTACCAATTCATATCGCAATGAGGAGTCTGAAGATTTTACTTATCAACCTGGACGAACTTCGTCAGTGCGAGCCACAGATACTGAACAATGTATCACTCTCTCCCCAGAAAGGGCCAATGCGCTAGAAAGATTAAGCAGAGTATCTCCTTTTGATCGATTAGGTCCTAGGAGGAGTAAAAGTCCTCCTAGAGCCCCATCGAGGAGTTTTCGACGACCATCAGACCTAAGGGAAGGATCTGCCCAGTCGCGACCAGTTGCTCGTCAAGATAGATCCCAGGAAGCCACCTCAACGCGATCAGCTGCTCAAACCAACAGGCCCGAGGAAGGAAATGATGCATGGAAAGGCTCTATTCAAAGGCTGGAGTATAGATTGGGGGAAATGGTTAAAGCCAAAAATCCTCTACAACGAACCTTTGTTCGAGGAACACCCTTTGTCCAGGCTATTGTAGATTTTCCAACACCATCAAAATTCAAACCACCTGTTGTGACCCCCAAATATGATGGAAAGACTGACCCCGTCCTTCATATAGAACAATACCAAGCTGCAACCGATATCTATGCTATTCCAGATGAGATGAGATGCAGAGCATTCTCGGGAACTCTTACCGGATCTGCTCAAATATGGTATAATAATCTTCCTCGGGGTAAGATTTCAACCTTTCTTCAACTGGCCGAGTTATTCATTGGGAATTTCTATTTTGGGTCAAAGCCAGTTAAACGAGTAGCACATATGTTAAGTGTTAGACAAAAGACTAGTGAGAGTACCAGAGATTATATAACTCGTTTTAATAACGAGAAACTTGAAGTTATTGATTACGAGGAGAAGACAACGATTACTGCTTTGATGAGTGGACTACTGCCCAACAAGTTGTACTACACTTTGGCCAAAGATCCACCTAGAACCATGCCAGACCTGATGGGAAAGGCGTCCAAGATTATGAATGCCGAGGAGGCTATGGCTGCGAAGAAGAATATGGATGCCAAAGAAACCAAGGTGGAAGGTGATAAAGCTAAGAAGAAAGAGCATAAAAACAATGGTAATGACAAACATTCAAAAAACAGGTCGGTATGGGACGTGATGAAGAAATATGATAATTATACTCCTTTGAAGAAGGATATCAACCACGTTCTAGAGGAAATCAAGAACAACGAGGAACTAAACTGGCCAGAGAAAATGAAGGCAGATCCTGACAAGAGGAATAAGGCGAAGTATTGCGAGTTTCATAAAGATCATGGCCATATGACCAAAAATTTCATAGCTCTTCAGAATGAGATTGGAACACTCATCAGACGAGGAAAACTGTCAAAGTATGTTGATCGTGGAAGCGAAAGAAGGAACAATGACCGAATAAGAGAGAGGTCTAGATCTCCTCGTCGAGCAAAGGAAAACAAGAAAAGAAACCACCAAGTTAATCCAAAAGACTACCCCGATCTTCCTAAGAGACCAAGGCAGCCAGAACGAGAGGTATTTTTAATACGCTTTGGGTCATTTGACTGTAATGTTATAACGGGTGGAGATGCAGGAGGAGGAGACCTTACTGCAGAGAGAAAATCTTACCTCTGTGAGGCTCAAGCTTGCTCGTACATTTAACGAATAAATCTAGCTGAGGAGGATCGCCCGAGAAAGGTGAATAAAGAGAAATTGGTCATTGGTTTCTCAAAGAATGACCTCGCAGGAATTTTGTATCCTCATGATGACCCATTGGTGATCAAGATGAGAATGAAGGAAGTAATAATTTCAAGAGTACTGGTCGACAATGGTAGCTCGGCAGACATCATGTTCTACTCGTGCTTCGATAGTTTAAATCTAAAGCTATCTCAATTAGAGCCTTATCATAGACCCCTCATCGGTTTTACCGGTGAGAAAGTATTCCCACTTGGGAAGATCAAGTTGAATATATTCATTGGTACGTGACCTTCTTGTCGAACAGAAAGAATACGTTTCTTCGTGATGGATAAGAATGTTCAATCATCATACAATATCATCATGGGAAGAGTAGGATTGAAGAAGTTCGAGGCTGTACCATCTACAAAACATCAGTGCTTAAAATTTCTAACAAATTTTGGAGTAGGAATTGTGAAAGGTGATCAGAAAGTAGCCCGGGAATGCTATAATTCATCCGCCGAGCAAGAGGAACTAGAAGAATCAAGGAGAAAGACTACTACCTATCACGTGGATGAAAGTGCAGAAATTGAAACATTGGATCCTAGAGATGAGTCGCAACTCGTGAAGGGTCAAGTGGTGGAAGCTACTGAAAACATAATTCTGGACGACGAACACCCTGAACGTACTACTCAAATAGGTTCGTCGTTGGAAACCTCACTAAAACAGGAATTGATAACTTTCCTTAGAAGCAGAAAGCAAACTTTTGCGTGGAGTCATAAGGATACGCCAGGAATAGATCCAAATTTCTTATGTCACGAACTCAATGTGAATAAGGAGATCAAGCCAGTGAAGCAGAGAAAAAGAGTGTTCAGCCCCGAGAAGAATAAAGCTATACAGGAGGAAGTCGAGAAGCTCCAGAAAGCTTGCTTCATTGAAGATGTTAAATATCCAGACTGGTTAGCCAATGTGGTGATGGTAAAGAAGAAAAACAACAAGTGGAGGATGTGTGTAGACTTGACCGACCTCAACAAAGCATGCCCAAAGGATCACTTTCCACTTCCCCGAATTGATCAACTAGTCGATGCTACCTCGGGACACGAGCTGCTGAGCTTCATGGATGCTTACTCTGGCTACAATCAGATTAAAATGAAACCTGAAGACAGGGAGAGTACTTCTTTCATTACCCATAGGGGAACTTATTGTTATAATGTTATGCCTTTTGGTTTAAAAAATGCAGGTGCGACATATCAGAGGCTAATGAACAAAGTCTTTGCTGAAAAAATCAGTTGCAATATGGAAGTCTATGTTGACGATATGCTGACAAAGAGCAAGAAAGATGCCGATCATCTAGTTGACTTAAGTCAGGCTTTTGATCAACTGGATAAATATCAAGGTTCTAAAAAACGAGGGGAGTGATTAAGGCGTGGAGGCCAAGCCTTAAGCCTTAGAAGCCTAGGCGGGACTAGGCGTAAAAGGGCGTGAAAAGGCATTTAGGCCTTTTTAATATATTTTAATATTTTTTAACCATAACAAGGCTATTAAAATACAAATATTTCACATATCATAAAAATATGTCTGAATATATGCAAATTAAAATACTATTTGATTATTTTGGATGAGATAATGGTCCGGTTTGTACATAAATTCTCTAAAAGGCGATATCGTTTCACTAAAGCATTGTTGTTTTTAGAAAAAAGTGCGCCTTAAGGGTTTTACCAAGAATAAGGCGTGAAAAGCGTAAGGCGAGGCGTTTCTCCCAAGCCTTAAGCCTAGGCGGGTTTTTTAGAACAGTGATAAATATCAAATGAAGCTGAACCCAACGAAGTGCATATTTGGAGTACGAGAAGGCATATTTCTCGGGTACATTGTCAATCAGCGAGGCATTGAGGCAAATCCTGAAAAGATCAAAGCTCTATTAGGGCTACGATCTCCAACGACGAAGAAGGAAGTACAAAGTCTCACAGTACGAGTAGCAGCACTCAACAGATTTGTATCGTGAGCAACTGATCGATGCCTCCCATTATTCAAGACGCTCCGAAAGACTTTTGAGTGGAATGATGAATGTGAGAATGCTTTTCAAGACTTGAAGAAATACTTGGGAGCACCTCCACCATTATCCAGGCCAGTGATGGGAGAAAAATTGTACTTGTACCTAGCAGTATCGGAGAATGAAGTTAGCTCGACATTGATAAGAGTGGAGAATGGAGTACAACAACCAATCTATTACACAAGTAAAGCCTTCCAAGGAGCAGAGATCGGATATCCAAGGCTGGAAAAGTTAGCACTGGCACTGATTGAGGCGAGTAGAAGAATAAGGCCATACTTCCAGGCTCATACTATAATCGTATATACTGATATGCCATTGAGGCAAGCCCTTCATAAACCAGAAAAATCAGGGAGATTGATGTACTGGGCAATAGAGCTCGGTGAATACGATATAGTCTATGAACCCAGATCATCGCTAAAAGGGCAAGCTGTAGCAGATTTTATAGCAAAGTTCACTTATCCTGATACCCCCGAGGAGCAAAAGTTGCTCGCTGATCAACCTGTGGATGTTACAAGATCAAGAAACACAAGCTCGAACAAACTCCGATTGGTAAAAGAGCAAGTGGATGTTACGGGATCATTAAATTCGAGCTCAGACCAACTCCGGTTGGTAAAATGGCAAGAAAATATGGTCGACGAAGAGAGAGAAATATCAGGAGAAGATGAAAGGAAGCAACAAATATTTCTCCAAGGAACTTTGTCAGATCAGAAGTTTAAAAACGATTTACTTATATGGAGGCTATATGTAGATGGCTCATCTTGCACAACAGGCAGTGGGGCAGGGATAGTTTTGAGCAATCCGGACGAGGTCGACATGGAGTACGCCCTATGTTTCCAATTCAAATCTTCCAATAATGAAGCTGAGTATGAGGCCATGATTTCAGGTCTTAATTTGGCGAAAATTATGGAGGCGCAACAAATTATTGTCTTTAGTGATTCTCAATTAATTGTAAATCAAATGTTGGGAATATATGCAGCCAAAGGAGAATTAATGATCAAATACCATGCAAAGGTGTTGGAGTTGGTATCAGAATTTGCTGCAATTTAGCTGGTCAGAATACTAAGAATGGAGAATGCAAGAGCAGATTCCTTAGCTCGATTAGCATCAGCTACTCGTACCGAGCTACGAAGAACAATCCCAATTGAAGTTTTGGCTGGTCGGAGTATAGATGAAGATTTGGCGATGAACTTTATCACCCTTGATTTAGGACCATCTTGGATGGATCCCATCAGGGCATATATTGAGGAGGGAGAATTACCAATTGACAAGCTCGCAGCCAAGAAATTGAAGTTTAAAGCTGCTCGGTATGTATTAACTAACAGTATTTCATATAGACGAGGAATTATGGAAGGTTTGCAGAGATATGTACATCCCTCCGAGGTGAAATAATTGATTGAAGAGATCCATGAATGGTCCTGTGGAGCCCATGTAGCAAATTAGATGCTTTTGCAAAGGATAATGACGCAGGGATATTACTGGCCGACGATGGGGGCCAATTGTGTAGCCTATGCCAAGAAATGTGATAAATGCCAGTGCTTTTCCTCCATCCGAAGAACTCCACAAGCATTGTTAACACCCATCACTTACCCTTGGCCATTTGCCATGTGGGGAATAGATTTGGTTGGACCACTGCCAACGACTACAGGAAGGTTCAAATACCTCGTCGTCGCAGTGGATTATTTTACTAAATGGGTGGAAGCTGAGCCTCTCATCGATATGACGTACGAGAAGGTGTACCAATTTATTTGGAATAACATCATTTGTCGATATGGTCTTCCTCATGTTTTCATCACAGACCATGGAACACAATTTGATAACGAGGAGTTCGCTGCCTATTGTCATCAATCGAATGTGTTGAAGATCCACTCAGCACCAGGCCATCCTCAAATAAATGGACAAACTGAAGTGACAAACAGAACACTGCTGAATGGTTTGAAGAAAAGACTGGACGATGCGAAAGAAAATTGGATCCACGAGTTACAGCCAGTACTGTGGGCATACCGAACAACTCCCTGAATAGCAATTGGAGAATATCTATATATGCTAGCGTTTGGAAGTGAAGCTGTTATACCTGTCGAGTTGGCCCTCCCAACACACAGGGTACTGAATTTCAATTCCACTGTCAGTGACTTAATGAGAAGATTGGATTTAGACATGCTCGAGGAAGTTAGAGAAGAAGCATCCATCAGAAATGCTGCATACCACCAACGAACAACTCTATTATACAATAAGAGGGTGAAGAAGTGCGACCTGAAAGAAGGAGACTATGTGCTGAAGAAAGTAATTCAAAAGCACAATAAGCTGGAGGTAAACTGGCATGGACCATACCGAGTTACAGAAATTGTTCGACCAGGAACTTACCGAATAGAAACTCTAGAAGGGGAGGAGTTTAAGAATGCATGGAACGCAGAGCACCTGCGCAAGTATTATCAGTGATGAATAAAATGAAGATATTCTGCTGAATTCTTTCTTTTTATTGAAATTTTTTCGGGGAATACTAGTGCTACACACTACTCAGCAAAGCTCAGGCAACTCAAATTTTTTCTCGAAAACGCCAACTAAGGTTGGTCGAGAAACCTATAATCCTCCGGGAAGTAAAGCTACCAATATTCCTCCGGGAAGTAAAGCTACCAATATTCCTCCGGGAAGTAAAGCTATCAATATTCCTCCGGGAAGTAAAGCTACCAATATTCCTCTGGGAAGTAAAGCTACCTATATTCCTCCGGGAAGTAAAGCTACTTGTATTCCTCCGGGAAGTAAAGCTACTTGTATTCCTCCGGGATGTAAAATTTGTATTCCTAAGGGAAATAAAACTATATGTTTCTCGGGAAATAAAAGTATTCCTAAAAATGCCAACTTATGTCGGTCAGGAAATAAATATATTCTCGAAAATGCCAACTTGAGTTGGTCGGGAGGTAAAATTATTTCAAAAAGACTGACTATGGCTGGTCGGGGATAAAAACCCACTAACTGTAGTTGGTCGACAAGGAAAATTTAAAGTGGAGCAACATTTTTTATACTCGTAATTTTTTAATTATTACTAAGTTGGTCGAGAAACAAAATATTATTTTTACCAAATGACTACCACAAGTTCAAACTACTCGACAATAAGTTGATCGACAAACTACACAATATTGTTATCTTTTTATCAGATATACATGCACAAATATAAAGTGTTATAAGACAATAGCAAATAGAAATGAAAGTCTTTCATTAAATCCAAAACAAATTACATTGATAATGAAATGAAAGTTACATTGATATTGAAATGTATACTAACTATTACATAAAAATTCCTACTCTACTGGTCTTTTCCCCTCTGCCTTTGACACAGGTTCCGCGCCAGCAGGCGGATCATTTAAAGCCATGGGAGAATTTATGAAGTTGAGATCCTTTAGCATCCTGATATTCATCGCGGATGGTCGATCTAGAAGGTGCTCGGGACGAGATACTTCAACACTTGAATGGAGATTGTAATCACCGAGATGTTTGGAAATCAAGCTACGAGGAATGGCCTGAGCAGGGATCCAACTCATATCCAGTTTGTATAGTGGCGCAGGTAAGTCGAGCAGCCCGGGATCATGGTAGTCCCACAGGTAATGGCCCTGTTCGAGTTGCAGCACACCTAAGGCATTCAACCGGCCTTGCTTTTAGCCCTCATTATTGGCATTCTGGATACGATCGTCCAAGTGGTATAGCGCTTCGTTGTATCCAGCCATCTAGAACTCCCTGGGCTGTTTGTGGAATTGATATGTTAGTCTTTCTAGCTGCTCGTGGAGATTTTTGATGAAGATCTCTTTGTTCTCCAAGGTAGACTTCTGCATGGAAAGCTTCTCTTCCAAGTCCCTGATCTTCTTTGACATTTCAGCCAATGCCTGGTTCTTCGCCATCAGCTAGAAGGCCTGGTTTTCTATGCAGACTGAGTCCTCTGTTCCTCGACAGGAATCCGAGCTGCTCTTGCTCGTCCCCGAGGAGCTCTTTCTCGCCCACGAGAAGATGTAGAGGGGTTAGCCCTTTTCAACGTTTCTAACTCGTCCCTTAAGTTGGCGTTCTCGACCTCCAAGAACGAAAATCCCTCATCAGTCACTGGGATTAAGGCTTTTGAAGTGGAAGCCACAGACTTCAACTGTGACAGCTCCCTTTGCAGGTTGTTGTTTTCTTGCTCCAGCAACTCGACTATTTGTCTGCATTCCTCGACCTCGCCCCTCAAGGTTCTCTCCCTTACATCGTACCCAGCAAAAAGATTCTCGTAGCCCTTGTCGGCAATGATCTGCTAGCACTTCTTCTCGTACCCCTCATGCAACAGGGCAGTGGATTCTTTGTATTGTAGCTGAAGGTCTTAGAGGGTGCCTTGGAGATCCTCGATCATATCATAATAGGCCACATTATTGGCCACTGCTCGATCAAGTAAACACTTCAGATATTGGTATGCTTCAACTACCTGTTCAGAAGCATCTTGGCCGAGGATGTCGATGACTTGTGCTACACTCAGATCTGTGTGACCAGCCTTAAAATAATCATTGCATTGCCTCAGCAGCACAGTATCATGAGCAGATAATAATTCCATCCTGTCCAAAAACTAGCAGAGGGAGAAAAGCAATAATCAATAAGAATCAAGACAGAGTATGAAGAAGAGACAACAGTATGGAAGAACACAAATTCAAGTTTTATTATATCAAGGATCAGGGTTACATATTCATGGTTACAATTGACAAAAGCAAAATATAAAGATAAACCCGAACAACTCTACACCTTTTCCTTGTCTCCCAAAACCTTCTCGGGAGGCTGGGACGAGGAAGTAGGTTGCTTGGAAGGAGTAAAAAGTTGCTCGGGGAGCTCCAGCAGTTGCTCGAAAGAAGTAACGATTTGCTGAAGTTCCTCGGCAGCAGGCTGGATGACTGAGGGATGATCTCCCATCACCATAGAAGACTCTTCGGAGGCATCCTCATCCTCTTCTAAGTCTTCAGGAGTTGGAGGGGGACTAGGGATGTGTTGCTGAAAGAGTTCAGAATTTTCATCCACTTTCATCTCCTGAAAAGCAGCAACCCATCCATCCCTAAAGTATTTAAGGCTGCCATAGTCCACTTGCGACACCATGGCAGCCAATCCCTTGTTCCACCCCTTGTCCCAGCCAGGGTTGAAGGACTTCTTCATATCCATTTTCCTTTTCAACTTTTCTGAGGAAAGCTTCTCGGACAACAGTTCATCAGCAGCTTTCAGTTTTCTCTCAGCCTCTTCCTTCTGCCGATTTACCTCCCGAAGTTGAGACAACTCCTCTTCAGCAACCTTGAGCTTATTCTCTAGCTCTCCAACATTCTTGAGCTTCTCGTCGAGCTCTTTATTTTTCCCCTCCAAGTCCTTTATTCTCTTCTCCAACTCTTTTGAGACTTTAACATCTTGAGCTTTTTCCTGCTCGGTGGAGGCAAGCTTCTTCTCCCAAGCAGACTTGTCAGTAACATATGTCTGGCGAGAATCCTCTAGAGACTTAATATCTTACTCCAGAGCTCCCTCCACACTAGACGAGGAGCATGAAGCTTTAATCGCCTCGTCTTTCTTCATAATTATATTAAAGCAGCTCGTCAACTGTGAAAAGAAAAAGAAAGCAAGTCAGAAACAAAAATGACAAGGGAAATATGAAAAGTTCAAAGTAAGAAGACTTACAGAAGCAAGGTGGCGAGAAGCTAACGAGGTGACCATGTCTCGATTAAGGTTTTATTCAGTACCTTGAACCTCGAGAATGATCCAAGACTTTATCGAGCTCATGGCAGAGCTCGGGGGAATAAAAGTAGGAACCCCAGTTCCAATGGTTAGGGGCTGAGTGATGGTGTCAGCCAAATTGACCGAGGAGATCTTCTTCAGCCTCCTCGGGGGAACAGGAACAGATTCAACCAAGGAAGAACCCTTGGTCGGTGATATTATAATCACCTCTGTAGGAGCAGCAGACCTGCTCGGAGACACTGCGGGCTTCTCGGTAACCTTCACAAAAGCAGCCAAGGAAGGTGCATTAGTTTTCTTTGTCCCTTCTAGGACATCAGTCTTACTTCTTTTGGCCTCTCCAGCACCATAGGCAGGCTTCTCGAAGAGGGTGAGAGGTCTTCTCTTCTTCATCCTTTCACTTAAAGGAACGTGTGACTCAGGCGAAGAGCTGGTAGAAGCTGGTACTGGCTCTGCGTCGCTTATTACTGGACAAGCAGTAAAAGAGGTGGTGTAGCTCTTGTACTGCAGCAGATATGAGGTTGGCCTAACGTGCTAGTCGGCAACACTCTAATGCAGACTCCAGATAAGTTTCAAATGTCTTATATTAACATCTGCTTCCTTTGGACACATTATTTTTCTATCAACTGCAAACAAATCAAAATTAAAATATCAGTTGTACATTTTGTCAAACACAGAAGAAGCATAATTTCAAAATAAATAAAATGAAATAAAAATAACCTATCCCATTGCCATAGGGAGGGCATCTGGGACCGTGATAAACTTCATCTTCGGATAAAGGAGCATGTTGCCAATTTTTTATGACAACCCCGTGCTCAAAATAATCCCTATTGGCATCTGGGAGATTGACTACTAAGGCCCTATTCAAAAATCTAGTTTTTAAATAAAAAGTTTTATCACCAACTGCCCATCTATAGCAAAACATGATTTCTGGAATCCCTATGCGAGTTATATGGATTTGATTTAACCTATGCACCCCATTTACTATTCTCCATGTATTGGGGGCTATTCTTATAGGAACAACGTCAAAGTATTGATAAAATTCCAGACATAAGGGATTGGGTGGAAAAGAAAATCCACACTCAGCAATAAAGAGACTGGGGAACCAATGTCGCTCAGCCAAGCGGAAATAATCATAAGGCTCAGAAAGCTCTTCCAGAACAACCCAGGAGGGAATAAAAAAATCAGAGCGAAACTTATCAAGAGATTCAACAGGGTAAACCATGATGAATAAAAGAAATGAAGAAGAAAGAAGAAAATCTTATAGAAAAAGAGTGGATCTGATGACAACGAACGGTGGAAGAGATGAATACACAGGAGAAAAAGAGACGACGGAAAACTCGAATATACAAATTTGAAAAGGTAGAAGACGATGGGAGTGTCTGTGAAGTTTAAATACTCTGCCTTGGGAAATGGTAAAGTAATGATTACAAAAAGAAACAATTACGCTACCGACGGATAGAGGAACAAAAAGGGCGCGGCATTCGAAGCGAGAAGAAGCGATTACGCTACCGGCGAATAAAAGGACAACAAGTACGCAAAGATCGAGGCGGTTGTGAAAATTCAAAAAAGCCTGATTCTATGAATTTGGAAAGAGAAATAAATACAAGGGAAACACTCCTAAAAATCAGGAAGACTATTTAAAGCTATCATATTCCGAGAAAGAATGTTCCACACTCCTCAAATTTCGAACTATGAAACATTGGGGGCTTCTGTTGATACCAAATTTAGTCTGCTGACATGGATCAATAAAGTGAAGACATGTGGCAATCTACGTGGCAATAATAAACACTTCCGAGGAACTCACACGCTCCGAGGAACCATACTACAAAGAGGAACACTGTTTCCCCGAGGAACGAGAATTCTCCGAGGAACTCTTGAGCACTGAGAAGCTTAGGCGGTCCGAGCAACTCAGGCGGTCCGAGCTGCACCTCGAATAAAGCATTAATAGCGGAATAACCAACAGTTTGATTGTTCATTAAATGCTCATCATTCAGACGCATATGCTTAAGGAGCATTGAATGTATCACCCTTTCATATGTACATCATTTAATGTATTACCCTTTCACATTACAACCCCATGGCTATAAATACATTGTACAATCCTCATTGTAGAAGGACCGGAATTTCTTGAGATAACTTGTAATCGAGAATTCCCATACAATCAGCAATAACATAACAGTGGACGTAGGCCATTCTTATAAGGCTGAACCACTTTAAAAATTCTTTGTCTAATTTATTTATCTGTGATTGAATAATTAGATATGATCTAATTTTTTACATCAACAGGAATAATGCTCAATAAAAATATAACAAGAAAAGAAAATGAGCAAAAGCCCGAAAAAGCACTAACGGACAACATAAGAACATATTTCAATTCCGAGTCTGGATTTCGAAATTAATTACCACGTGGAGAGCTAAAACATCCAAAGATAATAAGATAGATCAGTTGGTGTGAATAAAATATGATGTTTCCCATTTTCCAATTATCGTAATCCGATGATGAGATCTTTCCACCATAAAAATTCCGTCTTTTAATTTGTATGCGTGAATTTGTGTCAATTATATTTATTCTTTATATCATGCATACCGAGAGAAATAGACATAATTTGAGTGATTCACTTGTGAGAGCATCCCGTGAGATTTTGAAATCAAAATAAATTTTTGGAAAGTAACGTAATGATCATTCGATGAAAATTTACAGTTAAATTTTTGGCTTCGCACACACACATGAGACAAATTAAGACTTGCGAACATAAATTTGTGGTAATTATTTTTAGAAAGTTTGAACTATACAATTTTTAGGTATTTTGAATTTTTATTGAGTCGAAACCGAATTTTGTGGGTATATTGACTCCAAACCCTCACGAGACACTGCTCGTCCTACTAGGGTAACTTAGGGGTTTAACGGCTTGTTGCATACGCTAAATGCAATAGCTTGACCAAAAAAGAGGTATCATATCCTAATAAAATGTTTTTCAAGAGTTGAGCCTTGTTTCGATTCTTTTACATTGTTTGGGACAATCAAAGTTCTAAGTTAGGGGGTTTAATTAGGCATAAATTCTTCTAATTTATCCCCTTAATTTAGAGGCTTTATCACCTTATACAATGTAAAATGTGTTGATTTATCTCATATCTTTGCTACTGACATTTCTTATATAGTGCATCAAGTTTCATGTATTCTTCTTGCATTTTGCTGCTATTTTATACAAGTGAAGAGAAAATGAAACTCAAAATCGAAAAACCAAGAAAGAAATTTCAAAGGGTAAAAGAGTAATTTTACATTTGGAATTCGGACAAGGAACCAAAATTAAAGTTGAATACCTCAAGCCTACAATCATGTAAGAAGAAACGACATCCAAATTCGAGACCCAGATCAAAACATATGAAGCATCAAAGTTAAGATAAAATCACAAGAAGAGAAGGAAAAAAATATTATTGAACCGATCCGATGTCAACCAAAATCGAACCGGTCCAGTTAAGACAAATTTCATGTAAAGAGAGGATCGATACGATGTGTACCAAAAACAAACCGGTCCGGCATCTTAAGATTTCCTGTATAAGACAAATAGATCTGATGAGAAGAAAAAACCAACCGTTTCGGTGTACTAAATCGAACCGATGACCGCAGACAGGATCGGTTCGGCTGTCAATTTTCTGACTTATTCTATTCAAAATTAGAGTTGTACTTAGCTCAAACTACTGTAAATTCGTAGGGTATTTCTTCAAACTTATTACCAGACTTTGATGAGTTCTTTTTTTGTACATTTTAGAGAGCGGCTGAAGCCAAGAACCCTAGGAAATTACTTTTTTCAACAATTGTTCAAGTTTTAAGAATTAATTCAAGAGTTTCTTCATTCCAAGTAATATTTTCTTAATTCTTTCAATTGCGTTCATATTTGTGTTTTATGATTCGTAAAAAAATAGGTTACAGATCGTTTTTACAAGTTTTATCCCATTTTTTACGCAATTATGAATTCATGCAAAATATATTTCGTGTTTAAGCACAGTTTAATCATGTCTATCTTGATTCTGAGGGTTGGGGTGCATGAACCCAACCCGATGTAGTTTACATGTATAGAAAATTGGTTTTGAATTAAATATTGAATCAATCATGTTGTGTAGTGAATACAAACATCATAGATCTTTTATCGTCATTTGCCCTAGGTAACCGAGGTGTTTAAGGATGCAATGTGCGTGTTGGCTACTACAACACATCTTTATTCTTGCCCTTGATTACGTATGATGCGGGATAGTACCCTAATATATGTAATGATTGGGATTAATAAACACTGGGTTTAATCAACTATCTAATTCAAAAGATAGTTTTCTATCCGGTAAATATACTATGGTTTAGGGGATTATATCCTAACCTACTTTTTATCATTCATAGCTAATCACCTGCAGTAGTTTTAATTTTGCACACTTAGTTTAGTTAGTAATTTTAATTTTAGTTTGCATTTAGGTAGTCGAATTCAATTCCAAAATTTATCACCTTTTCGTTTTTTCTCTAATCAGTTTAGGGTTAGTCGTCTTTCCTTCGTCGTTACGAGCAATCGTCCTAATTCCTTGAGGATTGACCTCGGGTTTATTACTTCCACGACAGGCTTGCCCTTGGAATCTAAAGGGATTTGGACTAGCCTTCGATAATCTAACAATTTTTGAGAAATTTCGCTAGAGAATTTGACCTGTAAGTATCTCGTTCTTTTTGTGCAATAGGGTGTGTTTCTGGATCATTTTCTATATGCAAAAGGGGTAATTCTACTCGGTAAGTAGAGGATCATTTTCATTGCCTTGGGTCACGATATAACGGGTTTCTTCGATAGAGAAAACTTTAAGGTACGTGTGACATCACCTTAGGGAAAGGTAACTTTTAAGAAGCATGAACTTATTTGCGGATAATGTGACTTTCCTAAAGTACGAACGTCTTTTAATTAGCCGATTTTAGGAGCCTCGGGGTATAGGGTTTAAACGATATAAAAAAATAAGATTATTCAGTGAGTGATGTAAACAAGTAATCTTTATTTTTTTTCATACTTTGATGTTTAGTTTATTACGAGATCTTTCATGCATACTTATATGTTTGACGAAATATAAAATCTTGTACATCGGGATCTGAACACATATCTATGTTGTGAGGAACTTTAAACGAAGGATGTTAAATAGTTCTAAAATTTAGATAATATAGTCATGATGAAAAGTAATATTAAGCATAGTCAAAAGGAAGAATATATAATTTGATTACCTTGATATTTCCTCTACGGAGTCACCACTGTGATGTAGCGGGGAATCTGGCTACAGTGTACAATATTTATTTTTGATGATAAAAGATTTTCCCAAGAGGAGTTGTTAATGTGGTATTTCGAGCCACGAGTGAGCGTGCCGACGCTGCATCGGGGGTGGGGGTCTTTTTCAAGGGGATGAAAGGATTACTTGTCTCCAGCTTCCCTCATGTCCTCTCGAGGTTAGGTTATCAGCTTGAGGTTTGGGCTCGATGATTTTCCCTCAGATTTAGTTTGACACCATGTCTAGTTTTAGTGCACGTCCTCTTGGTAAGTGCGGCATCCATGGAGAATAATGGGGTTTCACCGGGTGTTCAAAGCTGCTAATTTGTTTTAATAAAACCAAATAAAAATGTTCAAGTTGACCCTTTCGGGATGATCCAAAGGAAGGTGTTAAAGTCTGCAATTCGTCAAAAGATTCTAGTTATGTGGGTTTAAGAATGGTGTTACGAGTGGGGAAGGTGTTAGGGACCCCACTTGTTCTGTATGATTCCTTAATTCTATGCTTATTATTACTATTTACATTAATTAATTACTTTTTAATTGTTAAAAAAATTAAGATCTTAGCGTGAGGATCCCCAAAAAATGTAGATAGGTGATCAAGTTGGAAAATGGTATCCGTGATAGGTAAAGGAACGTAACTTCAACCAGTTTAGGTACTTAATATTTTCTTGTGCATGAGTTCATTATTTAAATTTGTTTAGAGGACGGTCGTTATTATGTATATAGGCGTCCAAGAAAGCCAAACTTGATAATGGGTGGTTGTTAATGTATATAATTGTACGAGAGTGCTCAATTTGAGACAATTTGATATATCTATTGTATTTTCAAGACAGATAGAAAGGTGAGAGATGGCCGCATCTCTATTGTGATTAGTATATACGTGTTTGCACATTTGTATATAGGAATATGATTGGGAGGTCCCATCTTGAGATAGATTGATATCTTATTTTTTGTTATTGAGAATTCACGAAAGATCGTAACTTTGATACATTTTGATATCCAATTTGCAATATGTGAGGGAATAGAAATGGATGCATCTCAGTGGGATAATATATCAAGAAACATATTATTGAGATTCAAGCTCACAAGAAAGAATTACTATTAAGCCTAAATACTCATGTAGCCACAAGATCAAAATCTATATAGTTTGGTAAGAGGTTGGATAATATATAGGTGTAGGACAAGAGATGGAGACATCCCTAGGAAATAATATACCGACAGATGTATTATGAGGCTTAGGCTTCATGAGTTTGACTTAATTGTAGAGTCTATGTTCCCAAGGAGCCTATATAAGCATGCACTTTAGACACATTTTCAGTCGCGTCACAATACATTAAAGAATCCCGTAAACAAAGGGCCATCTACTATGCTAGCCGCAAATTGGACGGGTACGAAGTCAACTACACTGCCTTGGAGAAAGCATGTGTCTCCCTTATCTAGGAAACTAAAAAATTATGACGTGACATGCTCGCTTTTCCCATCAGACTTTTATCTTGAATAGATCCTATCAAATACCTGCTCGAGAAACCCTCCATATCTAGTCGAATGGCCCGATGGTTGATGTTGTTAGCCGATTTCGATAATGTGTATGTCACACATAAAGACATGAAAGGAATATCCATATCCGACTACCTTACTGACTACCTCATAGAAGAGGCCAACGTCTGGATCTTTGAGTTCTCAAAAGAAGACATCTTTTTCCCCTCTCAGGAAGACCTCTGGTGGCAAATGTTCTTTGATGACGCTACCAATAAAAAAGGATACATCATTGGGATACTATTGATCGCGTCTGATGACTCTTACACCCCCATTCCCATCAAGCTAGATTTTACGTACACTAACAATATGACCGAATACGAGGCATGCACTGTAGGCCTCAAAGTCTCTCTTAAGAAGAGTATCCAATGCCTAAATGTCTATGGGGACTCTGCCTCATCATCAGCCAGCTTTTTAGAAGATGGAAAGTAAAAGATGAAAAACTTTTACCCTTCCATGCCCACCTAGAAGAGCTAGCCTCCCAGTTTCGAGGTATCACCTTCCACTACTTGTCCCGATCAAGGTACAACTTAGCCAATGCTTTTGCTACTCTTGACTCCATGGTTAACATGCCTAAGGGAATAACAATGGACCCTTTTCTAGTCCAAAAACAAGCTAAACCGATCCACTGCTAACACATTGAGTTCATCACAAAAGAGGATTCCAATATGGCCGAATTTTGGTACTACGACAATTGGTGCCTCCTTAAGCACGGTAGGTACCCCTAAGATGACAACAAGAAAGATCAAGAAATCCTTCACAAATTGACTACCCGGTACATTATCTGTGATAAAGCATTATTCAATAGAACATTTGATGGAACCCATTTTCACTGCATTGCAGGGGCTGACATAACGGGGAATTGCGGACCTCATATGAACTTCCATATTCTCGCTAAGAAGATTGTCCAACAGGGGTACTATTAGAAAAATATGGTTCAGGATTGCACCGCCTATGTTCGGAGATGCCTTAAATGCCAACTGTTTGCCAATCTCCAGCACTCACCTCTGCGAGAATTATAAAACATTACATTTCCCAAAGCTTCCAATGGACACGAGCTTATCCTGGTTGCCATTGATTACTTCACCAAATGGGTCAAAATCGAGTCATACACAGTGCTAAATTCTAAAAAGGTACACATGTTCATTTGAAAGAACATCATCGGTTGATACGGGGTTCCATATGAGCTAGTGTCAGATGATGGATTAAATTTCAAGGCATAAGTCACATAATTGGTTGATGAGTATAGGATTAAGAGACACAAAATGTTCTCGCTACCGATCATAAACCAACGGTGTAGTTGAAGTCACAAATAAGAACCTAAAATCAATCATCAATAAGATGACTGAAAGTTGCTGAGACTGGGCTAATCGGATCCGTTACTCCCTCTAGGGATATCTCACTTCATTCTGGGCATCTACTGGTGTATACACCACATTCTAGGACCCCTAAGTCTCCCTTAGGTCCCTATCACCTCCCCATCTCACTACAAACCCTAGGTCGCACTCCGAGTACCGATCTAGGGGCCATCGAGCACCCCCCATTTGACTCTGGTTAAATCCATCGTCAGAGAAAAATCTCTTTAAATCTTTGAAGGGATTTGAATACCCTTTCCAATGGTCCACCTCGTGTACAAATCAGCATACCAAATTAGAAAAATGGACCATTTTACTATCAAAAATCTATTCGGAGGCCACTGGGCAATCCCGGGCCCCGAATTGTCCCCAATCAACTTCAGTGTCAGAGCGAAAGATCCTTCAATCTTCAAAGGGAACTGAAACCCCTTTCCAATGTTTTGCCCCGTGTGTGAAACAACATAACTATTCGGATGAACGATCAATTTTCCCACAAAAATTGATCCGGAGGCCACCGAGTGCTCCCGAGCTCTGTTTGACCAAAGTCAACTCTTCAGCTCAAATGAGACTGAACGAATATCTTAATTTCACTGAATACCATTTCTAACGGTCCACCCCATGTGCAATTATGACCTACGGTATGGAAAAATGATCCGTTTTACTTTGAGAGCTCCCAGGGAGCTTCCGGTCCCTGGTTGACCAAGGTCAATTTTTCGAACCAAGAAAAATTCTTTGGAATGTCGAATATCCTAACTTTTCCAATGGTACACCTTGTGCATGATTCTAACATACCATACGGACGAACAATCCATTTTTGTCTGACGATCTCCCGTTCGAAAGACCGAAGTGCACTTCCGAGCCACCTTTGATCCAAAGTCAACTCCCAAACCCGGGAGCGGTCCAAAGGAATCTTGAAGGTATCTTAAGTAAATTTCTAATGGTATGATCCATGTGCAATTCATGTCAATGGATTACATTCTACGATCTTTTTTCTAAGAAAATTTGCACGAGACTACCAATTGGCAGGTCCAGATCCTTTCCTATCGACAGTGTGTCTGGAGTCACCTGTCGATAGGCAGGACAAGGGTAGTGCCAATCGGAAACCCCATGACACTATAAAAATAGAGTATGACCTCACTACCAAGGGACCAACACAAGAGATCCATGAGCATCAGTGATCTCAGCAACATTCCCTCGAAATCAACGACGTTTCTCATGTAAAGTTCCATTCAACCTTAAATTCCCATCCTTTTCATACCCAATTTGGAAAAATATCCTTCTGTTTCATCAACATTCATCAACACTCAAGGTAGTTCATCCAATATCAAAGATTAAGCTTCAAAGAAGGTCTGATTCCTTCGCTCTCTCTTTAAATTCCTTATTTTTGCATAATATACATTAAATTAATAATTTAGTTCTTACTTTAGTTCATATACATTAATATCTACACTTTTATTAGTATATTTCACATACTTTATTTTCTATAAAAATCCCAAAAAAACAAATAAAAGAGGGTTATATCCATAAATTCCGAACGGAATTATCCGTCACACTTTTTCCAAAACACATTTTCTACACATACATATAATAAAATTCCATTCGAATATATGGGATAAATCCCACCCCTATGATACATTCGAACTACATGAAATTTGATGCCTTTATAGGATATGTTGGCGTCTCGGATTAAAATTCGAGCCTCGGGTCCAACTTTCTAATTTTTCAATTTTCCAATTTTCTCAATTTCCCGAATTCCTTAATTTTCTAAAATCTCTCATTTTCATATATATATATATATATATATATATATGCTTGTTTGCGTTTCACCCAACACTTATTGTCGTTTCCTAATAATGATCAATATCGTGATAAACGAACAAATCATATTTTCTGTACATGTCATTTTGGGAACATTCCTATAGATAACCTCACTCCACCTTGTCCATGGTATGAGTTGAATGACTCCGATCTCCATTATATAAACACGCACACACACTTCATGGGAATATAAAGGAAAATAATAGAACTATCCCATGAGAGATCAAAAGGGCGGGATGTGTCCCTAACACCTTCCCATTTCGTAACTTAGCCCCCGAACCTTCGAACTAATGGTTTCGTAAGCATCAGTTTATCCTTGATGCCTCTCTCTCGAAGTGGCAACATGTTCTTTTGCCTATTTTGTGCAAAATAGGTTGGGGAATCCATATCTTCATATTTACCCCAACACCAATGATGGACGAAGCACCTTTCAAAGAGGGGTGCAAGATTGTAGTGCAGTCGTTTTGAGGGATCCTCCCTCGATGCCGCCCGGGATGGCCACATTGGAGACTCCGGTGTGGAATATTTTTAAGAGGGCTATACTCTGTTTGCATGGGTGTTTTATTTTCTTGTATACCCCCATATTTTCATGTTCCCTTTATTACTTCCTGTACATATGTACCTCATGCTTATGCCACGATTCACACACTTGTAAAAATTTTCCATGTACACTTCACATGACGTGCACCTAGGATCACGCATATTCGTATGTTGCACACACCACGTAGAAATCTATGCTTAGGTGTCACTAACACACACCTCTACTTATGCTAATCACACACTCACTTGTAAATAATTGTACATCACCCACTCTCACTTATTGTCCCTGCTTAGTATTGCTCTACTATTTATACTTAAACCTTATTCTCGACTGGGCATGATCAAGAAAGATACTTTCTCCATAAGATACTAATAAAAGAATTATGCATGATACACACAACATAACCAAAGAGCATTGCTATTGACCAAATTGTGTCCCGTAACTGGGGAGTCACTTCGCGCTGGTCCGCCAGGTTGCAGTTCCTAAGCGAGATAACTCTCACTTTCCATTGGCAAAGTACATTCTATATATATCGAATGGTTCCCCCGCATCATACCGCTTAACCGACGTCATGACGGGAGGTATATCATAGGAAACTCGTTCATATACATCGAGTATATCGAATTCTCTCTCACACGCACCGTCCCCAAGAGGTATATAGTGAGGAAATTCACGTACACTCAGGTATATCAAATGGCTTGTCCAGACGTACTGATTGACCTCAAAAGCAAGACGTATATCGTGGAAGCTACGCCAAAGGCGGGAACACCTTCCAATTAATCATACAACTGCATACCCGCATATAGGTGTCAAGCCTAGGACACACATATTAGATTGACAGTTTTTACTCGAGACTCTGTCGAAATGACGGGGGCCCAAATTGTTGCGCAATTTTTAAAACGAGATCCTACCCGTGAGCCTGGTAACAAGTCCAACCCTAATTTTTACATATGTTGCAAACCCAATTTTTCCAGGCTTGGGTCCCGTTCGACATTTCTTTTTTGCATCTAGGAAACTTAATACAAGTGAGAACCTAATAAACATAATAATCATGTTGAGACTCATCTCTCGTCTTTTCCTCTCTCTTTCTAAAAGTGTTCAAAAACATTTTTCCTCTTTTATCAAAAATACCAAAAACATTATCTTCCTCCCCCCCCCCCCCCCAAAAAAAAACATTTATGTCCTCACATTTTCCAAGAATGTCAAAAACATTTTCCTCATTTTCTAAAAATAACAAATTTCCCTTTTTTCCTTTTCTGAAAATAAATCCCATTTTTTCTTCTTATTAGGTCGATCGCACACCCTTGGACATTATCCCTATTGGCTTCGGTCTTCAGTCGAACCGCCCCTAACTTCTGTCAGTCCCCTTACTTCTTTCGAGTCCAAGATTCACACGCCTTCCATGGAGAACACATATCAAGTCCTGAATGTACATCTGGATTTGTTGACGGTTCTAGCTCAGCTCATTGCCAAAATTTACAACCTTCAAACTGAGGTTCATGAGATGCAAAAAACCAAGTCCTTATCCCCAAAGAGCCCGAGGTCCTCTTCCCCCATCTTATAGGTCCTCCTGCACCCAAGCCTATTTGGGTTCCTGAGGAATACCAGCATGTTCCCTGTGCTCCTCCTGTTAATGGATTTCCGCCAACCCAACTTCCTATGCCAAACCTTGCTCAGCTAAGGGCTAACTTACCCATGACTATTGACCCGAAAGAGGAAGAATTGAACAAGGTCAAGGAAGACCTCAAGATGTTGACCAAGAAGTTCGATCAAGTCAGACTCACTGGGAACTATATGGACTACACCCATGTGTATCCCTATCCTAAAGCCAGGTTACCGAAAAAATTCAAGATGCCCAATATCGAGAAGTTCGTAGGTAGTGGACCCCCGATCATTCATTTCCGTAGCTATCACCAACCCATAACTCTCATAGGGGCTTCTGAAGAAATAATGGCCCAAATGTTCCAGCAGACCTTGAAAGATAACGCTCTTCATTGGTTCTTATCCCTTGAGGAATCCAGAATCCGTAGTTAAGAAAATGTTACCCACGAGTTCACATCATAATACAAGTACAAAGAAGAGCTAAAAGTTACCCGATTTGTGACTTAGAGATACTTAAGACGAACCATGGGGAATCAGTCAGTAACTTCATAACAAGGGGAGAGAGAAAGCAGCTACCATGAACAATTGGCCTTCTAAAGAAGAACAAGTCAGTATCGTAAAGAAGAACTTCCTACCCCATGTCCGAGCAACAATGAGAGGATAATATTAACCTCACTTCCAAGTCCTTCGAGAAGCAAGACTGGAGATCGAATAAGGTCTTGCCAAGACAAAAGTTGTACCGAAAAAAACTCTGGACAGTTTGCTCCTAGAAAATTTAAAAAACATACTAGAACCACGGTTTATACCATCAACAACATCTCTCAGCCTGCCGATTTATGAACACCAAAAATTCACCCAAACCTAGTCTAGAAGGAATACACCGAGCTTTACACTCCTTTCTTCAAAGTCTATCAGGCCCTCTTGAGATGAAACCTTATTAAACCCTTAGACCCTCGTCCATTACCAAAGCCACTTCTAAAAAATTTCAAACCAGATGCCCATTGTGACTTTCATAAAATTGTCGGCCATACCACCGACCAATATTTCCACCTCTGAAATGTGATCCAAGGCCTTATTGACCAGGGTGTCATCGCCCCACCAGCTAATTCCAAACCAAACACTACCCATAATCCACTCCTGAGTTATGCAAAAACCATCTTCCTAGAAGAAGACTCAGAATTTGACCCATCTACCCAAATCATTCCCAGTAAATCACCAGTCATACCCATATACTCTCCTATACCTCTCCAAACATGCCCACATTTCCTCTCACTCCCTACCAGCTTTACCGATCAAGCCTTATCCCTCATCACCAGAGCATGCATTGCTGTTCGCACCCGTTGTGAAGGTAAAGATATGGAACTGTCAGAAGTGCTTAACTAACTCTTAGAGTTCGGGCTAAAATTACCCTCCCAAATGACCATCTATTGTCATAGATTCAGTGGGTTATTCTTAGAAGCTCAAAAATGGGCCCGAGAGTCAAACAGCTAGGTGGTGCTAACCGACGAAGTCAGTCTAGATGACATGGTTTATATCATGACAGATTTATTTCGACAGACTGGTGATATTTATAGTGTATTCGAGCTACTCGATGATTTGAAATTATAAGGGTACCTGGTCCCTTCAGTTTTACATTTCCCTGGCGAATGGGAGGAATTATAGGAAGAGGTAGTGGAAGTTATGGATTGAATTGACTTTTCATGGAAAGATAATATCATTTCTATTGGATGGGGGGATGATTTTGAAGATTCAGACGAAGAGAAAGATTCAGAAAAAACTAGTTTGATAGCCAACATATGTGGGATGATATCATTCAAGGAGCTGCTAGGAGAAACCAATAAGGCGGATGAACAACCCGATATTGATGAAGAAATAAGACTTATGTTTTTCCTTTCTTCTGTGAACCACTTGACCAGGTTAGGAAGACATTACCAAATCCCAAGCCTATAACCATCAGCAAGCAATAAAGGGGAGGGTGTTGAGAATCTCCCTATTCCAGAAAAAACCCTCAAAGAAAGTAAGGTACTCAATCAATTAAAGAAAACTCAAGCCAATATCACTTTATGGGATTCTTTTTATCTTCCCAACTGCACTGAAATTCCCCAATCAAGCTATTCACATGACCCACAATTCCGCCCTCAAACACGCCAGACGAAGCAGTGAACCTAGTCGAATCCTTAACCTCTACTCTAATGCTCTCCTTTTCTGAAGAAGAAATCCCCAATATTGGTCCTAACCATAATCATGCTCTTAATATCTCTATTGAAGTCATGGGAAAAACCATTCCCCTATCTCTCTTCGACAACGGATCAACTCTAAACGTTTTCTCGTTAAGAACTCTAAATTATCTGGGATTGAAAGTAAGCGACCTCGCTCCAACCTCTTCTACCATACGTGCCTACAACAAAACCCGCCAAGAAGTAATGGGATCTATCAAGCTTATAATAAGGGTTGTACCTATAAACCCCATTATGGAATTCCAAGTCATTGACATCCCAACCTGTTTTAATCTGCGGATCGGACGATCGTGGCTCGACAGCATCAAAGGGGTGTCTTCTTCCCTCCATCATAAATTAAAGTTCTTCATCAACGGATAAGTTCTCACTATCTTAGGAGACAACGACAACACCAAGAATGCAAGCACCAATAATATGATACTTGAGATATAATACGGGGTGAACGATGTGTTGCTTTTAGGATTCCAAGTTGAACCACTCCTACTCCCAATAGGGGAGGACTTCAAACACAGGGTTTGTTTAAAATATGACCCCTATGGAAACATTAATGTAATCTAGATGTTCAAGAACATGCACTTCATTCCCGGACTGGGGCTAGGGCAAAGACAACAAGGGATAACTGAACCCATTATGTTAAAGGAGGATTTTCCTCCCTGTGGCTTGGGCTATCAGCCGTCTGAAGAAGAATTCAGATTGATTCATCAGCCTCGACTGAATAGGAGTTTAGAATGCACTAAAATTGTCCCGGGACATTCCCTAAATGTAAGATTCATCAGAGAGGGTGAAGATTTACCCTTTTGCGGCTTCCCTGAACCTTGGTATGACCATATAGATAAGAGGATGAAATCAAGAATGGAGATCGTCTTTCAAGATAGATACCCATGGACCGAGAGTTCCCATCACCATGTACAACCACTCACTGAGGAAACCATAGCTGATACCAGAGATTCCGATGGAAGTGACTCTGAGGATTCATTCAATTTACAGACATTGGGGCTGACACTCTGCATGATCCAATCAGGGGATACATCGTCGAATCCATCCTACCTCACCAAAGATGATGATGCACCACTTTTCAACAGGAATGTTGCACCTGTGCCACCTGGTAATTCCTAACCTAATCCTAATGTTTACCCCCTTTCCCCTTTAGTTGTTTCCCTCACTCTGATGTAATTGAGACCTCCTTTGATGAGATTCTCAATGTTGTTTTTAGTATGTTAGTATGCCTTACATTAATTGTCTTAATTCTAATCAAACTCTTAATGACGATGATGTTGAATTTGTAAATGAACAATTTTTAACTAATCTAAATAAGTTTAATAACAAACAATATAACCACGTTTAAGTTAATGAAGATGAAACTATTATTATTAATCTTGGTTCTAGTATCCAAGTGCGTGAGATTAGGATAGGGTCTACCCTTGACGAGCATGAGCGCGCACAACTCGAAGAACTACTAAAGGAATTCTTGGGTGTCTTCTCATGGTCCTATGATGATATGCCCAGTATTGACCCTGAGATAGCCTAACATGAGATTCCAACTCTCCTGAACCGCAAACCAGTCACACAGAAAATAGGAAAGATCTGCACCGAATGGTCTTTTAAAGTTAAAGAAGAAGTATTTAAGTAACTAAATGTGGGATTCATTCGTGTGATCGAATATCCCACAGGGCTAGATAATATCGTACTCGTGTTGAAATCAGGAGGTATGGTTCGCATGTGTGTCGACTACCGAGACTTGAACAAGGCCTCTCCAAAGGATGTTTACCCACTACCCAACATAGACAAATTTGTGGATAATACGTCCAGTCATGCTCTCAAGTCATTAGTTGAGGGGTTTGTCAAACATTATCAGATCAAGATTCACCCAGATCACCAAGAGAAACCCGCATTCATCGCCACTTGGGGAACCCTTTTCTACACTGTCACGCCATTTGGTCTCAAAATTGCAGGGGCTACCTACTAGAGGGCTTCCACAACCATTATGCATGATCTGATACACAAGGAAGTTGAGGTCTTTATAGATGACTTGATTTTCAAGTCCAAGAGTAGGTAATGTCCATGTTCCCACTCTCCGAAAGTTCTTTGAACGAATGCGACAGTACCAGATGCGGCTTAACCCATAGAAATATGTCTTCGGCATTACTAAATGAAAACACTTGGGATTCATAGTTACTGAGAAAGGGATAGAAGAAGATCCCGCCAAGCTAAAAGCTATACTTGAGATGACACCACCTTGAATAGAGAAGGAAGTCCGGGGGTTCCTTGTGAAATTATAGTACATCAGCCGATTCATCGACCAATTTATTTTTATATGTGAACCCATCTTTAAACTCCTCTGAAAAGATTCAACCAAAGTCTGGAACAAATCTTGCCAAGAAGACTTCGACTGAATCAACCAATACCTAACCTAACCTCCGGTGCTCATGCCACCACTGCCTGATATTCCCTTACTCATATACCTAACCATAATCGATATTGCAGCTGGATCTTTTCTATCCCAATATCTCAAAAAAACCCGAAAAGAGAGAACCATCTACTATGCCAGTTGAAAGTTGGTCGATTACGAAGTTAACTACATCGCCTTGGAAAAAGTATATGTCGCTCTTATCTGAGTTATCCAAAATTTGCGACACTACATGCTCGCCTTCCCCATCAAGATTATATCCCCAATGGTTCCCATTAAGTACGTACTCCAGAGCCCGCCCTATCCATATGAATAGCCCGTTGGTTGATGCTTCTAGTCGAATTCGATATTACATATGTCACACAGAAAGCCATGAAAAGAAGAGCCATCTCTGACTACCTTACTGACTACCCTATGAAAGAGGACTATGCCTGGATCTCTGAGTTCCCTGATGAGAATATCCTTTGTACCACCTGTTGATACCAAATTTAATCTGCTGACTCGGATCAATCATATGAAGACACGTGGCTATCTACATGGCAACAACATGCACTTCCGAGATAATCACACACTCCGAGGAACCATGTTACTCTGAGGAACTCATACCCTACGAGGAGCAGACCTCTCCGAGGAACTCATACGCTCCGAGGAACCATGTTACTCCGAGGAACTCATACCCTCCGAGGAACAGACCTCTCCGAGGAACTCATACGTTCCGAGGAACAGACCTCTCCGAGGAACTCTTGAATATCAGAAAGCTTATGCGGTCCGAGCTACTCAGGCGGTCCGAGCTGCATCCCGAACAAAGCATTAATTGATGAATAACCAACGATTCAACTGGTTTAATAAATGCTTATCATTCAGACGCACACGCCAAGAGGGCATTAAATGTATTACCCTTTCATATGTATATCATTTAATGTATTACCCTTTCACATTACAGCCTGAGGGCTATAAATACATTGTCCAATCCTCATTGTAAGGGATCTGATCCTGAATCCGAACTTTGGGATCTAGAACGGAATTTCTTGTAATCTAGAATTCCCAAACAATCAGCAATAAAATAACAGTGGACGTAGGCCATTCTTATAAGGCTGAACCACTTTAAAATCTTTTGTCTCATTTATTTATCTGTGATTGAATAATTAGAGTGATCTAATTTTTTACATCAACAGATTGGCGCCGTCTGTGGGAAACGACTGGTAAAATCGTTTTCTCATAAAAAACAATCCATTACCAATGGTTGATAAAACTGAATCCAGCAATCGAAACACTGGAACCCCTCCAAATCCATCTGCTCCACCAATTATTCCAAATCTGACTGAATGATGGAAAATCTGGCTCAGGTCCAGACCGTCATGCAAGAAACTATGCAACAACTCATCCAAACCCTCCATGGTGGTGCGCCAGCCCATTCCGGATCACGAAGCATCCAAAGAAATATTCGTGTGCCTTCTGTGCGTACTAAGCGTACTAATTCATATCGCAATGAGGAATCTGAAGATTTTTCTTATCAACCTGGACGAACTTCGTCTGTGCGAGACACAGATACTGAACAACATGTCACCTCTCCCCAGAAAGGGCTAGCGCTTTGGAAAGATTAAGTAGGGCCTCTCCTTTCGATCGATTAGGCCCTAGGAGGAATAAAAGTCCTCTTAATGCAGCATCGAGGAGCTTTCGACGATCATCAGATTTAAGGGAAGGATCTGCCCAGTCACGACCAGCTGCTCGTCGAGATAAATCCCAGGAAGCCATTTCAACGCGATCTGTTGCTCGAACCAATAGGCCCGAGGAAGGAAATGATGCTTGGAAAGGATCTATTCAGAGGATGGATGATAGATTAGGGGAAATGGCTAAGGCTAAGAACCCTCTACAACGAACCTTTGTTAGGGGAACACCTTTTGTCCAGGACATTATTGATTTCCCAACACCATCGAAGTTCAAAGCACCTATTGTGACTCCCAAGTATGATGGGAAGACTGACCCCGTCCTTCATATAGAACAATATCAAGCTGCTGCCGACATCTATGTTGTCCCAGACGAGATGAGATGCAGGGCATTCTCGGGAACTCTTACCGGATCTGCTCAGATATGGTATAATAATCTTCCTCGGGGTAAGATTTCAACTTTTCTTCAACTGGTCGAGTTATTCATTGGGAATTTCTTCTTCGGAGCAAAGCTAGTTAAACGAGTAGCACATTTGTTAAGTGTTAGACAAAAAGATGGTGAGAGTATTAGAGACTATATAACTCGTTTTAATAATGAGAAGCTCGAAGTCATTAATTATGAGGAGAAGACAGAGATTACTGCTTTGATGAGTGGACTGCTGCCGAACAAGTTGTACTACACTTTGGCCAAAGATCCACCTCGAACCATATCGGACCTGATGGGAAAAGCGTCCAAGATTATGAATGCCGAGGAGGCTATGTCTGCGAAGAAGAATATGGACACCAAAGAAACCAAGGTGGAAGGTGATAAAGCTAAGAAGAAAGAGCATAAGAACAATGGTGGTGACAAACACTCCAAAAGTAGGTCGTCATGGGAGGTTTTGAAGAAATTTGATAATTACACGCCTTTGAAGGCAAATATCAACCACGTCTTGGAGGAAATCAAGAACAGCGAGGAGTTAAACTGGCCAAAGAAAATGAAGTCAGACCCTGACATGAGGAATAGAGAGAAATATTGCGAGTTCCATAAGGATCATGTCCATATGACCAAAAATTGCATAGCTCTTCAGAACGAGATTGAAACACTCATCCGACGAGGAATGCTAGCAAAGTATGTTGATTGGGGAGGCGAAAGAAGAAACAACGACCGAACTAGAGAGAGGTCTAGATCTCCTCATCGAGCAGAGGAGAAAAAAAGAGAAACCATGAAGATGATCCAGAAGATGACCCCGATCTTCCCAAGAAACCAAGGCAGCCAGAACGAGAGGTATTTTCAATACGCTTTGGGTCATTTGATTGTAATGTTATTACAGGAGGAGATGCAGGAGGAGGAGACCTTACTGCAAAAAGAAAAGCTTATCTCGGAGAGGCTCAATCTTGCTTGTACGTTCAGCGAATAAATTTAGCTGAGGAAGACCGCCCTAGAAAGGTGAACAAAGAAAAATTAGTCATTGGGTTTTCAAAGAATGATCTTGCAGGATTTCTGTATCCTCATGACGACCCACTAGTGATCAAAGTGAGGATGAAGGAGGTAATGATTTCAAGAGTACTGGTTGATAACGGTAGCTCGACAGACATCATGTTCTACTCGTGTTTCGATGGTTTAAATTTAAAGCTATCTCAATTGGAGCCTTACCACAGACCCCTCATCGGTTTTGCTGGCGAGAAAGTATTTCCGCTTGGGATGATCAAGTTGGATATATTCATTGGTACGTGGCCTGCTTGTCGGACAAAAGAATACGCTTTTTGTGATGGATAAGAATGTCCAGTCATCGTACAATATCATCATGGGAAGAGTAGGATTGAAGAAGTTCGAGGTTGTACCATCTACAGTGCATCAATGCCTAAAATTTCCAACAAACTTTGGAGTAGGAGTTATGAAAGGTGATCAGAAAGTAGCTCGGGAGTGCTATTATTCATTCGCCGAGCAAGATAAATTGGAAGAATCAAAGAAAAAGACTACTACCTATCAAGTGGAGGAAGGTGCAGAAATCGAAACTTTGGATCCTCGAGTTGAGTCGCAACTCGTGAAAGGTCAAGTGGTGGAAACTACTGAAAATATCATTCGGGACGACGAACACCCTGAACGAACTACTTAAATAGGTTCATCAATGGAAGCCTCACTAAAACAGGAATTGATAACTTTCCTTAGAAGCATAAGACAAACTTTTGCGTGGAGTCATGAAGATATGCCTTGGATAGATCCAAACTTCTTATGTCACGAGCTCAATGTGAATAAGGAGATCAATCCTGTGAAGGAGAGAAGAAGAGTATTCAGTCCCGAGAAGAATCAAGCTATACAGGAGGAAGTCGAGAAGCTCCAAAAAGCTCGTTTCATTGAAGATGTTAAATATCCAGATTGGTTAGCCAATGTGGTGATGGTAAAGAAGAAAAACAACAAGTGGAGGATGTGTGTAGACTTCACCGACCTCAACAAAGCATGCCCAAAAGATCACTTTCCACCGCCCCAAATTGATCAACTGGTGGATGCTACCTCGGGACACGAGTTGTTGAGCTTCATGGATGCTTATTCTGGTGCGACATATCAGAGGCTGATGAACAAGGTCTTTGCTGAACAAATCCGTGACAATATGGAAGTCTATGTTGACGACATGCTGACAAAAAGCAAGAAAGCTGCCGATCATCTAGTTGACTTAAGTCAAACTTTTGATCAACTAACTAAATATCAAATGAAGCTGAACCTGACGAAGTGCATATTTGGAGTACGAGAAGGCATGTTCCTCTGGTACATTATCAATCAACGAGGCATTGAAGCAAATCCTGAAAAGATCAAAGCTTTGTTAGGGCTGCGATCTCCAACAACGAAGAAGGAAGAACAGAGTCTCACAGGACGAGTAGCGGCACTCAACATATTTGTGTCGTGAGCGACTGATAGATGTCTCCCATTCTTCAAGACACTCAGAAAGACTTTTGAGTGGAATGCTGAATGTGAGAAGGATTTTCAAGACTTGAAGAAATACTTGGGAGCACCTCCACTGTTGTCCAGGCCGGTGATGGGAGAAAAATTGTATTTATAACTTGCTGTGTCTGAGAATGCAGTTAGCTCGGCGTTGATCAGAGTGGAGAATGGAGTACAAAAGCCAATTTATTACACAAGTAAGGACTTCCGAGGAGCAGAGATCAGATATCCAAGGCTGGAGAAATTGGCACTAGCGCTGATTGAGGCGAGTAGAAGAATGAGGCCATACTTCCAGGCTCATACTATAGTAGTATACACCGATGTGCCATTAAGACAAGCCCTTCATAAGCCAGAGAAATCAGGGAGATTGATGTACTGGGCAATAGATCTCTGTGAATATGATATAATTTATGAACCCAGATCATCACTAAAAGGGCAGGTTGTAGCAGATTTCATAGCGGAGTTCACCTATCCTGATACCCCCGAGGAGCAAAAGTTACTCGCTGATCAACATGTGGATGTTACAGGATCTACAAACACAAGCCCAGACCAATTCTGATTGGTAAAAGGGCATGTGGATGTTACAGGATATGATGCAGAGATAGTTGGGAGGACTCCGGACGAGGAACAAGAGTTGCTCGCTGATCAACCTGTGGATGTTACAGGATCAACAAACACTGGCTCAGACCAACTCTGGTTGGTAAAAGGGCAAGTGGATGTTACAAGTTCATTAAATTCGAGCTCAGACCAACTCCGGTTGGTAAAAGGGCAAGAAGAAATGATCGACGAGGAGCGAAAAAAGTCTGGGGAAGATGAAAAGAAGCAGCAAATATTTCACCGAGGAACTCTGACTGATTTAACATTTGAAGACGAGTTAACTGTATGGAGGCTATATGTAGATGGCTCATCTTGCAATACAGGATGTGGTGCAAGAATAGTTTTGAGCACTCCAGACGAGGTCGATATGGAATACGCCTTGCGTTTCCAATTCAAAGCTTCCAACAATGAGGCTGAATATGAGGCCATGATTGCAGGGTTAAATTTGGCAAAAGTTATGGAGGCACAGCAAGTTATGATCTTCAGTGACTCTCAACTGATTGTAAACCAGATGATGGGAGTATATGCAGTTAGAGGAGAGTTAATGATCAGATATCATGCAAAGGCAAAAGAGCTAGTGTCAGAATTTGTCGCTATTCAGTTGGTCAGAATACCAAGAATGGAGAATGCGAGAGCAGATGCCCTAGCTCGACTAGCATCAGCTACTCGCACCGAGCTACGACGGACAATCCCAATTGAAGTGTTAGCTGGTCGGAGTATAGATGAAGATCTGAAGATGAACTTTATCACCCTTGATTTAGGACCATCTTGGATGGATCCCATCAGGGTATATATCGAGGAGGGAGAATTGCCAATTGACAAGCTTGTAGCCAAGAAATTAAAGTTCAAAGCTGCTCGGTATGTACTAACTAATGGTGTTTTATATAGACGAGGAATTATGGCAGGTGTGCAAAGATGTGTACATCCCACCGAAAAGATTTGATTGAGGAGATCCATGAAGGGACTTGTGGAGCACATGTAGCAGGTCGGACACTTTTACAAAGGGCGATGACGCAGGGATACTACTGGCCGATGATGAGGGCAGATTGTATAGCCTATGCCAAGAAATGTGACAAGTGCCAACGCTTTTCCACCATCCAAAGAACTCCACAAGAATTCTTGACACCTATAACTTCCCCTTGGCCATTTGCCATATGGGGAATTGATTTGGTTGGACCACTGCCAACAACCCGAGGATGGTTCAAGTACCTCGTCGTCGCAGTGGATTATTTTACTAAGTGGGTAGAAGCTGAGCCACTCATTGATATGACGTACGAGAAGGTGTACCAATTTGTTTGGAAGAACATCATTTGCCGATATGGTCTTCCTCATGCTTTCATCACAGACCATAGAACACAATTTGATAACGAGGAGTTCGCTGCCTATTGTCATCAATCAAACATTTTGAAGGTTCATTCAGCACCAGGCCATCCTCAAAGCAATGGATAAACTGAAGTGACAAACAGAACGCTGCTGAACGGTTTGAAGAAAAGATTGGATGATGCGAAAGCGAATTGGATCAACGAGTTACAATCAGTACTCTGGGCTTACCGAACTACTCCCCGAGTAGCAACTGTAGAATTACCATACATGCTGGCGTTTGGAAGTGAAGTTGTCTTACCTGCCGAGTTGGGTCTCCCAACACACAGGGTACTGAATTTTAATTCCCCTGTCAGCAATTTAATGAGAAGAATGGATTTAGACATGCTCGAGGAGGTCAGAGAGGAGGCAGCCATTAGAAATGCTGCTTACCAGCAGCGGACAACTTTGTTTTACAATAAGAGGGTGAAGAAGTGAGACCTAAAAGAAGGAGACTATGTGATGAAGAAAGTAATTCAAAAGCATAACAAACTGGAGGCAAGCTGGCATGGACCATACCGAGTTACAGAAGTTGTTCGTCCCAGGAACTTATCGAATAGAAACTTTAGAAGGCGAAGAGTTTAAGAATGCATGGAACGCAGAACATCTGCGCAAGTATTATCAGTGATGTATATGTAACACAGTTTCCATCGGTATGAATAAAATAAAAATATTCTGCAAGTCTTTCTGTTTATTGAAAATTCCTCGAGGAATACTAGTGCTACACACTACTCGACACAGCTCGGCAGACTACTCAAGAAAATATTCCAAACTGTACCAACTTAGTTGGTCGACGAGGAGAAAATATTCCAAACTGTACCAACTTAGTTGGTCGACGAGGAGAAAATATTCCAAACTGTACCAACTTAGTTGGTCGACGAGGAGAAAATATTCCAAACTGTACCAATGTAGTTGGTCGACGAGGAGAAAATATTCCAAACTGTACCAACTTAGTTGGTCGACGAGGAGAAAATATTCCAAACTATACCAACTTAGTTGGTCGACGAGGAGAAAATATTCCAAACTGTACCAACGTAGTTGGTGACGAGGAGAAAATATTCCAAACTGTACCAACTTAGTTGGTCGACGAGGAGAAAATATTCCAAACTGTACCAACGTAGTTGGTCGACGAGGAGAATTTATTGACCTTGGTTGGTCAGACCCATTTTATGAAAAAGGTAAAAATTTACCAAGTATGGCTCGTCGGGGATAAAAACCCACTAACTATAGTTCGTCGATAAGCAACAATTTAACAACCTTGGTTGGTTGGAAAAATTTTAAACATTTTTATACTCATTACTTTATTATTAAGTAATCGAGCAACATTATTGATACTTGTAACCTTTTTTAAGTTGGTCGATGAACAGCACAATATTATTATCTTTTTAACAGAGATACATGAATATAAAGTATTTGATAACTACAAGATAATAGCAATTGAGATTTGCAAGCAAGAATAAAAGTATTTCATTAAATTCAAAATAAGTTACAAGTTACATTGATAATAAAATGAAAATTACATGGATATGTATACTAACTGTTACATCAAAAATTCATATTTTATTGGTCTTTTCCCCTCAGCTTTCGATACAGGTTCCTCGCCAGCAGGTGGATCATTTAAAGACTGAGGAGAATTGATGAAGTTTAAATCCTTCAGCATCCTGACGTTCATCACAGAAGGTCGATCTAGAAGATGCTCGGGACGAGATACCTCAAATTGAGAATGTAAATTGTAGTCACCAAGGTATTTTGCAATTAAGCTCTGAGGAATGGCACGAGCAGGGATCCATTCCATGTCCAAATTGTACGGTGGCACAGGCAAGTCGAGCAACCCGGGATCATAGTAGTCCCACAGATAGTGTCCTTGTTCGAGCTTCAGCACGCCTAAGGCATTCAACCAGCCTTGTTTGTAGCCCTCATTATTGTCATTCTGGATACGATCATCCAAGTGGAATAGTGCTTCGTTGTATCCAGCCATCCAGAACTCCCTGGGCTATTTGTGGAATTGATATGTTAGCCTTTCAAGCTTCTCGTGGAGACTCTTGACAAAAATCTCATTATTCTCCAACAATGATTTCTTTGCAGAGAGATATTTTTCCAGGTCTCGAATCTTCTTTGACATATCAGATAACGCCTGGTTCTTAGCCATTAATTGGAATGCTTGGTTCTCTAAGGCAGACGTTGTCCTCTGTTCCTCGACCAGCACCCGATATGCTCTTCCTCGTCCCCGAGGAGCTCTTGCTCGTCCCCGAGGAGATGTGGAAGTGCCCGACCTCCTCAAGGTGTCAAACTCTTCCCTTAATTTGGCATTCTCAACCTCTAAAAATGAAAATCCCTCGTCAGTCACTGGGATTAGGGCTGTTGAAGAAGAAGCTGAAGACTTCAACTGCGCTAGCTCCTTCTGCAAATTGTTATTCTCTTGCTCCAGCAGCTCGTCATTCTGTCTTCACTGTTCAACCTCACCCTTCGAAGTTCTCTCCCTTAGATCATACCCTGCAAAAAGCTTCTCGTAGCCCTTGTCAGCAACGATCAGCTTATACTTCTTCTCGTACCCCTCATGCAGTAAGGCAGTTGATTCCTTGTACTGATTCTGAAGGTCTTCGAGGGTACACTGGAGATCCTCGATCATTTCATAGTAAGCCATATTATTAGATATAGCTCGGTCAAGTAGACACTTCAGGTACTGATATGCTTCGACTGCATATTCTGAAGCATCATGACCAAGGATGTCGGCAACTTCTGATACACTCAAGTCTGTGTGACCAGCCTTATAATATTCATTACATTGCTGCATCATCTTTTTATCATTGGCAGATAGCATATCCATCCTGGCCAGAAACTAGCAGAGAAAGAAAAAATAATCATCAAAAAAGAAGATCAAGACAGAATACAAACAGAAAAGAGACAACCGTATGGAAGAAAACTAAAATTTTATTAGATCATAGTGTAGAGTTACAAAGATCTTGGTTATATTTGACAAAAAAGAAAAATAGAAAGAACCGAACAACACTACACCTTTTCCTTATCTCCCAAAACCTTCTCGGGAGGTTGGGAAGAGGAGGCAGGTTGCTCGGAGGGAACTGTGATTTGTTCGGAGAGCACCGACTGTTGCTCGGAAGAAGAAAATACATGCTCGGCAGCAAGCTGGCTGGTTAGGGCATGTTCTCCCACTACCATTGAAGACTCCTCAGAGGTAGCTTCGTCTTCTTCTAATTCTTCTCGAGTAGGAGGGGGACCAGGGATGTGTCTCTGGAAGAGATCGGATGACTCGTCGACCTTCAATTCCTGAAGGGCAGCAACCCATCCGTCCCTGAAATACTTTACACTGCCATAATCCACTTGAGAGACCATGGCAGCACATCCCTTATCCCAACCTTTGTCCCAGCCAGAGCTGAAGGACTTCTTCACGGCATCTTTCCTTTTGGCCTTCTCCAAGGCAAGCTTCTCGGACAGCAAAACATCAGCAGTTTTCAGTTTTTGTTCAGCTTCCTCCTTCTGCCGAGTTATTTCCTGGAGTTGAACCAACCTCTCCTCAGCAGCCTTGAGTTTATTTTCAAATTCCCCAGCATTCTTGAGCTTCACATCGAGCTCTTTATTAGCCTTCTCCAAGGCATTCACTTTCCTCTTCAAATCCCTGGAGGCCTCAACAACCCGAGTTTTCTCCTGCTCGGAGGAAGCAAGTTTCTTCTCCCAGACTGCCTTATCAGTATCGTACCTCTGGCGAGATTCCTCCAAGGACTTGTTAGCTTCTTCTAGCGCTCCCTCCATACTGGACGAGGAGCAAGAAGCTTTGATTCCTTTATCCTTCTTAAGGATTATGTTGAAGCATCTCGTCAATTGTAAACCGAAAAAGAAAGCAAAGTCAGAAACAAATATGAGAAATAACAAAGGAAAATATGAAAAGTTCAAAGTAAAGGTACTTACTGAAGCAAGATGACGAGCAACCAAAGAAGTAACCATATCCCGAGTAAGGTTATCTTCATTACCTTGCACCTCGAGAATGGTCAAGGACTTTATCGAGCTCATGTCAGAGATCGGGGGAATAGATGTGGGAACCCCAGTCTCAGCAGCAGGGGGTTGAATGATGGTGTCAGCCAAATTGACCGAGGAGCTCTTCTTCAGCCTCCTTGGGGGAACAGGTACATCCAAGGAAGAATCCTTGGTCGGTGATATCACAATCACCTCTCCAGGAGCAGCAGAGCTGCTCGGAGCCACTGCGGGCTTCTCGGCAATCTTCGCAGGAGCAGCTGGAGGAGCTGCAGCAGTTTTCTTTGTCCCCTCCCTCGGGACATCAATCCTAATCCTTTTTACCTCCCCAGAGTCGGAGGCAGTTTTCTCAAACAGAGCAAGAGTCCTTCTCTTCTTCATCCTTTTGCTCAACGGAACGTGAGATTTTGGCGAAGAACTTGCAGAGGGTGGTACTGGCTCTGCTTCACTGATCACTGGACGAGCAGTGAAAGAAGTTGTATAGCTCTTGTATTGGAGCAGATCGGAGGCTGATCGAATCTGCTCGTCAGCAACCCTTTGATGTAGACCCCAGATAAGTCCCAAATGCCTTAGATTGACATCTGTTTCTTTTGGGCACTTTCTCTTGCTATCAACTGCAAATAAACAGATATTGTTATCAGTAACACATTTTATCAAACATAAAACAAACATGATTCAAGATAAATAAAATAAAATAAAATAACCTATCCTATTGCCATAAGGAGAGCATCTGGGACCCTGGTAAACCTCATCTCCGATTAAAGGAGGGTGTTGCCAAATTTTTACAACAACCCCATGTTCAAAATAATCCCTGTTGGCATCAGGGAGATTGACTACTATGGATCTATTTATAAACCTAGTTTTTAAATAATAAATATTATCATTAACTGCCCATCTATAGCAGTACATGATTTCTGGAATCCCTATACGAGTTCCATGCACTTGATTTAATTTATGCACCCCATTAACTATTCTCCAGGTGTTGGGGGCTATTCGTGAAGGAACAACATCAAAGTACTGACAGAATTCCAAACACAGAGGATTTGGTGGAAAAGAAAATCCACACTCAGCAAAAAAGAGACTGGGGAACCAATGTCCCTCAGCCAAATTGAAATAATTAGAAGGCTCAGAAAGCTCTTCCAAGACAACCCAAAAGGGAATGGAAAAATCAGATCGAAATTTGTCAAGAGACTCAACTGGGTAAACCATGATGATGAATTAAAAGAAATGAAGAAGAAGAAAGAGGATCTTACAGAAAAAAGATTGAAGCTGTTGACAATGAACGACGGAAGAGATGAACGCACAAGAGAGTAGAAGACAATGAAAAACTTGAAGATGAAAATTTGAAAAGATAGAAGATGATGGGAGTCTCTGTGAAGTTTAAATACCTTGCCTTGGGAACTGGCTACGTAATGATTACAAAAAGGATGATTACGTTACCAGCGGCTAAAAAGTATTAAATATTGACGCGGGAATCAAAGAGAACAACAGCGGCTAAAAAGGGGAAAAGTGACGCGGGAACCGAAGCGAGCAGAAAAGTCCAAAAAAGCATGATTCTACGAATTGAGATGGAGAAATAAAAGGGAGATGATCCTAAAAATCAGGAAGAACTATTTAAAGCTACCGTATTCCGAGAAAGAATGTTTCGTATTCCTCAAATTTTGAACTACGAAACATTGGGGGCTTCTGTTGATACCAAATTTAATCTGCTGACTCGGATCAATCATATGAAGACACGTGGCTATCTACATGGCAACAACATGCACTTTCGAGATAATCACACGCTCCGAGGAACCATGTTACTCCGAGGAACTCATACCCTACGAGGAACAGACCTCTCCGAGGAACTCATACGCTCCGAGGAACCATGTTACTTCGAGGAACTCATACCCTCCGAGGAACAGACCTCTCCGAGGAACTCATACGCTCCGAGGAACAGACCTCTCCGAGGAACTCTTGAATATCAAAAAGCTTAGGCGGTCCGAGCTACTCAGGCGGTCCAATCTGCATCTCGAACAAAGCATTAATTGATGAATAACCAACAGTTCAACCGGTTCATTAAATGCTTATCATTCAGACGCACACGCCAAGAGGGCATTAAATGTATTACCCTTTCATATGTATATCATTTAATGTATTACCCTTTCACATTACAGCCTGAGGGCTATAAATACATTGTCTAATCCTCATTGTAAGAGATCTGATCCTGAATCCGAACTTTGAGATCTAGAATGGAATTTCTTGTAATCTAGAATTCCCGAACAATTAGCAATAAAATAACAGTGGACGTAGACCATTCTTATAAGGCTGAACCACTTTAAAATCTTTTGTCTCATTTATTTATCTGTGATTGAATAATTAGAGTGATCTAATTTTTTACATCAACACCTCCCAAGAAGACCTTCGATGGCAAATGTTCTTTAATGGCGCTGCCAACAAAAATGGGTATGGCATTGGGATCGTCCTAATTTCCCCTGATGACTCTCACACTCCCATTACCATCAAATTTGATTTTTCCCGCACCAACAACATGACTGACTACGAGGTGTGCACGGTAGGCCTCAAAGTTTCCCTCAAGAAAGGAATTCAATACCTCGACGTCTATGGGGATTCATCCCTCATCATCTTTTAAGTACTTTGAAAATATAAAGTCAAGGACGAGAAACTCTTACCCTTCCATGCCCACCTAGAAGAGCTAACTTCCTAATTCTAAGAAATTAACTTCCACTACCTGCCCCGAGTACAGAATAACCTAATCGACGCCCTCGCTTCCTTAGACTCCATGATTGACATGCCCGAAGGAATAACCATAGCCCTTTTCCTTGTTACAAAATAAGACAAACCAAGCCAATTCTACCACATTGAGCATAGAATGGAGGAAGATCCCGAGATAGCTGACTACTGGTATTATGATATTTGGTGCCTCCTCAAATATGGTAGGTATCCCTAATGATCTAACAAGAAAGATCAATCAACTCCCCGTAGACTGGCTTCCCAGTACCTTATTTGTGATAAAGCATTATTTAAGAGAAACTTCGATGGAACCCATTAGCACTGCATCATAGGGGCTGACTTTGAAAAAATGATGCTGAAAATCTATAGTGGGGAATACGGACCCCACATGAGCGTCCATATACTCGCCAAGAAGATCATCCGACAGGGTAACTACTAGACTACCATGGTTTAAGATTGCACAGCCTACGTTCGAAGATGCCTCAAATGCCAATAGTTTTTGAACCTACAACACTTACCTCCGTGGGAATTGTACAGCATAACTTTTCCCTGATTGTTCTCTATATGGGCATTGACATCATAGAGGAAGTTACACCGAAAGCATCTAATGGGCATGAGCTCATCCTAGTCTCCATTGACTACTTCACCAAATGGGTGAAAATCGAGTCATACACAATTCTGAATGCCAAAAAAGTGGCTAAGTTCATTAAGCAGAACATCATGTACTGATATGGGATCCCAGATGAGCTAGTATCAGATAATGGGATACATTTTGAGGTAGAAGTTACAAAGGTGGTTGAAGATTATAGGATTCAAAGACACAAATCTTTTGCATACAGACCTCAAACCAATGGAGCAGTCAAAGCAGCCAATTAGAACCTCAAAACCATCATTAGCAAAATGATCGAGAGTTTTCGAGATTGGGCCGACAGGATCCCTTATGCCCTTTGGGGCTACCGCACTTCAGTTTGAGTTTCTACTAGGGCTATCCCTTACTCTCTAATCTACGACATGGAATCAATCCTACCCATAGAGTTAGAAATCCCTTCGTTACGCGTCATGATAGAAAGCAAGGTCAACGAGGAAGACTGACACCCAAGTCATCTTAACGAGTTCTCCCTCTTGGACGAAAGAAGACTGAGAGCTCTATATCACATACAAGGGTACCATCACCGTATATCTCAATCATTCAATAAGAGAGTCAAGGACCGTGCTATCTGATAAGGGGACTTAGCCGTCAAAGAAATAGTAAAGCCGATCTGGGACCCCAGAAGGAAATTCAAGCCCAATTGGAGCTTCCCATACATCGTGAAGAAGATCCTGTCTGGCGATGCCGCTCTGCTCACCAACCTTGATGGAGAAGAAATGGCGCGTCTAGTCAATATGGATCGTCTCAAGAAACTCTACCCCTAGTCCAAAATCTCAGTGCGCTAGGACTCTTCTCATATTCCTTCTAAAAAAATCAATCTTCATTTCCCCTAATCAGAACTACGTGGGCGTAATCCTCTAAAAATATTTTTCAAAAAAAATTTCAAAACCCTTAGAGGTACGTAAGCATTTCATCCGTTTACATGAGCATGGCCCCCTTCGTTTTCATAAATTTCTATTATTTTCTTATCCCCAGGAACGACAATTCATTTTAACATATACAAGAACAAAAGGATTATGTATGGCTTAGCAATTAGTATAGATAATTCAAAATGCAAAAGTTATCAAGAGGCAAAACTAGATAATCAAAACTTCTTTATTTCATTATTCCAAATTTTGGTATAATTACATCGGTGTAAGGAATCAAATGACTTCCCTTGCCAGCCTACACCTACCTTCCTAAAAAATCAAGATAAAGCCAAGCCCCACTACTCCTAAAATTCTCACACAGTACAACAAAAATAGCCACAAATAAAACCAAACACCAAACAAAAGCTTCACAAATATTACCCATAGCTGCCAGAAGAGCTGCCTCCATCACCCATATCCTGGGGTCCCCAAACCTTCCCTGCCTAAAGGGAATGCTACTGATGCTCCATTAAGCGATAAGACCAGACCAACCTCCGAAAAACCACAACACCTCCCTCCATAGTGTCAAAAAATAGCAAACCACCTTTGCCCAATCTCTTCAGCCCACTTCTCGGCAACCACTTTTCTCCATAGCCATTTCATATAGTCCTCTGAGGCATGCCAGACTCGCTTAGTAGACTAAGAAAGACGGGGCGACGAATGATGATTCTCCCAAAAATATCCGAGACGTATGCGCATTTGCTCCGCCAGGTCCTCCACAGGAAAGAAATCCAGTGTTCGCAGTGGCACGATTTTCTCCTAACCATATTGGGACGGTTACGCCACAAAGAGACTCGTTGCATGTGGAAAGAGTCATAATCAACATTGTAAGAACACATCGCCTCCAAGGCTTCGAGCTAGTCAATGAACTCAATGCTACCAGGGAGATCCATCTTACAAAGGAAAGAGATAATAAGCAAGTAAGAATGTGAGAAATAAAGGAAATGAAAGTGTGAGGATAAAATCCCGATCTACACCCCTATTTATACTTGAAAATTAACAAACCAAGACAAAGAACTCGACATAAATCTGAGGGATACTTACCCTACCAAGTACCAAACAAGTGAAATCAAAGCCTTGGGTTAATTGGACTAGAATGATATGTCGATAGGCAGGACAAGGGTCATGCCGATCGGCAACCCCCTATTTGGGGAAAATTCCCTTTTCTTTTTTTTGTCAAAATAAAAAAATCCAATAAAAAAAAATTATCTTAAGGGAATTCTGAATTTCCTTATGCTGTTACTTATCCCATTTTAAAATAAAATCCTTCTCAAATCAATTTTCAAATTCTTTTTACAGTCTCAGCAGCAAAGTAAAAAGAGCATATGCATTAATCACTGAAATAGAAATTAACAAAAACTTCATTTTCATTTGCATATAGTCTTTTATGTATTACATTGATATCTTGCAGGAAAAACATAAAAATAATGGGACTCAGCCCGAACCTAATTTTCTCTCTCTCTCTCTCTCTCCTCTCTCTCTCTCTCTCTCTAAGAGCCTATATTCCTATGGCGTTCCCTCTTCCCCCCGCGGCGAGATTATGTGCCACCACTTCTAGAGCTCGACCCTTACCCGAATGAGGAAAAATGCACCAAGAAAGAAGGAATCGGAACCACCTCACGAATATGGGAAGTCGTCGAATATATTCAATCCCTGATTTCCTTCGGCTAAGTAGTGGAAACATTGATATGCTGCAAAGCAAAATAGAAAAGATCAAATCAATCAGAGGTAAAGAAAGAAATCAGGAAATCAAAAGATAAAAGAAACACACTAAGTATACCTCAGGTCAAAGGACCTCCTCCATCAGACCCAACTCCACCGAGTCCACCACGTTAGGACGATGCTATAAATGCACCGACCCTCCATCATCTCGCCAGATGTTGTAATCAGGTGAGTGTAGCCGAATAAAAAAAGCCTATGACATCACCACCGCTACTGATGTGGATGCATCACTTGCGCGGTGAGAGGACCCCACATGTCGACTCAAGCCCGCCCGAGGGAGAGGCATCACATCGTATATACTAGGAGGCATCATCTAGCTCGATAAAAAAATCCATATTGTCATACATTGCAGTTGTGTCGGTATACAATGAATACAACTCTTCCATCATTGCTGCCACCCTGTCATCCTTTGACATCTCTCGCAATCGCCTCATGGGCATAGGGGGATTCGATGGAGGCACTGTAACCTCTTCCTCCATGATACATTGGACTACCATGTCCTCGGGGTACCAAGAATAGCCAAACTCGTGCGCCAGCAGACGTCGCATCTATGCATGTATCCCAATTGACCCAATGTGCTGAATGGTCGTCCCCCTGGGAAAAAATGGTGACATGAAAATACCCAGTAAGAGCAAAAGATCAATATCAATAAAAGATCATCAAAGGAAAGGACAATATCAAGCTAAAAGAAGTCTTACCCGCTCGCTCGTTAAGCCATTAAAGACCTGACGCACCGTCTCCATAAAGAGAGACTTCTTCGACTGTCGGTTGGACTTTAGCCACCGATACATCCGGCAGAAGTCTCCAATAGAGTCATCCTTCAAAGATATCAACTGGATGTTTAACCCAATCACCTCATGAAACCACATCTGCAAAGGATAAAATTTACGAAATCAAGAATAAAGCGCATTAAGGAAAATGCGGATGTATAAAGGAAAAATGAAAAATACAAAGAATACTTCCAGAAGATACGTGGCTCCAGTAAAAGTTCATTGGAAACACCGGCTGAACACATCAAGTAAATAATAAAGGGTCACCGAAGTCAGTCTCCTCCAATCATAAAGACGGATGTTCGAAAATAACCCAAAAATGGAAAAAACCATAAGTTGGCGACGTCGCTACTCGTCGCCACCAGAAAACCTCCCAACACCAACATAATAAATAGATGGGCAATTTGACGCACTTGTTACCCATCGATATCATCAATCCTACTCCTTAATAATATCTCCCTCAATAAAGACAGATGGAGAGAGTCCCCAGAAACCACCCTCTCCACATTACCTAATGACACCATCACCGCCTCTGGCAACACCCTCAGCGTCTTATCCACCACAATTTGCAAACCATCGCAGTCCAACCCAAACAGCTATTGCACATCAATGGGACCGTCATCTCCTCAAAGCCAAAATGGAAGGTGTGGGTAGTGTCCCACCACCTCTCCCCCCAAAGCACACAAAACAGCAGTGGAACGGGGCATCTCGTCCAGAATAGACGCCAGCCTCCTGAAGCTAGCTGATGACACCATCAAGTGCACCACAGGTGGAAGGTGATCCCAAAAATCCCTAAGACCCATTGTCCCTCGCGCACATATAGTCGATATGGAGACGTCAGAGTGTCGAAGAAACAAAGAAAACCTTTTTCAAATTTAAGAAATAAAGCAATCTCGTCAAGAAAAAAAGAAAAGAATACCAAAGGTCATTCAATACTCATATAGTCGCCTGAGTCCACCACCCTAGAAGAACGATGACACGACACAGAAGAGTTCAATCCTCTACCACCGGCTCGAATGAGTCAAATGAGTTCTCACTGGCCAGTGAAAGGGGCATTCCACTCCAATTTTGCCCAATCGTCGGCATTAAGCCATGCCATGTGAGTAGCGCTGTTTGAGAAATCGAACATTTCGGATATTAGAACGATTTGCAGAAGTTGATTGTAGAAGTAGGGAAGTCAGAAAGTTATGTAAAATGAGAACCTGCCCCATTTTTGTAGGAGGCTAAGGGGCATGTTGATCGGCATCTCCCTGCCACCCACCAATCAGCACTAACACTCCACCTACTCGAGGTACCCCAAAAGACCATGCCACTATTGTATGGCACCCCTCCATCTATGTCGATCGGCACCCCCTTTAAAGTTTTGTACAAAAAGTCCAAATAAATACCAGAAAACCCAAAAAATTGCTAGAAAATTCCTAAAATTACCAAATTAATTTTAGAACCTTTTTCACCAAGAAAAATGTTTTTTTTACATCCCCCGTGGAATTCTATAAAACAATTCTCCCCAGCAACGTCTGTAGAGGACACTCCAAAATTCCAAAAATTCCCCAGCGAAACCTAATATCAAATGCTTCCTCAAATCCCCAGAGAAAGATCACACATCGCCAGTGGAGTCCCCAAACTGCCTAAAGGAAACATAAGCCCGCGAAATTAGCTTTGACCCTGAGAATTGGTCACTTCTACTTAAGCCCGCATAATTGGGTTTAACCCACAGAATTGGTCACCCTTAACTTAAGCTCGGAGAATTGGCTTTGACCCTCAGAATTGGTCACCCTAACTTAAGCCCACAGAATTAGCTTCGACCCTTAGAATTGATCGCTTCTACTTAAACCCGTAGAATTGGCTTTGACCCGCAGAATTGGTCACCCTTAACTTAAGCCCGCAGAATTGACTTCGACCCTTATAATCGGTTGCTTCTACTTAAGCCTGCAAAATTGGCTTCGACCCTCAGAATCGATCGCTTTTACTTAAGCCCGTATAATTGGCTTTAACCCTCAGAATTGCTCACCCCAAATAAGCCATCAGAATTGGTCGCTTCTACTTAAGCCCTCAGAATTTGCTTCGATCCTCGAAATTGGCCACCCCTAACTTTATCCCGCAGAATTGGATTTGACCCTCAGAATTGTTCACCCCAAATAAGCCCTCAGAATTGGCTTCGACCCTTACAATTGGTCATTTCTACGTAAGCTCACAGAATTGGTTTGCCCCACAGAATTGGTCATCTCTATTTTAAGCCCACAGAATTGGCTTCGACCCATAGAATTGGTCGCTGTAATTTAGATCCTTAGAACTAACCCCGACTCACAGAATTGATCACCTCCCTACTCATCACCTCTTTAGGTCCTCATAATAGACCTCCCCAACATCACTTTAGGTCCTAAGCATCGACCTCAACCCTCTGAACCGGCCATCCTCATCCCTTAGGTCCACATAACTGACCTCCATCATGTGGTGTCTATTCGACGACTATCACTTGTTCCAAGCTCACCCATCTAGGGGATCTGTAGACACCACATTCTAGGACCCCTTAAGTCTCCCCTTAGGTCCATAGCGCCTCCCCATCTCACTTCAAACCCTAGGTCTCACTCCGAATACCGATCTAGGGGCCATCAGGCTCCCCTGGGCCATGTTCGATTTTGGTAAACTCTATCGTCAGAGCAAAATCTCTTTGAATATTTGAAGGGATCTGAATACCCTTTCCATCGGTCCACCCCATCCATGCATCGACATAACGGTTCAGACAAACGGACCATTTTACTACCAAAAATCGATTCGGAGGCCACCGGGCACTCCCAGGCCTCGAATTGACCCCAATAAAATCACCATCAGAGTGAAAAATCTTTAAATATTTAAAGGGAACTCAAATACCTTTCCAAAAGTCCACCCCATGCGCAAAATAGCATAACCATTCAGACGAATGATCATTTTTCCTCTAAAAATCAATCCGGAGGCCACCGGGCACTCCCGTGCTCCGTTTGACCAAAGTTAACTCTTCACCTCCAACTAGACTTAATGAATATCCAAAGGGAACTGAATACCCTTTCAAACGGTCTGCCCTTTGCATGATTCTAACCCACGGTACAGACTAACGATCTTTTTTACTTTGAGAGGTCCCCGAGTGCTTGCGGGCCCCGATTGACCAAGATTAATTTTACGAACCAAGTAAAACTCTTTGTAATGTCGAAGTACATCACCTAAACTTTCCAACGGTCCACCACATGAACGATTCTAACTTACCATACGAAAGAACGATCCGTTTTCGTCCGATGATCTCCCGTCTGAAAGACCAACGTGCGCTTTCGAGCCACATTTGACCCAAAGTCAACTCCCGAACCCGAGAGCATTCCAAGGACTCTTAAAGGTATCTAAAGTACCTTTCTAATGGTATGTCCCATGCATGATTCGGATCAATGGATTACGTTTGACGATCATTTTTCCAGAAAAATCTACACAAGACTACCAAGTGGTAGGTCTAGATCCTGGCCTATCGGCAGTGTGTCTAGGGTCACCTGCTGATAGGAGGGACAAGGGCACCCTAAAAAAGGAGGGAATGGCCTCACTACCAAGATACCAACACAAGATATCCATTATTAGTTATCTCAGCAATATTCCCTTGAAATCAGCGAAGTTCCTCATGTGAAGTTCCATTCAAGCTTACATTCCCATACTTTTCATACCCAATTTGGCAAAATATCCTTCTCTTTCATCAACATTCAAACATCAAGCTTTAAAGAAGGTCCAGTTCCTTCCCCCTCTCTTTAAATTCCTTGTTTTTCCATAATATACATTAGAATCATAATCTAGTTCTTAGTTTAGTTCATACACATTAATATCTACACTTTTATTATTATATTTCACATACTTTATTTTCTATAAAAATCTCAAAAACAAATAAAAGAGGGTTAAACCCATAAATTTCAAACGCAATTACCCATCACACTTTTTTTAAAATAAAAAAACACATTTTCTACACATACACATATAATAAAATTCCATTAAAATCTATGGGATAAACCCCACCCCTATGCTAAATTCAAACTACGTGGACTTTGATGCCTTTATAGGCTATTTAGGCATCTCAGATTAAAATTCGAGACTCGAGTACAACTTTCCAATTTTCTTAATTTCCCAATTTCCTTAATTTTCTAAAATCTCCCATTTTCATATATATATATATATATATATATATATCACGCTTGTTTGCGTTTCATCCAACACATACTGTCGTTTCCTAATAACGATCAATATCGTCATAAAAGCACAAATCATATTTTCTATATATGTAATTTTGGGAACATTCCTATGGATGAAATCACTCTACATTGTCCATGGTATGAGTTGAATGATTCCGATTTTCCATTATATAAACACGCACCCATACTTCACGGGGATATAGAGGAAAATAATAGCTCTAGGACATTATAGATCGAAAGGGCGGTATGGGTGCCTAATGCCTTCCCATTCCGTAACTTAGCCCCCGAACCTTCTAGGTATTGGTTTTGTATGCATCATTTTGACCTTGATGTCGCTCTCTCGAAGTGGCAACATGTTCATTTGCCTGTTTTGTGCAAAACATGATGGAGACTCCATCTCTTCACATTTACCCCCACACCAACAATGGCTGAAGCACCTTTCAAATAGGTGTACGATACCATGACGCAGTCTTTTCGAGGGTTGCTCTCCCGATGCCGCCCGATATGGCCACAACTGGGGCTACCCCTTATGCTCTAGAATACGACATGGAAGCAGCCCTACCCGTTAAACTAGGAATACCTTCATTACACGTTATGATTGAGAGCAAAGTTAACAAGGAAGACTGGAATCAGAGCCACCTGGACTTACTATCTATCTTGGATGAAAAGAGACTAATGGCTCTATATCATATACATGGGTACCACCTCCAGATAATGTGATCGTTCAGCTAAAGAGTCAATGATCGTGGTATTCAAAAATGGGACTTAACCCTAAAAAAATCATAGAACCCGTCAGGGACCCCAGAGCGAAATTCAAGCCAAACTAGAGTGGTACCTATATTATAAATAAGATCATGTCTGGTGGCATCGCTATGATCACCGACCTTGATGGAGAAGAGATGGCATGTCCAGTCAAACTGGACCGTCTCAAGACATTTTACCCGTAGTCCGAAATCTCGGTGTGTTACGAATCCTCTCATCTCCCTTCTATTCTAATTTTTTTTTATTCATTTCCCCCTACTCAAAACTACGTGGGGCTTGGTCTAAAAATGATAGTTTTTCTAAATCAATTCTCTGATACCACTTTGAAAATGATAGGACCCCCAATTTTTAAAATCTTTCACTATAAAAATTAATTTCCATTTAGATGCAGAATGAAGATGGCTCAACACAACACACACAAACAACAAATTTTAATTTCTTTCAAATTAAAATTAAACAAAACTCAAAGTGAAATTAAATTAAACAAGAAATACATTTTTCACTTAAACCAAATTAATTCAACCCAAGTCCTAGAAATTTTCCTACCACAAATAATTAATCCATTTTTGCAAATTAGGCCAAACCAAATTTTATCCATTAAAATTAATGACTTGAATTAAATTAATTTTTACCCAAACAAATTTAGCACCAAATTAAATATTCCAATTTTATCTTTTACCTAAGCATGCATCTAATGTGAATTTTCAAAAGATAAAATATGTAAACAGCCACTACGCTGCGATGTACGAGGAAAAACCCACAACGGGAAAAAACCTCGGACGACCCTAGACTTAGGTTCACTAAGTACGATTTTATGATTACAAGACAGATGACTTACAACAACTCGACTTGACTCCGTCCAAGCCCCTGACGCGTCTTTTTATAACAACCTCCGCCTAACCGACAATCTCGGAGCCCACCCGAACCTTGAAATCCACCAATAAGGCCTTTGGAACAATCGTCAACCCGCACCCGAAGCCTTTATCCTAGTGGCAACACCGCATCATCAAACACGTCTACTTCTTTTATGGGATGTAGAAGTAAACCCAAACAACTCTTCAATTATTTAGAGTAGAACCCGGTACCAAACACTCTAAGCAAAGAATATATATATAGAAACTTGGAATAAACTAAACATATTGATGTGTATGTATTTTTGGTGAATTTAAACCATAAAAATCAAACACAAAACATGGAACTTTTTCTTGAAAGAATTTTCTCTCAAAAAGCCTTAGAATTTGAAAAAATTGGATTCAAAAAGTTGGTTTTAGCACTTGATAATTCTGTCAAAAAGTAGTGGGGAAAACATTGTGGGAACATGGAGAAAACTGCTAAAAACTGCCAAAAAATTGTTCCCGCCAAAGTCGTTCGAACGACATTTTCGTTCGAACGACATTCTCGTTCGAATGACTTTACTAACGATGTTCTAGTGAGAAAAAGGAAAGTCTCGCTCGAACGACCTGGGAATCTCGTTCGAAAGAGATTCCAATTCGTTCGAACGACTTACGAGAAAATGGAATATTCTATTTAAGCCCAAAACTTTTATTAAAAGTTCTTAAAAAATATTTTCTGAGTAAAACAAAGTTGTTAAAATTATTTATAAAAAATTATAAAATACACCCAATAAATTTCCAAGCTCCTATATATATATAAAATGCATTCATACCTTAGGAGCATTGGAACTAATGTTGTTGACGTAGAAATGAGGCACATTAAACCCGGCATATGATGAAGCTTTATAATCTTGGCTGCAATGTCTTCAACTAACACATCATAGGCTTGGATGGATACAATTGAACACTATCCTATGACTTAAATGTTTTTGTCCGGAATTGAGCCAACACTATATTAAGACTCAATCGAAGACTTATGTCCTTACATGATCCTCTAAAAATATTCTTTCAAAATGAAAATTAATTTTTTTTAAAACCCCAAAAGGTTCGTAGGCATCTCATAGGCACGATACCCCTCTGAGAACAACAGTTCATTTTATCATTTACATGAATAAAAGGGTTATGTATGCCTTATCGATTGGTATAGATAATTCAAATGTCAAGCTCATCAAGAGGCCTAACAAAATAATTAAAATCCTTTTTTATTCCATAAATGGGAGAATTCGGTACAATTACATGAAATATTAGCGTAGGGAGTCAAACAACTACCCCCGCCAACCAAACTACCCTTAAAAATTAAATTAGCCAAACCTTCCTAAATTTTCCCCAAAACAACCAAAAACATATATATCACAAAATCTTCACAAACGAACACCAGATTCCTTACCCACACCTGCCAAAAGACACATCTATAACGTTATCTGCTCCTTGAGGTCCCCAAACTTCCCCTACTTGGATGGTATGCCGAAGGCACTCCATGAAGCGATAAGCCCAGACCAACCTAGAGAAAACCACTACGCCCCCTCCATAGTGTCAAACATGGTAAACCATCTCTAGACAGTCTCCACTGTCAAGATCTTAGACACTACCCTTTTCCCCAGCCATTTCATATAATCTCCAGAAACATGCCAAACCCTTCCAACTGATTGAGGATGAGTTGACAACCGACAGTACTCCTATAGAGAAACCAACTGCATGCGCAAACCTTCCAGTCAAATCCTCTCTATGAAAGAAATCCAGGGAGTGGGAAGGCACAATTTTCTCCCATTCGACTTGACGTAGGAGCATCCAGGGGAAATAAAATGAAATCGGTAGGAGGCCAACTAACCGAATGTACTGGTATTCCCACAGTTCCATAATGGGGTGCAGCTCCCCCACCATGGCATTGACCACCGTAGAAATTGAGCTCCATGATCCATGAACCAGTTTACCTAGTTATCTATAGATGGGCCAAAGCTGATGAAATAACGAGTGAAGAAATTTGGCACAACCACCAAGGGATATTCAGGGTGGATTGTTAAACGAAATCTCTCACCCAACCACATGAACAACATTATTGGGCTTTCTAAAAAATTAGATCGTCCTTCCCGCCAAGAATCTAGACCGTTCAGGGTCTCTGCCAATATCACCGCCACAAGATTGCAATAATATGCCATCCACGCTGTAATGGAGGCCATTTAAGGGTCCACCATTAGGCCCCCGATCACCAACAGTAGTTTCGAAGTTAAGCCCAGGGCAACAACTCTATCATGCCCCACATCGTTGAAGTCCCACAAATGCACATAATACAAGATAGCTGGGAGAGAAATCATTCCCCCAGTGACCAATGGTTGAGCCGCCAAAGGAGAGATATGGAGAAATCCTGCTAACAGCTCCCGATGAGATTGGGAGAATTCTAGCATGGACGTCGCCACGCTTGGATTAACCCCTAACATAGTTGAAAACTCCTAATAGGTCAGACAAACCTCATTCAATACAAAGCGGAAAACATGATCCTCGGGATAACAAAATTGTGCTACCGCTTCCAGCATGTTCCAGTCGATGGATCGATTACACCATAAAGAGACCTGACGCAAGTTAAAGGCATTGTAATCTACATTATACAGACACATAGCTTCCAGGTTCTCAAGATATGAAACAAATTTTGTACTCATGGGAAGGGTCATTTTATGAAATAATAAGACATAAGGAAAAAATAAGCAAGAAAGAAGAGAAAATTTTAATGGGTGAAAAACCTCACCACCTTACCCCCTTTTATACATTTAAAATTGGCTAAACAACAAGAAATATGAGAAACTCGAATAAATGATTGCCCCACCAAGTACTTTGAAGATATAGAATGGGGAATCTAATATTTAGGGTGATTTAACTAGACTCACCTGCCAATAGGCAGACAAAGGGGTATGCCGATCGACACCCCCCTTATTTTAGAAACTTTTATCTTTCCTTTTTTGTCAAAATAAAAAATCTAAAAAGAAATCCCTATTTCAAAAAAAAAATGGGTTGTTTCTTCCCATATTATCCATTTCTATTTTTCCTTCCTCAAAATAAATTTTCTCTTGAGTTATTTAAAAAATCCCGTCCATTTTTTGGTCTCAGCAAAAAAATATAAAGTGCATGTAGAATAGTCATTTAAGAAAAGATAAATAAATAAAATTATCATTCATTTTATATATATTTCCACAGGCTTCATTACATTTTTCAGGAAAAAAAATTAGCAAAAATAGCGGGACTCATCCCGAAAACCCTAATATCTCATTCTCTCTCTAAGACCCCCTATGACGAGTGTGCTTCCCCTGACGAAAAGATATGGAAGAACCAATCCTGGATACATATCCCTCCTCCGAGGTAGCAAATGGAATCAGACAAAAAGGAACCTGGCATAAGTCCCTGATGAAGGCAATCGCAAAGGCTACCCAGTCCCGGATATCCCTGAGCCAAGTAGTCGACACTCGGACATGCTGTAGACAAAACAACAAAAACACAAGGCTAATAAGTCAATCTAAAGATAAGAAAAAGGCATCCAAGGACAAAGAAAGTGAGAAGATGTACCTCTAGCTGAAGGACGTCCTCTGTCATCCCTAACACCCTCGAATCCACCGTATTAGGGCGGTACGACATACGCAACGATCCCCGTCCAGACAATAAAAAATTATACCAAGTTAGAGCAAGCTGAACGAGTGGAACCTCTGTAGCCGCAGCGAACGACGATGCACCACCTGTACTATGGGCGAACCCCACCGGACTATTCATACCATTGCCCAAAGTTGTAGGAGGCAGAGGCATGTTCATTACATCAGAGGCACAATAAGGCATCATCGAGCTTGTCCAAAATTTAAGGTAGTCATAGGTCTCCACCATATTTGTATAAGAAAAATAGGGCTCGCCAATCATAGTCATCATCCTGGCTTCCTCCGACATCACCCTCACCCACCTCATGTTCATCGGGGGCGCCGCCTGTGGGACCACCACCTCATCCTCCATAATTTGTCTAACCATTATCCCCTCAAATACCAAGAGTATCCAAACTCGTTCGCTAACAGCCTACACATATGCGCATGCACCCCAGTCACCCCTATGTACTGAATAACCGTTCCCCAGGGATAGAAAGTCACTAGCATTTCCCAATGAAGATCAATATTTATGCAGAGAAAATGTCAAAAAAGGATTCAAAATAAAAAGGGAATAACATGGTCACTCGTCAGGGTGTTGAAGTCCTGACGTACTACTAATGGAGAAAAAGACTGCTTTGACCACCGATTGGACTTTCACCAATGGTACATCCTGCAGAAGTCCCCCACCTCCTCATCATGCAAACCTATTAAAAGGAAATTTAGGCTGATTACCTAATAAAATCACGTCATAAAAAGACAAGAATCAGTAGTAGAAAAGAACTAAAGGAAAATGCAAGAAAATTCATAAGGAGAAATGCATGAATTACCTCCAGAAGGTATGTGGCCCGAGTAAAGGTCTACCTACATCACCGAATGAAAGCGTCCAAAAAATAATAATGGGTAGCCAAGGTTAGTATCCCCCGGTCATAAGGATGGATAATCGAAAATACCCTAAAAATGGTAAAAACCATAAGTGGACGACATCGCTGAAAAACTGTTACTAAAGCGATTTAATACAAGATTAACATATTTAAGTAACTCCGAACTGTTTTTTGAGGAAACTGTTTTCTTTAAATTAAATCAGTTTAATCACAAGATTTGTTTAATAAAATATGTACGAGATCAGTTTAAGATTTGTTAACAAGTTTTGATATACATAAGTGTTACATAAAGGGTTAACTAAGCATCTAGAATAGCATCCTTCGAAAGAATGACCGTATAAGTCACAGTATAAGCAATATAAATTTCTTGAAGATGGTATCTCCTTAGGAAAGTCTCTAAACATAGGTTTCACAGGATTTTGATTTTGAACCTTATTCCTAGGAAGTACAATTTGAAAAGCAGAATCACTCTTCCTAATCGGGGGGAAGACATATTTAGCCTTTGGTAAAATTTCACACTTAGAGTTACTTTATTCCCCAATATCAAACTTTGATTGTTTTTCATCAAACTCATTTTTTAAAGAATGAAAATCTGGACAAGTTTCTATAGGTCTTTTGCCTCCTGACACAAACATAATTGGTTCAAAGTTTTTAGTTTATGTCTTCAAATTTGGGCAAAAACCTATTCCAGTTCAATCATCAGAATTGGTTTTTGAATCAGCAACAAAACTATCAAAATAGTTTGAATTATTTTCAAATTTTGCAAATTTATTGAAAACTGTTGCCGTCTTCTCTTTGGATTGTTCCAATTCTAGTAATGTCGATTTATATTTTTCTACACAGTTTCATTTTCTTTAATCAAATTCTTTAATTTTTTATCAAGAATTTTGACTTCATTTTCATGAGTTAGACATTGGGTGGTATACTCTTCAGCATTAAGTTTAACCATCAGGCTTAGGTCTTTTAGTTTCTTGGTGAAATCTTTAACTATCTTCTCTAGTCTAGTGCTTTTCTTGAGAGTTTTAGCATAAAGTGTGTGAATATCAGGGAGGTCTTTAGTGTCCGAATCACTAAGTGTAGTGTGTGAAGTGACCCCTAAGGATTCATTTCTTGAACTCACACACACATTGACATCGTCATTATCGCTTTCCCTTTGACTCACACACCCCGTGGTAGAACTAGCAATATTCTCAGAAATTAAAGCATCTAAACCAGTAGCAGCATGATTCATAACAACAGAAGTAGAGCTATTATCATCATTCTCATACATAGGCATATCATCATTATAGATTATCTTGGCAAAGAAAGACATGCAAGGATCAAAAGCATCAGATGATTCAGGTTCCTCATTTTCAAGATCACTTGAATCATCCCATGTTTTGCAAATGTTGGCCCTAGTATGTTTACTCATAGTGTTCAGTTTCACTCTACAGTCTTGTGCTATATGTCCTAGTTTTCCACATCTAAAACATTTAATGTTCTTAAAGTCTTTGTTAGGTCTCATGTCCTTATGATGTTTATCTTGACCTTTCTCATGAGGTTTGTAGTTAGACTGAGTTGGATAATTTGGCTTGCCTTATCTGTTTGCCATTTTATTTCTAAATTTGACAATTTTCTTAAACTATTTTGACATCAAGGCAATTTGATTATCCAAACTATCTATATCGCATTCCTCATCAGAATCATCATTTGGGATAGTAAGCTCATGTTTCATCATCTTAGAGGAAAAACTCAAATTGGAACTAGTCTGTTTCCTATGGGACTAGGTTATTTGTTTCTTAAATTCTAATTCCATTTCCACAGTTCTTAGTTTACTACTGAGTAATTCAGGAGTGAGATTTTGGTCACACATTTCCTCAATAGCATATCTTTTGTTGTCAAATTTCTGTGGTAATGATCTTAGAATTTTAGATATAATTTCATGTCTGTCATATGTTATCCCATTAGCATGCAATTTGGTCACAATGTCAGTCAATTTCATGTAAAAGTCATCAAAAGATTCAGAGTCTGACATAATTAGAGAGTTATACTGCTGGACTAGCATCTGTGTTTTAGCATCCTTAACTCTCGTGTCACCTTCATGTGCAGTAATCAGTGTATCCCAAACCTCCTTAGAAGTGGCACAAGATGAGAAGCTTTTGAACTCATGTTCACTTATGGACATAAATATGGCATTATTTCCTTTGTTATTATTTTGAGAAGTTTGCTTCTCTTCTTATGTGAATTCACTTAATGCTTTCTTAATCCTCTCATTACTTCCTTCAGTGGATGGTTTAGTAGGATAAGTATATCCATTTTCAACAATATCCCAGACATCATTTCCCAAGGTTCCTTTTATGAAAGCAACCATTCTTACCTTCCAGTAAGCAAAGTTGTTTCCATCAAAGAGGGGGGGTCTAGTCAAGTTGCCAAATCTTTCATTTTTCCCGTCCATTGTTTTGATTTCAAGAAAATGAGAGTGCGGTTGCAATAGAATTTACGTGCGGAAGTAAACTTATATGCCGAATAAACCCCTAATACCTACAAGTTTATATGAATGATACAAAGGGGACCAAATTAAACTTTCACTTAATTTGTTAACTTTATGAAAATGAATTTCATTTTCAAAGTTAATAAACCGTCTAAATTATTATCTTGTTAAATTAAGGTGATTTACAAAAATAATAACCAATTAAATTTTAGGTGAGTTTCTATTTAGTTAGGCCTACTTTTTCGTGTGAGGTGATATGCGAAAAATATACAGCACACAGTGTTTATTTTACGTCGCAAAAACCCTTCCCGGGAAAAACGACGGACTCCTCTAGGAGTCACCTAATCTACTTCTACTAAAACAATAAATCAATAGGGACGATTTACAAACAACAAACCCGACAAATAAAGAAGGAAGATCTAGATATTACCCCACTCGACCAAGACTCTTGCATGGCTACTTGTTCTGTTCTCTCTTTAAACTGTCCTTGCTTGTTTTTGTGTTCTTCACTTCTCAGCCTCCCCTCTAACTTCTTTAAGCGCAGGTTGGCTCAGTGCCTATTATTTATTTCTAGTGAAGTGATAGTGTGTGATGCAATAGACTATATCACCTATATCTTTGCAAGTCTTATGTTATTCAGATGAAGTCAAGTCTTCTTGACTTCCAAATCAGTTTTGAAAAACTTCCTTTTCTTTAAATCTTGAACACTAGACTTGTTCAGATATTCACATTCAAAGATGTGATTATAACGTGAGTGATATGAGATGAAAACAATTTCTAAAAATCACTAACACAATCAAGTAATCATGTTCACACAGATATATTCTAGACTGAAAAGGAATAAAACATATCAAGCATGCAGTCAGAAATGGAACCAACTGTTTATAACAATTTTAGATTAAAAATGTTTTAATCTATTATGTTATTATTTCCAGTTTCAATCAGTCCAATAGGTTCAGATATTAGGTCCAATATGTTCTGGTTCTCAGCCCAAGTCCTTGGTCAAATATTCAGGTATAAATTTGTTTAGTCCAAGGTCAAGCTTCCAAATTCAGGTAATTCTGTTCCGGTTCACAAATCGAAATAGGTTTAATTATCTAAACCTAGAATAAGTTGTTCTTGATTGAAAATCAGATTTCCTTAAAGATAGATTTAAAACAAAATGTTTTAAATGATATAAAATCACTACTAGTTCTTGTGTGTGTAGTGTTTATAAAACAGATTTCAGCACAATACTTACACAAAAACTTTAGATCTAGCACATAACAAGTCTGAAATTACAAGACAACAAGAACAATAATAGAGATACTCACAACACGATTTTTCAAAATGAAAAATCAATTGATTTGGAGATGAAGAGACTCATAGATTAGAAACCTTCCATTCTTGAATCCACAATACGTTTTTAAGACTCAGCAATGTCTTGTAAAGGATACACAAAGGATTTTTCTCTGAAAATACTGGTGTATAATCTCTCTCTCTCAAAAATAATTTTGGCATAATTTTTGCTCAAAAATGAATTTTCTCGGGTTGAAAAAATGAAGACACAAGGTCTTTATTTATAGCCATGAGAGAACAAGTTTGATTTATTAAGAGTAGTTCACATGGATTGACATGAAACCATTTTAATCCGTTGATAAGAATAGATCTTGTGGTTGAGAAAGAAACACAGAATATAGGATTAAAAATGTGACACTTGTAAACAGTTGTAACAAACAACTGTTTAGAAGCTAGTCATGTTCCTTTGATTGAAGAAAACTTATTCAGCTTGCTTGGACCTGAAGCATTTACACAAGTGAAAGAGTCATACATTCATCTCTACTATTTACTGGGCATCATTGTAGAAAATAATGCAGCTTACTACGAGATGATTGAAGATCTCTGGGAAGATCACAATTTTTGTCTGGCTTCTCTTCACTTTGGCTATCAATCTAAATATGTAGCTTTGGGTGAAGGCTGGGGATTTGAGATGAAGCTGGAAGAATATGCTTTCATATATAAGAGAAAAGAGTTCTTGATGAGATGTGAAGTTGATGAAGCCAGGGATATTGCCAAGCTCCTAGAATAGGAGAGTAATAAACTCTGAAATGAATTGGATACTTTGAAACAATCTTCTGGAAGTGGCATTGATGAAGGGGAATATTTTATAGAGAAAGAGAATTCCAGGCTTATGGAGGAACTTGAAGCTCTGAAGAAATCCAAGTCTGGTTAAACTTCCAAACAGCAAAAGACGAGCTGACCAACTATTGATGAGGCCAAGATGAAGAAAATATTAGCCGACCAAGATGCCCAACTGAAAGCTAAGAGTCAAGATATTATCGACATGTCTACAAAACTCAAAGATAAGGATAAGTCCATTGCCGACCAATCTGTACAGTTAAAGGTGAAGAGTGATTTTTTAAAGAAAATTTAACATCAAGTTGAAAGGTTAACCTTTCAATTTCACAAACAACCCAGAGAGGTATGGATGGAAGGCTACAATGAATCTCTTAGCCATGTTGATGATCACCTTGCCCAGACCCATTGTGAAGGCTATAAGTGAGGGTAGATAAACTGCTTGACTTTACTGAAGCATGATAGTAACAGTGATCTATGGTACTGGAATGAGCCTGGTCTGCTAGATTGTGACAATCCTCCTTTTAAGTTGGACATATCATGGATCCCTCGGCGATTGATTACTAAATACTTGGGAGACTACGGTTTACATGATGTTCATGAAATAGTTCGTCCTCCACATCTGATCAATGCTCCAAGAAGAAGCAACAGAAGAATGTTGAGATACTTCAACTTTATTAATTCTCCTTATACTCTGGATCATTCTCCTGCTAGAATGGAGAGAGTGATACCAACTCATCCAACTTCCAAAGCTCAAGGAAAATGTCTTGTTGAATAGCTTTTCAGTATTTTATTATTCATTTAACCTTAAATGTAATACAGTTAATATATGAATACAAATCCATATTTTTGTGTCGTCAAATCTTGTTTACTTAATCAATTAGTCAACTTAGTTATTGTCTAATAATGAATTATCAAACTCTAATTGTAAGGCCATAGATTCTACTAATGAACTTAGATTTATTGATCCAAGTTTTGCATTATTTATCAGTGGTGAGCAAGTGTATGAGGAATATATGTTTTTATTCCAATTATTAGGAATTTTTACATGACTTCCTACATTTAACTTAGTCGGGTAAAACCTGTTTGTAACCTTTTAGTTGTATATGAAGTTTTACAGTCTTCTTATTCTTGACTTGTCAATGACGAAGTCAGACATGAAGTTAATTATTGTGACCAACAAAGTGTTTAGGATTGTAAACTTAGTTGGATAATAATTTTTATTCGTAACTTAATAATAAAGAGTCATACATAAAGTTTAATCTTGGGTGAACAATGATTGTGCCTTAAGTTGTTGGTGTATCTGGAATTTGATAAATTCAACCGAATTAAGTATGTTTTGCTGATCGACGAATCGACGGATTAGTATGTATGTGTTGTTGATCGGCAAGAGCTGAAGAACAAGAAATATTTGTTGTTATTTCTGGGGGATGTTTATCACCATACTCCAAAACAAATTGAAAACATTTGGAGGAACTGAAATCAAACTTTTATTGAAACTTGAACAATAGTTATTTTGAACATAAAGCAAAAGGAAATACAATTATATCAATCCCTTGGATCATTGATAATACTTTCGGAGGTGCTCGGTGTTCTAGGGGTTTTTGAATTCTTCCCCTTCCAAGGTCTCAAGCCAATAGTTTCCTAGTCAGATTACTGTAGAAATGAAATATGGGCTATACCAATTGGACTTAAGCTTGTTGTTTTTCTGAATGAATTTTTTAAGGACATAGTCACCCTCATTTAAGTTGGTCAGTATGACCCTTTGTTATAGAAGTGAGTTGTCCTGTGTTGGCACGCAACATTTCTGATAGAAGCATCTTCTCTGACTTCCTCTAATATATCTAGATCCAATCATCTCATCAAGTCACTAGTTGGAGAATCAAAATTCAGGACCCTATGAGTTATTAGGCAAATCTCGGTTGGAACCATGAATTCTATCCCAAATGAAAGTATGTATGGTGTTTCTCCACTTGCTATTCTCAATGTTGTTCGGTAGCCCCAAAGAATATAATGCAATTCGTTGTTCCAATTTTCGTTGGCATCATTAAGACTTTTTTTTAATCCATTGAGAAAAGTTTTATTTGTGACTTCTGTTTGACCATCATTTATGGATGGCCTGGTGCAAAATGGAGTTTTTGGATTTTGGTTTGTGGATGGGCTAGTGAAGAATGGAATATCTGGATTTGGGATTGGACACAATATGCGTCAAACTCATCATTGTCAAATTAGGTTCCATGGTCAATAATAAAGGCATACGGCAACCCATATCTACATATGATGTTATTCCAAATGAACCGATGCATTTTCTCATATGGCATCTCAATGAATGGCTCTACTTCCAGCCATTTTGTGAAGTGGTCAATTACAATAACCAATAATTTGAACCTACCTTTAGTGGTCGATAGTGGGTCGACCAGGTCAATTCCCTAAAAAGCGAAGGCCCGTGATGAAGTAATTAGATCTAGAGAAGCATTGGGTTCTTTGCAAATTACAAAGAACTTCTGGCACTTTTCACACTTTCTTGCGAAGGCTTCACAATCTACGCTCATAGTTGGCCAGTAGTATCCCTGAGTGTTGATTATTTGGAGTAACGATCGACCAGCTGAGTGAGCTCCACATGAACCTTCATGCACCTCTTTAATCAGATTTTCCACCTCTAATGGATGAACATAGCGTAATAATGATATTATTAATCCCCTTTGGTACAAAACCCCTTTATCCAACACATATCTTGCTTCTTTATACCAGAGATTTTTGGCTTCTTCGGGATTAAGTGGTAAGTGTCCATGTTCAATATAAGCCCTGATTGGATCCATCCAAGAAGGTCGCGGATCTACAATAATAAAATTGACCATTAAGTCCTCATCAATGCTCCAGTTGGCTAGGATCTCTTTTGGGTGGTTTGCCGTAGTTTTATTCTTGTTGCTGAAGCAAGCCGAGCAAGTGCATCTTCTCTGGCATTTTCTTTTCTGGGGATCATGTTCATTTTTTTTTGGAAGAGGATTAAACCCCAAATAGCATAAAATAGAGAAAAATAACTTTTCTCCAAGGGCTTACATTAAGTACAAGAAATAAAATTATCCAAAATAAAAGATTTTAAAAATCTAGATAATGGACCTTTATAAGGCCTAGCTTTGAAAGAAAGACAAATCTCCTCATGGCTTACAACAATAACTGAGTTAACATTCATATTAGTTACTTCAAAAGTAGCTTTGTTCCTTGCACACCAAATTTTCCAGCAAGTGATATTAAGAAGAAATTTGCACAAAATAGCCCGAATATTTGTCCCGTTAGAATTCAACCACCACAACATAAGTCGAGATCTAAATCTTAAAGCATGAAGATTAAGACCCATAAGATTTTTAAAATGAACCCAAACAATATTAGCCACCTCACTAGAACCAAATAAATGTTGGTAATTCTCCATACACAAAAAATAACAACACCGGCATCTCGAAATAAAAGGAACATTAATTCATTGTAAATTCACATCAAGCGGAATAGCATCATGAAGAACACGCCATATAAATGTAGAAATTTTCTAATCCTGTTCATTTATACGGCTGGAAATTTGGAAATAACTTCCATGGTTTTGGCAAAGAATCTGGTCATAAATTCTCCCCTGAATCCATATAAATGAAGCACTTGGTTGACCACTAGTTGTGAATCACTATGTGCCAGTACTTTCTTGGCACCTAATGAGTGGGCTAAATTCAGTCTGAATATCAAAGCTTCATACTTCGCTTCATTGTTTGACACCTTAAATAGGAACTTAAGTGCATATTCAATATCAATATCATCAGGAGTATTGAATATTATACCTGCTCCAGTTCCAGTCACACATAAAGATCCATCCACGTACAAATTCAACAATGGGATATCACTATTGAATTTTCTTCAAAGAGAAATCCATGGTGGAATACTTTCTTACTCTCCTCTGCATACTTTTGAGCCATTTCCTGAGTTTTGGATGATTCAAGTTGATCGACTGCAACTTCATCTCGCTTTTGAGTTGAGCTCTCTTCCTTAGAAGTCTGCTCGATAGGCAAGCATTGTTGGTTAGGAACCTATGGATAGGTGAACTCAGTGATGAAATCTTTTAAAGTTTGGCTTTTAATGAAAACCTTGGTTCATATACAATGTCATACTCCCCTAGTTCTACAGCCCATAACTCAATCTTCTTGACTTTTTAGGCTTATGCAACGCTTGTCGAAGAGGTAGGTCAGTATACGCAATTATAGTATGAGCTTAAAAATAGGGCTTCATACGCCTGGAGGCTTTAATGAGTGCTAAAGCCAAATTTTCCAAGCGTGGGTATTTGATCTCAGCTCCCCTGAAGGCTTTGTTAGTGTAGTAAAATGGTTTTTGGATCCCATAATTCAAGCAAACCAAGTTCGAGCTAAATGCAGACTCAGAAACAGCTAAGTATAAGTACAATTTCTCTCCCAATACAGGTCGGGATAGTAAAGGGGGTGATCCCAGGTACTTATTTAATTCTTGGAATGCTTTTTCACATTTTTCATTCCACTCAAAATTCTTTCTTAACACCTTGAAGAATGGAAAACACTTGTCTATTGCTCTAGAAATAAATTTGTTTAAATTTACCACTCTATCAGTGAGCCTTTGAACATCTTTCTTGTAAGTTAGCGACTGAATTTCTATCAAATCTTTTATCTTGTCTGGATTAACTTCAATTCTCTACTGATTAACTATGAATCCAAGGAACATTCCTTGCTATACTCCAAACACACACTTGGTCGGATTCAGCTTCATTTTATGCTTTTCCAGGTGATCAAAGGTTTGACTTATGTCTCTGATATGTTCTGAGGCATTTGTGATTTTTGTTAGCATGTCGTCCACATAAACCTTCACGTTCTTTCCTATTTTCTCTTCAATCACCTTATTAACCAACCTCTAGTACGTCACCCTAGCATTTTTTAGCCCAAAGGGCATTACGTTATAGCAGTAGGTTCCTCGGTTTGTGATGAAAGTTGTGCATTTTGCATCGTCTAATTTCATCTTTATTTGGTTATACCTGAAATAAGAATCCATGAAGCTCAAAAGGTCATGTCCTAATATAGCATCCACCAATTGATCGTATCTAGGCAAGAGAAAGAGGTTTTTCGAACAGGTTTTATTTTGATCGGTAAAATCCACACACATTCTCCACTTATCATCCTTTTCTTTTTTACCATTACAATATTTTCCAATTAAGATGGATACGTAACTTCTTCATTAAATGGGCTTTTTAAAGTTTCTCCACTTCTTCCTGAATAGCTTGATTCTTCTCCGCCTGAAAACCTTGGGCCTCTTCTTGATCGGCTTGGCATGCTTATTGATGTTGAGCTCATGACAGAGGAAATTAGGGTCAATCCCAGGCATATCCTCATGGATCTAAGAAAATACGCTTCTTTGCTGCCTCAGAAACATAACCAATTCATGTTTAAGTATTGGATCCAATGTTGATCCGATTTACGTAGTCCTCTCTATCTTGTCGTTGTCTAGGATAATACTATTAGTAACTTCCATAATTTTCCCTTTGAATAACTTTGTCCCATATTAAGGATCTAAGGTTTCAACTTCATAGTCACTATTGGGATCAGTGGTATGCACCTGATAAGTGGTGGAATCTTTCTTCAACTCAATCAAGTCATCTTCCTTGGCGGAGGAGTAGTAACACTCTCTGGCCACCCTTTGGTCTCCTTGCACAACACCAACCCTAAAATGAGTTGGTAACTTCAAACATTGATGGACTGTTGATGGTACAACTTTAAATATCTTCAAACCTACCCTGACAACGATCACATTATAGGCAGATTGGATATTTTTATCCATCACAAAAAGCGTATTTTCTCAGTATGGCTCGCCGGTAAGGTGCCAAACAACACTTATAGATTGCTTGTCCCAAGAGGGTATATTTTTTCACCTGAAACCCCTATTAAGAGCATGTGGTAGGGTTCCAATTGGTTGAGTTTCAAATCCAAACTCTGATAGAAAGGGTAAAATATTATATTAACCGAACTTCCATTATCAATCAAAACCCTGGCGATGACGGCATCTTGGATCCGGAATTTGATGATCAATGGATCATCGTGGGAATAAAGTACCCTTGAGAGGCCGTTCTTAGAAAATTCAATTACCAATTTGTACTTTTTTTACCTTCCTGGGCCAATCATCTTCGTTTAAATTAATTTTGTAGATATAAGAACAGGCTTGGGCCTCATTTAAGTAAGATTTCTTTCGACAGTGTGATCTCCTCTACTTGTATAACCACTTGTAATTACATGACAATTAAATAAACCAAAACTTAACATAGCTACCTCACGCTTTGGATGCTTAGGCTTATTCGGTAGGTCAGGGTCATCATTATAACCATCTTTATGGTTTCGTTTCATATCATCTTTGGGTTTGCATTGACAATTTTATTTTCCCCTTGCTTCTATGATTTCTTATCGATTAATAAACTTATTCAGTTTTCCTCGGTGAAGAAGAGATTCCACTTAATTTTTCAAACTAATACCGTTATCTGTTGTATGCCCATGATACTTATGGAACTTACAATATTTATATTTGTCCCTCCTGTTAGGAGGTGCCCTCAACCTTTTAGTCCATAATAAATCCTTGTTGTGTTTGATTTCCTCTAGGATATGGTGAATGCTAATAGTCAATGGAGTATAAGAGCTTGTCATCCTTCTTTGGCTTTTGGTCCTTCTTATCCTTTTGGTTCTTCTTATTAGGCTTAGTGGTTGGACTCTGTTTTACGGCCATTGTTTCCTCGGCATTCATTATTTTCTTTCCTTAGCCATAAGCTTAGTTTTAGTTTTAGGAGGATCTTTGGCCAGAGCATAATACAGTTTCTCGGGAAGCAATCCACTCATGAGAGTGGTAATGGTTGTTTTTTCTTCGTAATCAACCAATTTTAATTTTTCGTTGTTAAAATGAGCGATGTACTCCCTAGTTGTTTCCCTTAATCGCTACCTTACAATCAAGAAATGGGCTAGTCTCTTCACTAGCTTGGCTCCAAAATAGAAATTGTTAATAAACAACTCGAAAAGCTGGTTGAAGTTGGTAATTTGTCCTCGGGGAAGGTTATTGTACCATATTTGAGTAGAAACTGTACTAGTACTTAAAAATGCTCTGCATCTCATCTCATCGGGGACTGAACAAATGTCAGCGGTAGCTTGATACTTTTCAATGTGCAAAACTGGATTAGTCTTCCATCATATTTGGGGGTGACCACAGGAGTTTTAAACTAAGATGGAGTTAGAAAATTCACAATCTCCTAGATAAAGGTGGATCCTTTGATGAAATTCCTCTACAAGGGATTATTTGGATTTACCATTTCTCCCAATCGATCTTCCAATCACTGTATTGATCCTTTCCAAGATGGATTACCTGCATCATATTTATGCGAAACAACTCGACTATCTTAACCATGTGTGTTGAGCTCTCTTCCTGAGAAGTTTGCTCGGCGTGTACAGATCGTCAGACGCTTGATCTCAACCTTATTAAGGCTTCACGATGGTCGACTAGATGTTGAGTGTTTCTGAATAACGCTTTAGGAGGGCTCCTAATTGTTTAGGGTCCCAAAAGGTCAAAAGGCAAAGCACTACTCAATCTTTCAATTATTTATGAATCGAGATGGTTTTAGTTATTTACATTTTAGTTCGATACTATTCCTCAAAAAATTCCTTTGTTCCTTCGGGAATGTATCATGCATATTGTGCCTCTTGATGATCTTATCCAAAATATTGGCATCTAGGTGCCACTACTTTCACAATGCCTCTGAAAATTTTCAACACCTGTTCTTAAATGGTCCAGTTGCTCAAGATGTATGGTCATATTTTGCTAAATTATTCGGTGTGTATATTGCCTTTCTTCTATTAATATTTTGCTCATGCCTTGGTGCTTGAGGAGGCCTAAACAAGATTTATTTAAGTTACTTTTCATTATTATTCCTGATACAATTATCTGGGAGTTATGGAAGGCCACGAATGATAATGTGTTTCAAGGTATCAAAATGAAATCTAATCTTATCATTGCTCAAACCATCGAAATGGTTCATTCTTCCTACTCAATTAGAAAATTCAAATCTCCTCAAAAAGACAATGAATTCATCATTCAGTTGTTCAAGATTAGTTTCATTCAACCTTCTGTAAGAACCATTCAGTTGGTTAATTGGTTGAGACCCAGTGAAGGTTTTGTTAAATTAAACCGTGTTGGGGCTGAAAAAGGGAATCCATGTCCCTCGGAGTTGGTGGCTTAATTAGAGATCATAGAGGTATTTTAATTCATGTTTTTTCTTCCTTTGAAAGTATTTCTACCAATAATAAAACTGAAAGTTTGTCTATTCTAAGAGGTCTTAGAATATGTAATAGTCTAAACATTCAAAAGGTACTTCTAATATTTGACTCTAAATTGATTACTGACATCTTGAATAAGGAGAAATAATCTAAGCCATGGTCCATTAGGGAGCTATTATCTGAGATCAAGTTGTTTCTAGATGAGATGCAAACATTCTTAATTCATACTTATAAGAAGAAGAATCAAGTTGTTGATAGTCTAGCTAATTATGGAGTGGCCTCTTAAGCTTTCTTGTTTCTCTCAAGCCTCGGATCTTCCTCACTCAGTTAATGGTCATTATAGGATGGATTTACATGGCTTTAAATCCATCAAATTTTCTTAAGTTGTCTCTTTTTCTTGTTGGTTTGAAGTTCTCTATATCTTGTATAAGCCACCTTTGTAGGGCTTTTCTACCAAATTTAATAAATATGGGGCTTTCAGTCCTCTTTTAAAAAAAATTATTAGAGTTCAGTTATATATTTTGCTATCCATTATTATTATTATTATTATTATTATTATTATTATTATTATTATTATTATTATTATTATTATTATTATTATTATTATTATTATTATTATTATTATTATTATTAGTAGTAGTAGTAGTAGTAGTAGTAGTAGTAGTAGTAGTAGTAGTAGTAGTAGTAGTAGTAGTAGTAGTAGTAGTAGTTGTAGTAGTAGTAGTAGTAGTAGTAGTAGTAGTAGTAGTAGTAGTAGTAGTAGTAGTAGTAGTAGTAGTAGTAGTAGTAGTATTATTATTATTATTATTATTATTATTATTATTATTATTATTATTATTATTATGTCGTGGATGGTTTTTATTTACTATCATTTTTATTTATCGTTGATGTTGAGAATGATATAAATTGCATAGCGCGCCCTATCTTCGTCGTGTTATCCTGATCAATTGCACGTGGAAAATTGGGGTGTTACAAGTATATACAGTCTTTTTGCATTGTGGTCCAGTTGTACGCCTATTGTAGTATTTTTTTAGAGAGGGTGTGTCCATTCATGTGTGAGCCACGATCGCCGTTGTGGACTTTGTCCATGATTTCAATTGTCTCATCTCCTGCTAGGTACCTTATGTGTACCCCGTTGTTGATGTCAAAAAATGGACTTGATCTAATTTTATAATCAAAAATAAAAAAATATATTTTGATTTGATATTTAAATGAGAGACACAAGGTTTTAAAGTGGTTCGGCTATGTAAGAAATCCTAGGTCCACTGTTATGGTATTAATTTAAGAGATTACATAAAGCTAGGAACTCTTGTATATAAGAATATACTAGAATCCGTTCTATCCGCCCTTTAATAAAAGGAATACAATGTATTTATAGTGACCTGGAGATCAAGGGTTAGAATGCCTTTATAGATTTAAGCATTTACACCCGTACATAATGAATGTGATGTCTAGTTGTATGAGCCACATGCAGTAAGACCTTTGGTTGTACTTCTCGCGTTGTGGCTTTTCGTTTATATTAGTGGTCTGCATTCTTCATGTTGGTTGGCATGCCCGCCGAGCAACTATCCGCTGACTAGGATTTATGCCATATTTGAGACACTTATCCACTTATGATTGGTCCACATAGGTGGATAATTTTTTGTACCAACACGTGTAAAAGCCTATTTTGTAAAGATGGCCCCCACATATGATGAATTGGGACACAAACTGTCTTAAAGTGATCTGATCTCTTAGAGTGGCTCTAGGGGTAACATTTTTTGTCCAATATGTTCTATATGTCGAAGTATAGGACTGTGGATTCGAATATTATCTTCTCAATGCCATTGATCTCAAACCATTTCGAAGGGATGTTTTGACTTTTTATGGTCTCTACTATAAAGCTAATTACTAAGGATATTGTCCCAAAAACTGATCTGACGTCCTCAATAGTATTTAGGACTACCATAAGGACATGAAAAGTTGTTATTAGGTTGGCATCATCATAAAGTAATAAAGACAACAACGATTGTCCTTTTAGAGTTTTTATGACAACTAAGGCCGTCATTTTAGTGTCATCCTATTAAAACAAAATAATATTATGTGTTTTTAAGGACAAGTGTTTCATGTTATTTAAGACTCGGAATTAGGAACAAAAGAAGCTATCCCAAATAGAATTTGGTGCATAAAATTTGGCGCCAACATAATATTTTAAAAGGAAGTTATAGTTGTCCCAAAAGATAAACATATTTCTTATACACTATACTAGAGTCAGCCTAAATTCAATAATAAAAATTATAGTCATTTGAAAATCAAAGCAATCTCTAACATAATAAAAGTCAATTAAAAATAAAACTCAAAGTCATATTCTACCAAAATCTAACCTTTTAAATAGTAACAAAACTAAATAGTACTTAATCACACTTCACAAAAATAAACACCACCACATACATTGTAACCATCATACCCAATTCTAAGTTAGTTACATCCACGACTTAATCCCAATCTATAGAAAAAATAGATCATTTGTAGAAAAAGGTATACCATTCGTTGTCAAGCGTGGGAATCAAAAGTATCAACTGGTGATGTTAGTAGTGAGATATCTACCTCTAGTATCATAAAAGTGATTTCAATCCTATTTTATGCTAGAGTTTCCCGCTTGGACCTGAAAACTCTTTCTTGTATCTCATTTTTAAAATTTTCATGCAACGTATTAATTTATTCTTGATGAAGATTCTCTCATGCCTCTGCCTCTTCCGGATAACAAATCTCTCATTCATTGTCTTCATTATCTAGTTAACCTATCTCATTATGATAATAATTAGATGATGTGGTTGACCGTGAAGAAGTTATTTTAATATAAGCTCCCATACATAAGGCTGGTCCATGTCCATTGGGTCCTATCATCTCCTCAAATATAGTAACCCTCACTTCTACCCTATTTTGTTGATCCAATGGTAGAACATCCAATTGTATTTTAATCATTTCCTACAAATTGAGAAAAAAACATAGAACACAATCAAACTCTTTTCGTAGTTGGAATTTGCAAACATCCACCAAAATAAAATTAAGAATACAACATAATTCATTTGCAATGAAGTCACAAAACATATGAGATAGAGTAATAGGATTTAGAATTCAAATATGTGTCTATGAAATAAGGAATTTTTGTAATTATCATACTATTGTACTCAATTATTAGCATATTTATACATCTTTACCATTTGTTCCGTCATTGACATCGTATGTGAGACCATTTTCCTTACGTGTCCATCTCCAAACACTATTTTTTGGTGGGATATTTTTTTTACATCATCTAATTTTTATAAAAAAAGAAAACATGGTAGCAAAATTCAAAGAGAAATTAAACATACATATAATCATATTAAAGTAAAAGAGTATACACTAAAGTTTTGTTTTTTTCGGCAATTGATGTTCTCCCAAATCTAGGGTGGGAACGAAGATATGCTCGGCTAATGACATTTTATTTGTCACTCGCTACAAGAGAAAATAAATAATATTAATGACATTTCAAGTTACTAGTCATTGTTTGTAAATCCTCTTTAAGTTTGTTATTTCCAAATACTTTATTATTTGTAAAAACAATTGACATATTTTTCTTTGTTTCTACATGTAATCCAACTTTTTTAGTCATTAACACAACATCAATAATCAGTAATAACCATATAAAATCCCTTCCACCAATTAAATGTATTATTTTTCAAAAATTTTGACATATTTTTCTTTGTTTTTACATGTAATCCAACTTGTTTAATCACCAACATAACATCAATAATAAAAAAAAACCATATAAAATCAATTCCGTCGATTTAATTTTTCAACATGAAAATATCCCCCACCCTTACCCCACCTGAATCCAAAACATCCTCCCCCCCCCCCCCCCCCCCCCCACACACACACAGTTGCTAAAAAAGAGAAAAAAGAGATGTATCTCATCCATATAAAGTCCTAATCATGTTTTAATAAAAAAAAAGATGTGATACATTTTCTTCTTGCTGATCCCAATATTTCACTAAGACTTTCCATTTATTCGAGTCTACTTGGAGGGTGTAGTTTCAAAGGCCAACATAGGTTTTGGTAACCACCTGGTGCATTGTGTTAATCTACGAACAAAGGAACATGTATTGTAAATAATCAATTTTACTAACACAAGATTAATTTAAAATTACTTTCACTCATTCCGAAATAAAGTCGAGCTTTCATTTATCCACTTTATTCCAAGAAGGTAAGGTCAAAGGAAACATATCTCATTGACATGCATAATCTGACTCGTCAAATGCTTCTCATATGGTCCAATTGGTTCGCAATCATCATCCCAGCCAATTATTTTTTTCTCCGTTACTCCATTCATCCTGTGGTTTGGCGCCCCTTCTGACTTTCATCTTAAGAGAGGATGTACCTGTTCAGAAGGAATGAGTAAGCATATATAAATATTTACAAAATCCTAATGTATAGATCTTTTAGTATATACCCACATGTGAGATGAACTGCAACTCACTTGCCACTCCATATGAGGGTGTACCATTAATACTACTTACTAAAAATATAGTATTAAGATAAGAAGATAAGAAGTAAATCAAATGAGATTATGTTCAGTTCAATATTCGCACTCCTTGAGATATAAAAATTATATACCTGAATCTGAGGTGGGGGTGATGCATGTGTCTCTCCTCTAGTAAACAAATTTCTAACATAATGAATATGTTATAACAACAAAATATATATGATCCGTTATTATATTAATAAAAAAATAAAATTAACTAGTTATGGTAAGCTGAGGTAATACATAATAAATCATATTATTAAAATAATATAAATATATGTTATAATGATTACATATATGTATGTTAATTTATAATTTATACACCCTCATTCTTCATCCATATCATCCTCACAATCATCACCATCAGGCACATATGTATCAATTAGGGATCTATCCACATCTTTTCTCACCCAAGATATCTTTTGATCATGTTTCGACTCTTGCATGCTAAACGACTCGAATCTATGGGCTTTTAATTCTTTTGTTGTGGTTGAATACTTATCAAACCTATCGCTAAGCAACATTTGAACAACTACATGAGAGTGTGGTTTCAAAGGGTCTTGAACGTAGCACACTTTTTTTCTTAGGATGGTAAGATAAAAGGGTCATCTCTTGATCGATTATCTTTGTGTAACAAGTAATTTAAAATTTACTGGTGTAAAGTTGAACTCACTGAACAACACATAAACAATTATAATATTTATACACACACGCACACACACACACACACACACACACACACTAAGCTATGCTCATGCCATTGTCACAGTGTCAATTTTCTTCTTTGGGTAGTCGTGGTTTTATGCTTCGCACATACAATATGAAATATATATTGAAACTAACAGGCCTCATGCTTGTGTTTTCCTCATATACTGAAACAAATTGAATAATAATGTGTGAGAAGACAAGTAGGGGTTTTGATTAAAAGTTAGTGGATATAAGGAGATGAAAAAAACGGTTAGTTTATTATTATGATAATGATTTTGATTTTTGGAAAAAAATATAAGACATTTTCGGTTTTCAAATTTTACCATGTCAAAAGTATAAAAGAAACTAAAAGAGCAAATTATATCTAGGTCCCATTTATTAGGTCAACAAGCTTATAAGTCCTATTGACTTTTTCATAATCCCATAAGTCCTATTCCAACTTTTTAGGAAATTTTTTCACAATTTTACCCTTTTCAAACCAACCATCCGTAACTTCCTTGAGGAAGTTACATAAGTGGTTGGACTTTTTTTTTAATCTTTAAATGATCTTAACTTTTGATTCACAAATCCATTTTTCGCAAAATTACTATTTTTGAAATCTGCTCGACGAGATCTATCAAACAAGATCCATGAAGACTATAAAATTTCAAAGAAAAAAATTTACACAAACAGTAAACTTTACTGTATGCACTAGAATATGAAATAGTTTTATATATGTGACATTTCATAGACAGACAGTAACATTTACTGTGGTAATACCACACAGTATATATATATATATATATATATATATATATACACATCCGGTGGATCCAAACCCTCTTTTTTCAAAAATACCTTATATTTAAAGGTCCGCGCTAACGGCATCCAATCCTTACCACCATTGTTGGAGCTTCAACGACCTTCGTCAGAGCTCCGATTTGGGGTGGGTAAGGGTGGCATGTGGTGCCGCTGGCGCGGAGCTTTGAAAATAAGAGACTTTTGGATAAATGGGTTTTGGATCCATCGGAGTATTATGGGGTGCCGCTGGCGCGGACCTTTGAAAATAAGATTGGATCAATGGGATCGGGATCATTTGGAGCGTCAATTTGAGGTGAATAGGGGTGGCACATAACTTTAAAAATTTACGAGCATATTGGATATATATATATATATAGTTTGTAAAAATGTCATAGATATTAAACTTTATTGTATACACCAGAAAATGAAATAGTTTTATATTTGTGACATTTTCACAAACAACAACATTTACTGTGATAATATATTTATGAAATAGTTTTATATTTGTGACATTTTCACAAACAACAACATTTACTGTGATAATATATTTATGAAATAGTTTTATATATATAACATTTTCACAAACAGTAACATTTACTGAGTTAATATTACACAATATATATATAACATTTTCACAAACAGACATTTACTGAGTTAAGACTACACAGTATATATATATATATATATATATATATATATATATATATATATATATATATATATATATATATATATATATGGTCGATCCAAACCCTATTTTTTCAAAATTACCTTATATTTGAAGGTTCACGCTTGCGGTATCCAATCCTTACCACCATTATTGGAGCTTCAACGACCTTCGTTAGAGCTCCGATTTGGGTGGGTAAGGGTGGCATGTAGTGCCGCTGGCGCGGACCTTTGAAAATAAGAGACTATTGAATAAAAGGGCTTTCGATCCACCGAAGTATCATGGGGGGCCGCTGACGCGGACCTTTGAAAATAAGATTGGATAAATGGGATCAGGATCATCTGGAGCGCCAATTTGGGGTAAATAGGGGTGGCACAGAACTTTAAAAATAGGAGCATATTGGATATATATATATATATATATATATATATATATATATATATATATAGTTTGTAAAAATGTCATAGATATTAAACTTTATTGTATACACCAGAAAATGAAATATTTTTATATTTCTGACATTTTCACAAACAATAACATTTACTGTGATAATATATTTATGAAATAGTTTTATATATATAACATTTTCACAAACAGTAACATTTACTAAGTTAATATTACACAATATATATATAACATTTTCACAAACAGTAACATTTACTGAGTTAATATATATATATATATATATATATATATATATATATATATATATACACGGTAGATCCAAACCTCTTTTTTTTTTTAATTACCATATTTTTAAAGGTTTACGCTAGCGACATTCAATCCCCACCACTACCCACCCCAATTGTCGAAGCTTCAACGACTTTCATCAGAGCTATGATTTAGGTGGGTAGTAGTGGCATAGGGTGCCGCTGGCGCGGACCTCTAAAATTAAAAGAATATTAGATAAATGGAGTTTGGATCCACTGGCGCTCCGATTTGGGGTGAGTAGGGGTGACAATGGATTAGGTTTATATCTATAACATTTTTACAAGCGTTAACATTTATTGTGTTATAACACAGTATATATATATATATATATATATATATATATATATATATATATATATATATATATATATATATATAAATAAATATATATATACGGTGGATCCAAACCTCTTTTTTCAGATATTATCTTATTTTTAACGGTCCGTGCCAGCGGCATCCAATCCCCACCCCCTTTATCGGAGCTCCAACAACCTTCATCAGAGCTCTGATTTGAGGTGGCATGGGATGCCGATGTAACATTTTCACAAACAGTAACATTTATTATTTGTGAAAATATTACAGATATAAACCTAATCCAATGCTACCCCTACCCACCTCAAACTGGTGCGCCGGTGTATCCAAACCCCATTTATCCAATATTCCCTTATTTCCTATGGTCCGCGCCAGCGGCACTCCATGTCACCCCAAATCAGAACTCTGATGAAGGTTATTCGAGCTCCGACAATTGGGGTTGGTGATGGTCGGGATTAGATACCGCTAGCGCGGGTCGTTAAAAATAAGGCAATATCAGAAAAAAGAGGTTTGGATCCACCGTATATATATATATATATATATATATATATATATATATATATATATATATATACTGTGTTATAACACAGTAAATGTTAACGTTTGTAAAAATGTTATAGATATAAACCTAACCCACTGTCACCCCTACTCACCCCAAATCGGAGCGCCAGTGGATCCAAACTCCATTTATCTAATATTCTTTTAATTTCAGAGGTTTGCGCCAGCGGCACCCTATGCCACTACTACCCACCTAATTCATAGCGCTGATGAAAGTCGTTGAAGCGTCGACAATTGGGGTGGGTAGTGGTGGGGATTGAATGTCGCTAGCGTAAACCTTTAAAAATATGGTAATTTAAAAAAAAAAGAGGTTTGGATATACCGAGTATATATATATATATATATATATATATATATATATATATATATATATATATTAACTCAGTAAATGTTACTGTTTTTGTGAAAATGTTATATATATATATATTGTGTAATATTAACTCAGTAAATGTTACTGTTTGTGAAAATGTTATATATATAAACTATTTCATAAATATATTATCACAGTAAATGTTATTGTTTGTGAAAATGTCAGAAATATAAAACTATTTCATTTTCTGGTATATACAATAAAGTTTAATATCTATGACATTTTTACAAACTATATATATATATATATATATATATATATATATATATCCAATACGCTCCTATTTTTAAAGTTCTGTGCCACCCCTATTCACCCAAAATTGGCGTTCCAGATGATCCTGATCCCATTTATCCAATCATATTTTCAAATGTCCGCGCCAGCTGCCCCCATGATACTTCGGTGGATCCAAAGCCCATTTATTCAATAGTCTCTTATTTTCAAAGGTCCGCGCCAGCGGCACCACATGCCACCCTTACCCACCCCAAATCAGAGCTCTGACGAAGGTCGTTGAAGCTCCAATAATGGTGGTAAGGATTGGATACCGCTAGCGCGAACCTTCAAATATAAGGTAATTTTGAAAAAAAAAGGGTTTGGATCCACCGTATATATATATATATATATATATATATATATATATGCTGTGTAGTATTAGCACATTAAATGTTACTGTCTATTTGTGAAAATGTCACATATATAAAACTATTTCATATTCTAGTGCATACAGTAAAGTTTACTGTTTGTGTAAATTTTTTTCTTTGGAATTTTATAGCTTTCATGGATCTTGTTTGATAGATCTCGTCGAGTAGATTTCAAAAATAGTAATTTTGTGAAAAACGGATTTGTGAATCAAAAGTTATGATCATTTGAAGATTAAAAAAAAAAGTTCAACCACTTATGTAACTTCCTCAAGGAAGTTACGGATTGTTGGTTTTAAAAGGGTAAAATTGGAAAAAAGTTCCAAAAAATTAGGAATAGGACTTATATGTAAGAGAAAAACATGATGAGACTAGAATGTCTATAAGAACGTCTAATAGGATCTAAATGTAAATGCCCCAAACTAAAAACACTATGTTCTAAAATTTTAAATATTTTTAGAAAATTCTCTCACACACTTGTTAAACTTTGTAACTTAACAGAAACAGACATAACTACTTTTTTACGCTACACAAGAAATTAATCTACTGCACTTGAGTTTTATCCATACTAGGTGTAAACCCGCGCGATGCGTGGGTTATGGGATTGTGTACACAGGCTTAAAAATAAACATATTTTTTGAAAAAATGTCATCATTACTAAGGCAAGGTAGCATACTATTAAATTATAACAATGTTTGTATGCATGTTTAATTTCAGTGTGAGTTTGTTATACAAAACCAATTATGCTTGCTTTCCCAGAAAAAAAACAATTATAAACCCAACACAGAGCCTCAATACCCAAATAACCCATAGAAACAACCAGCTATAACTTATGCATATCTTCTCCTTTCTATAAAACTAATCATCCTCTAACCCACACCCACCATATTTGATGCTCTAAAATTCTGCAAGTCCAGTCGATCACTTAATTGTCTTTGTGTTTCCTTTCAACATTGTGTTGCACGACAATTTTTAAGATCAATCAACATTCCAAAGAAACTAAAAAAATCATATTTACGAAATCCCAAAATTTAAAGGCAAACCCCATACATATCTTAAGAAAATTAATTATTGGCCTTTGAAACCAAAACATAAACACAATCTGATAGAAAAATCCCAGATCTAAAGCATAAACCACATATACAGTTGAATCAAAATAACTATTACCCACTAAAGCCAATAAATGTTGAGATATCTGAAAATGAATTGATAGATAATTATCTGATGAAATTAACACCCCCGATGGCTACCTCATCTATAGAAAAATTAGATGTTCTCCGGTATACGACCTTCTGTATATAAGATGATGAAGGCGACGATACCCGATCTACAGAACATTATTCCCACCATCCCAATAATAATTCTTGTTCTGCATTATGCCTGAACCAACAGAGAGAGATAGCTAGAAAGAGGGGTTCTGTGAGGGAAAGTATGCCAAACGTCAATGGGTTTTATGAGTTTCTATCCAGGGTAATCTATACACACAATAAAGAATGAAAGAAGATAGGTCATTCGGTAAGAGAGAGAGGCGCTAATGGAAATTAAGAGAGAAGAAGTTGGAAAGCCAAAAGGTCAAAAGTAAACGGGTAACAATGGAGGTAACCCTTCTCTTTCAGAAACAGAAAACCCCACTTGAATGAGCACCTTGAATATAGAAAACCCACTTGAATAAGCATCTTCAGATACACAACACCTTGAATATAAAAAACCCACTTGACACGTGGATATCGAAGTTGGAAACTCTATTAAATGTGCTTTGCCTACGTGGATAGGCTAGTTAGAGAGGAGTCTTAATGCCTTGTTTTGTATTTTATAGTAGTAAAAGATTACATTACATGTCTTCCTTAAAATCATTACAAGGCTTGGATTTGAGAATTGATTGAGTGGATCCTTTAAATCATTATGTCAAGCACTTCACACCCATTAGTGTTTACAACTCTCTTTACCTTGAATTTTTATGTGCTCTCTGAAGCATCAGTAAACATACTTTGAATATAACATAGTGAGATTTTTTGCTAGTGATTATTATTATGACTTCACATGTCTTTGTTGGTATTGAAAATCGTTGCATAATGAATAAAATGATTTAGTGGTTTTCATTGCATAATGAACAATCTAAATCTAATTAATGTATCATAACGTTCGAAATAATATTTTCTTATTTACATATTAGTTCAATTTCTCTTTGTAGGAATTAGAAAATTTGACACCAACTCTCCTAGCAAGAATAACTAAAACAGGAGACCACTAAAAATAATAAGATGCCTAATCAATAATATGCCTAAACTTTAGATGCTTAATTCAGAAGACCACAAAAAAGGGGACCATTGGAAAACAATAATATTATAATCTTTGGGTTCTTGTAAGATATCCAACGTTGAATTGAGTTTCAAATAGTAACATTTGTTGCCAAATAACTCGTAAAACAATACAAGGATGCACTCTGTTCAAATTTAAAAGATAATTACGATGTTAGTTTTTTGGGGTAATGTATATTGTATGGAGTATAGTGGCATATACAAGGTTAATCTTTCTATAATTTAACAAATAGTATTTGAAATTTATTTTAGGGATGTTAGGATAAGCTAAATGAAGTAAAAATAAAATAAATAAAACTTTATTGGGTTCTTCTAGAGTCATGTTCCTCAAAAACTTGAAAATCAAATGCTAATTATATACGGAATCACTTTGTATATGTAACTTATTTGTAATGAATACATATGGGATCTATGGCCAAAAAATTTAGGGTCAATTATTAAATAGTCCCTACTATAAATATATATTTTTTAAAAAGGACACATTTTTAGTTTAACCCATTTAGTCCCTCAAGCACTCAATATCCTCTTATTTTTAGAGATCCGCGCCAGCGGCACTCCCTCTCCAAAATATGTGGCAAAGGACTTTTTGAGGCAAAATAAAAAAATTTGGACTAAATAGGTATTAAAAAATGTCCGAGGGACTATTTGGTATATGTCCCAAAAATTTATTACGTACCGAACCAATTTGTATATCTACTTATTAACAAATCAGTTTGTATATGAATAAAACACATACATGTACTGAATATATATGGAATCAATTTGTGCGTGTGTGTGTGTGTGTATATATAAAATATCAGATTGTACTAAATATAAATGGAATCGATTTGGAAACAATGATTCAACAAAATGCAAAAAAAAAAAAATTGAATTGATTCTACCGAATAAATTATACTATATATATACCATATCAGTTTGGCTATGCCAAAATACATAATAAATCAATTTGTATAGAATCGATTTGATATAATCGATTAAAAAAAATCAATTTGTATTTGAATTGATTATATATACACCATATATGTCATGTTTCTAAACCTTAATTACTAAGAAATTATCTACATGAACTGCATATTTCAAGAAAAAGTGAACAAATTCCCAAATAATGGTTGAAACCCTAGATTTGACACAAGTAAACTCCATAAATGTTAGGAACTTTTAAGGATTTGTTTATAAATGTGGAAAATTATGGAAATCCTAGATTACAAAAGAAAAATTAAACGATTGATTTTTAAATCATAGAAGTAAAAAATAAATAAAAATTAGAAAAATATTTTTTTAGAAAAGTACATGGGGGGGTGTCGAGGACATGCAACGAGGAGAGGCGAAGAGGGAAGGCAAAAATGGAAAGGAGAGGCGGAGAGGGCAGAGGGAAAAGGAGAGGACATGCACCGACCAGTGAGGGAAAAAGAAAAGGAATAGCAAAAAATGGAACTGGACCGGAGAGGGAGAAGAGAAGGGTAATTGGGCAACTAAAACGTTAAAGGGAAATAGTTTTTTAACAAAGAGATGGAAAATCACAAAATAAAAAGGAAAAATGAAATATTTTAAGGGGCATGGTTGCTTTGTCTTTTTATATATATTATAAAGGATAAAAAATTCTTGATTTCCTTAAAACTATTTTTAGTCTTACATAAATTATGAATTTTTTTTATATAAAGGACACATAAAAGATTATCTATCCTTATAGATCTATTATAAAGGACGTCTAAATTGTGTTGTCCTTTATTTTTTTTTAAAGTACAACTTAAAAGTTGTCCCTAATACTTTTGTCTTTTATAATAATTTTTTTATAATGGGTGAAGGTGATCTTTGTGGTTCCATCCAGTATGTCTATCATTGAGGGTAGGGTTCTAATTGCATCTACAAAGTTATTTTTTGCCTTAGGGAGAACGTCAAATTTGAGGCAATCGAATCGCGAGGGTACTTCTTCTAAGTAGGAGTGGTAAAGTTGAAGCTTATCATCAATGATCTTCCATTTTTCAAGCATTTGAGTGATGACTAGGCTTGAGTCCTTGAAATCTATTCATTTTATAATCCCCATCTCCAAGGCGATTTCAAGACCTTTAATGCAAGCCTCATACTCTTCCATGTAGTTAGTACACTTGTAGATGAGTTTAATAGTTATGGGAAGATGTCAGGAATCTAGATATATAAAAAGCATCCCGGTGTGGGATCCCATTTGGTTAGAGGCCCATGAAAGTAGATCTCCCATGTTTTCCTATCGTTGATTTCGAAGAGATCTTCATCCAGAATTTCTGTGACGTCTTCTTCCTTAAATGTTAGTGGCTAACCTACAAGGAAGTATGATATGGCTCTCACTTTAGTGAATTTTTATGTGATGTAAATTATCATAAACTCATCTAGTAACAGTAACATTTCGGCTATTTGACTGGAGAGAGAAAATTTCTCAAATAGTTATTTTAAGGGACCAACTGAGAGATGAGTCGTATGCTAAACGACATCATGTGGTGGCAGAGATTTAGAGTGAGCCATACTAGCGCTACATATGCCTATTCCAAGGTGGTGTACTTCAGTTCATAGGATATCATCTTTCAACTAACGTAGTAGATGACACACTCTATTTTGGAACTCTCCACATATTATGCTAACATTTATTCGACGACGATTTCAGTAATAGACATGTAGAGGATTAAGGGTTTTCTTGAGTGAGAAAGTGAAGCACCTTATACCTTTGACTTACTTAAGTCTATACTGTATAAGTGTTCAACTAGTTTGGAAATAGTGACAAAATTGGTTGTCCATCCTAGAATCCAAAGAACCTCAGAATCATTCTCTCTAATCCTCTTCAATGATCCAAGAAGGTATAAATTGAATCACACTACACACAATAAGAAGTGCATACATGTGTATATATTGCTTAAAATTGATTGTGTGATTAATTCCCCTTAAAATGTGGGTTTAAATATTTTTGGGAATTTTTAGACATTTTTAAACATTTTTTAAATAATGTTTTCATTAATTAAAATGTGTTTATAAAATTTGTGGGGTTAGTTTGCTATTTTGTAAACTTCATTTTTCAATGGAGTGTTTGTTTGGGTAGAATGTAAATGCGCTAGAGACTTCAGGGTGCTGTCTGTAATTACTTTGGATACGCGTTTGTGGGCCACTCATATGTCAACACTTGTCATCCTCCTGATGTATATGTTTGTGTTTGTTATGTGAGAGGGTTTGCTGGTGGATTGCTGATCGTTGGATCAAAGCTTATCGATGGTCTGCATGTGTTTTAAACCTATCCTTGTGCCATCCTTTGAACCAATCACAATCGACTTTACCACCGCTATTTTATAACCCTTAGATCAAGTCAATCTTAGGATGACTTAATCTCAACCCTAGATTCCCTTCGCATCTCCAGAATCTTCCTCCACCCCTATATAAACCCCCCCACTTCTCAGACTTTCAAGACTTTTGGGCATTCGTCATTTCTGAGAAAAAAAAATAGAGAGAAAAGAGAAGTGAGAGAGAAGAGAGAAGAGAGAAAAGAAAAGAGAGAAGAGAGAGAAAGAAAACTGTGTTAGCCAAAAACCAAACCCTAACCCTAACCCTAAACATTTCATTTTCTGAATCAAACCTTCGTATACACCTAACCCCAAACACAACCTTGAGTGTTTGAGAGAGAGTGGTTTGTTCATATTGAAGCTGTAACCTCTTTGTCTATGATCTTGTTTACAACTTAAACATTCGTGTGAAGATCTGCATTTCTTTATCATAGAAACTATAGATCTACACTCTGCATGTTACATTTCACTAGATCTGCATATTTTCTTCTTGATTTAAGAAAATCTTTACTAATTAAGTTTTGAAAATGTTTTATGGTTTCTATTCTTACGAAACTTAAACCTTGACCTAGTTGTATTCACACTTGGAGATTTTCAATCTCAAAAATATTTTGAAAACAGAGATTGATTAAGATCTTGACCGATTTAGGATCGAGATATCCGTGGAATCTGGGATACATTTAAAGGTCAAAAAGGTTTCAAATTCTGTGAGAAAGAAAGAAAAGAAAATCACAGCATATAGTCTTTATATGTAATTTTCTAGGACTGTCTGTAAAACTAAGTGTGTGTGAGTTCATGCATGTTGATAGGAATCACTTCACAAAAACTTAACACACTACTACACTGGAAGTGTTGTGAATAAGATCAAAGATTATTGAGTCGACATAAGGAAGCTAAAGCAAAGGAAGTTATCAAACTGGAAGAACATCATCAACAATCAGATCTATGAGAAGTTAGAAGGACACCAAGTGGGGTATATTCCTAAACTTAGAATAGGTTGATTTGTGTGCATGTATGTTGTATTGTTTGTAACTATTATTTTTTATTAGTGGATTTTTACTTTTGTGACTTAGAAGTCACCGTGGATGTTTCCTCTGTTGGGAGAGGTTTTACCACGTTAAAAACTGTGTGTTCAGATTATCTTCATCTCCTCATCTCGTTCTAAAGTGTGCTGATTTTTAAAACTGCCTTTGTTTTAAAAACTGATTACAAAGTCTTGATTACTCTCGTACATAAGTTTTTGTAAACACATCTTGTTGTTTATAATTTTTATTTTCAAAAGAAAAGGGTTTCTTTAACAAACATCTCGGAGTTGCTTATATAGTTTAATCTTGTATTAAACGGCATTAGCAACGTTTTTCAATTGGTATCAGAGCCCTGTTAACTTTTATTTCAAAAAGATCTTGTGTTTCTGAAATCGTTTTCTGAAAAACCTAACTATGGACGAGAAGAATGAAAGGTTTGGTAATCTGTCCAGACCTCCACTCTTTGATGGAAACAACTTTGCTTAGTGGAAAGTAAGAATGGTTTCCTTCATCCAAGGGACTTTAGGAGATGATGTCTGGGACATTATTGAAAATGGATACACTTATCCTACTAAATCAGCCACTGGAGGAAGTGATGAGAGGATAAAGAAAATCTTAAGTGAGTTTACCCAAGAAGAGAAAACTATTTCTCGAAATAACAATAAAGGCAAGAATGCCATTTTTATGTCTATTAATGAGTATGAGTTCAAGAGAATCTCATCTTGTGCCACTTCTAAGGAAGCTTGGGACACATTAATCACTGCCCATGAAGGAGACTCAAGAGTTAAAGCTGCTAAAACTCAAATGTTTACCCAGGAGTACAACTCTTTGATTATGTCTGACTCTGAGTCTTTTGATGACTTTTACATGAACTTAACTGATATAGTTACTAAGTTGCATGCTAATGGTATTACTTATGATAGGAATGAAATTGTCTCTAAAATTCTAAGATCATTACCACAAAAGTTTGACAACAATAGGTATGCTATTGAGGAAATGAGTGATCAAAACCTTACCCCTGAGTTACTCAGTAGCAAACTTAGGACTGTGGAAATGGAATTAGACTTTAAGAAACAATTAAATCATTCACAAAGAAAACAACCCAACTCTAACTTGAGTTTTGCCTCTAAGATATCTAAACTTGAGACTAATTTGATCAACTCTGACTCTGATGAGGAGTGTGATATAGACAAACTAGATAATCAGATTGCCTTAATGTCTAAACAATTTAAGAAAATTGTTAAATTTAGAAACAAACAGGCAACAAAGCAAGGCAATCCTAATTATCCTACTCTGTCTAATCCCAAACCTCATGAGAGAGGTCTTGACAAACATCCTAAGGACAACAACTCCAGACCTAGGAGAGACCTTAAAAAGATTGAATGTTTTAGATGTGGGAAACTAGGTCACATTGCTCACGACTACAGAGTTAATCTGAATAAAACCAACACACACAATAGATCCAATGTCTGTAAAACTTGGAATGATTAAAGTGACTCTAATGAAGAGGAACTTGAGTCATCAAATGTACTTGACCCTTGCATGTCCTTTTATGCTAAGATCATTTACAATGATGATATGCCTGTGTGTGATAATGATGCTCCTACTCCTGCTTGTGTGAATACTGTTTTGACTAGCCTAGATGCTTTATTATCTGAAAATGTTGCTAGTTCTAGTTCCGTGTGTGTGAGTGAAAGTGATCTCGATAACGACGATGTAAATGGGTGCGTGAGTACTAAAACTGAATCGTTAGGGGTCACTACACACACTTCACTTAGCGACTCAGACACAGATGACCTCCCAGATATTCATACTTTGTATGCTAAAACCCTCAAAAAAGGCACTAGGCTAGAGAAGACTGTTAGAGACCTGACTAAGAAATTAGATGATCTAAGTCTTATTGTGAAGCTGAATGCCGAAGAGTACACTAACCAGTGTTTGTCTCATCAATCCGAAATTGAAACTTTTGATCAAAAATTAAAAGATTTGACTAAAACTAATGAAACCCTGGAAATGAAATACAAGGGAACATTATTAGAACTGGAGGAAGCAAAAACAAAGACAGCAACTGTTTTCAAAAAAAATTCTAAGTTTGAAAACAATTCAAATTGTTTTACTGATTTTGTTGTTGACTCCAAGACCAATTCTTATGATAGAACAGCTATTGGATTTTGCCCTAAGAATAAACCACAAACTACAAATCTTGAACCTATTAAGTTTGTGTCTGGGGGCAAAAGACCAATCGAAACATGTCCAGACTTTCATTTTATTAAAAAGGAATTTGATCAAAAGCAACAACAGAAAGACATTGGAGAGTCTAGTAACTCTAAGGCTGACACTGTACTTAAGACTAAATACGTCTGTCCTTTGATCAGAAAGGCTGAATCTACCTTTAAAACCATCCCTCCTAGGAATAGGACTTCTGAACAGAATGCTGTTAAACCCATCTTTAGAAGTTTTCCTAAGGAAATTCATCCATCAAGCAATCAATATTGCTCGTACTGTGACATTTATGGTCATTCCTTTGAAGGTTGTTATGCTAGGCGTCTAAATACCCCTGTGTACAACACTTCTGTCTACAAGAACTTTAACTATTCTAGGCAAAATCGTAACCATTATGTCCTTCCAAGACAACCTGACAAGAACTCTAACTACAGGAATAGAAATACCAAAACTAAGAGTTCATTTAAGAGAAAGGCTCCCAGAAACTATCCTAAACCAAAAGCTCAAATTTTCCACAATAATCAGTTTGTTGCTCCAAATATTTTTGGACAAAAATCTACTTCTCGAAAATTTTATCAAATGAGGGAAAACTTGCGCAAAATTAAAACTAGAGCTATTTGGGTTAGAAAAGATGATCTTTTACCCCAAATGAAGTGTAACATTGTTATCACTGCTGTAAAAGCTGAACACACTTCATCTGGTTGGTACTTAGATTCAGGATGCTCCAAACATATGACAGGAGATGAAACCAAACTCTTAAACAAAACCAGATTTGCTGGAGGCAAAGTTGTCTTTGGTGACGGAGTTTCATCCCAGATCATAGGTAAAGGAACCTTAAAAGAAGAGGGAATGCTTATTCTCGAAAATGTACTTTTAGTTAAAGGCCTTAAAGCCAACCTCCTAAGTATATCACAATTTTGTGACTCCGACCATACAGTTACCTTTTCAAAGAACAATTGTAAAATTCTAAATGATAAAGGTAAATGCATTATTACCGAATTTAGAACACCTGACAATTGTTATACTGTCAAGACTGGTTCTGAAACCTGTAACATTGTCAGAATGGATGACAATGAAATCTGGCATAATCGTATGGGTCACCTAAGTTATGATATCCTTGGTAGATTGTCTAGTCAAGAGATTGTTAGAGGAATTCCTAAAATTAAACCTATTTCCAGTGTTGTCTGTGGTCATTGCCAGGAAGGAAAAATAGTTAAGACTTCGCATAAAAAGGTTAAAGACATTCTCACCTCTAGACCTTTAGATCTCATCCATATGGACCTTATTGGTCCATCTAGAACTGTTAGTCTTTGTGGACACAGTTATATCCTTGTCATGGTTGATGATTTCACACGATTCACTTGGGTTGCCTTCTTGAAACAAAAATCTGACACGTTTCAGAATTTTTTGAAAATTTTACTAAGAAATGAAAATGAGAAGGGCACACAAGTCAATCGTATTCGTAGTGATAGAGGGGTAGAGTTCATAGACACGGGAATAGTTGAATATTGTGACTACAACGGTTATAAACATGAATTCAGTGCCCCTAAGACTCCTCAGCAGAATGGTATTGCTGAAAGGAAAAATCGAACTCTTCAAGAGATGGCACGTGTCATGTTGCATGCCAAATCTCTACCTAAATATTTCTGGGTAGAATCTATTAGAACTGCGTGTCATATCATTAATAGGGTTTACCTTAGGAAAAACTCTAAACAAACCCCTTATGAGTTGTGGTATGGTAAGAAGCCTAATCTGAAATATCTAAGAACTTTCGGTAGTCAGTGTTATGTCTGTAAAGACAGAGAACATGTGTCTAAATTCGAGATGCGTGGTGATAAAGCCATTTTCTTAGGATACTCCCCAAACAGTCATGCTTATCGTATATACAATCTGCGAACTAAGGCCCTTATGGAATCGATAAATGTAATTGTAAGAGATACTATTGTCGAAAATAAGATATCTGAATCACCTATTGTGGTTGAATCTGAAAATGATTTCAAAACTCATTCACCAGAAATAGATGACTCATTACCTATTGAGAGACCAAAAGTACCTGGCTGGGTCTCTAAAGATCATCCCATTGACAACGTGGTCGGTAATCCTAATGAGCCAGTTCGTACTAGATCCCAGTTAAGAAATTATGCTAATTATGCATGTTTCGTCTCCCTTGTGGAACCGAAAAATGTTAATGAAGCATTGAATGACACACACTGGATTTCTGCTATGCAGGAAGAACTTTTACAATTTGTCATTCACGATGTCTGGTATCTTGTACCGCGGCCTCAAAACAAAAATGTTATTGGCACACGTTGGATCTTTAAGAACAAATCTGATGAAAATGGGGTAATCCTTAGAAACAAAGCTAGACTAGTTGCTCAAGGATACTCACAAATAGAAGGAATAGATTTTACCGAGACATTTTCCCCTGTCACTCGTCTTGAATCTGTTCGACTTCTTTTCTCCATAGCGTGTCACTTAAAATTTACACTTTATCAAATGGATGTCAAGTCTGCCTTCCTCAATGGAATTCTGTCCGAAGAAACGTATGTAGAACAACCCAAAGGGTTCATTGACCCGAAATACCCTAACCATGTCTTTCATCTAAAAAAGGCTTTGTATGGCTTAAAACAAGCTCCTCGAGCTTGGTATGAACGCCTTTCCAACTTTTTGTTGGATAAAGGTTTTAAGAGAGGAGGAAATGACCAGACCCTCTTTGTCAAACATTTTGACAAAAACATTATTATAGCCCAAGTCTATGTAGACGACATCATTTTTGGGTCTACTTCAACATCTGAAGTTAAATCTTTTTCTACTATTATGCATAAGGAGTTTCACATGTCCCTTATGGGGGAGCTACAGCTTTTCTTAGGGTTTCAAGTGAAACAGAATTTTGATGGACTATTTGTCTCTCAAACTAAGTATGCCTTAGATCTTGTTAAGAAGTTTGGTTTAGATAATGCTAAAGTTGCCAAAACGCCTATGAGTACTACTGTTAAATTATGTAAAGATGAAAATGGAAAGTCAGTTGATTCCACACTTTATCGTAGTATGATTGGTAGCCTACTCTATCTAACTGCCTCACGACCAGATATAATGTATGTTGTATGTCTGTGTGCTCGTTACCATAATAACCCTAAAGAGAGCCATTTATCGTGTGTCAAACGTATAATAAAGTACATAAAGGGCACTCTTAATCTTGGACTTAGGTACACTAATGATACCTGCAGCACCATCATAGGGTATACTGATGCTGATTGGGCCGGATGTACTGATGACAGTAAAAGTACATCAGGTGCCTATTATTATGTCGGCAATGATTTAGTTGGTTGGAGTAGCAAAAAATAGAATTGCACATCTTTATCTACGGCTGAGTCCGAATATATAGCAGCAGGAAGTTGATGTGCTCAATTGCTATGGATAAAACAAATGTTAAGCGACTATGGGATTCAAGAAGATCAGTTACAATTGTATTGTGACAATCAAATCGCTATTAACATATCTAAAAACCCGGTTCAACACTCGCGAACTAAGCATATTAAAATAAGACATCATTTTATACGCGAACTTGTTGAAACTAAGGAGTTAGAAATCCATTACCTGCCTACTGATCTGCAACTTGCAGACATGTTCACTAAACCTTTAGACTTTAACAGATTTCTTTATTTGCGTAATTCTATAGGTATGGTATATGCTGATTAAACTCTGAAGACCTTAATTTTTACCCTTTGTCCATTTGAGACAAAATAGGGGAGAAATTTGAGTCTTAAGGGTTCAATGTTTTGTTCACATTTCATCTAAACTACTTGATCTTAGTGTGCATATTTGCAAGAGTCTCTTCTAATGATTATCTACCATTTCTAGTGTACAATTTTGTAAATAGTTGAGTTATGTAATTTTTGACTTTCTAGGAAATGGGTAGATAGTATCTTTGTATAGGACTAGATTTTTTTTTTTTTTGTTCCCTAAGAGTTTAAGCTAACTCAAAGGAGATTTTGTCTCATATTTCCAAAGGGGGAGATTGAAGCACCTTATACCTTTGACTTACTTAAGTCTATACTGTATAAGTGTTCAACTAGTTTGGAAATAGTGACAAAATTGGTTGTCCATCCTAGAATCCAAAGAACCTCAGAATCGTTCTCTCTAATCCTCTTCAATGATCCAAGAAGGTATAAATTGAATCACACTACACACAATTAGAAGTGCATACATGTGTATATATTGCTTAAAATTGATTGTGCGATTAATTCCCCTTAAAATGTGGTTTTTAACTATTTTTGGGAATTTTTAAACATTTTTTAAATAATGTTTTCATTAATTAAAATGTGTTTATAAAATTTGTGGGGTTAATTTGCTATTTTGTAAACTTCATTTTTCAATGGAATGTTTGTTTGGGTAGAATGTAAATGCGCTAGAGACTTCAGGGTGCTGTCTGTAATTATATTGGACGCGCGTTTGTGGGCCACTCATATGTCAACACTTGTCATCCTCCTGATGTATATGTTTGTGTTTGTTATGTGAGAGGGTTTGCTGGTGGATTGCTGATAGTTGGATCAAAGCTTATCGATGGTCTACATGTGTTTTAAACCTATCCTTGTGCCATCCTTTGAACCAATCACAATCGACTTTACCACCGCTGTTTTATAACCCTTAGATCAAGTCAATCTTAGGATGATTTAATCTCAGCCCTTGATTCCATTCGCATCTCTAGAATCTTCCTCCACCCCGATATAAACCCCCCACTTCTCAGACTTTCAAGACTTTGGGGCATTCGTCATTTCTGAGAGAGAAAAAAATAGAGAGAAGAGAGAAGTGAGAGAGAAGAGAGAAAAGAAAAGAGAGAAGAGAGAGAAAGAAAACTGTGTTAGCCAAAAACTAAACCCTAACCCTAACCCTAAACACTTCATTTTCTGAATCAAACCTTCGTGTACACCTAACCCCAAACACAACCTTGAGTGTTTGAGAGAGAGTGGTTTGTTCATATTGAAGATGTAACCTCTTTGTCTATGATCTTGTTTACAACTTAAACATTCGTGTGAAGATCTGCATTTCTTTATCATAGAAACTATAGATCTACACTCTGCATGTTACATTTCACTAGATCTGCATATTTTCTTCTTGATTTAAGAAAATCTTTACTCATTAAGTTTTGAAAATGTTTTATGGTTTCTATTCTTACGAAACTTAAACCTTGACCTAGTTGTATTCACACTTGGAGATTTTCAATCTCAAAAATATTTTGAAAACAGAGATTGATTAAGATCTTGACCAATTTAGAAGCGAGATATCCGTGGAATCTGGGATACATTTAAAGGTCAAAAAGGTTTCAAGTTCTATGAGAAAGAAAGAAAAGAAAATCACAGCATATAGTCTTTATATGTAATTTTCTAGGACTGTCTGTAAAACTAAGTGTGTGTGAGTTCATGCATGTTGATAGGAATCACTTCACAAACACTTAACACACTACTACACTGGAAGTGTTGTGAATAAGATCAAAGATTATTGAGTCGACATAAGGAAGCTAAAGAAAAGGAAGTTATCAAACTGGAAGAACATCACCAACAATCAGATCTATGAGAAGTTAGAAGGACACCAAGTGGGGTATATTCCTAAACTTAGAATAGGTTGATTTGTGTGCATGTATGTTGTATTGTTTGTAACTATTATTTTTTATTAGTGGATTTTCACTTTTGTGACTTAGAAGTCACCGTGGATGTTTCCTCTGTTGGGAGAGGTTTTACCACGTTAAAAACTGTGTGTTCAGATTATCTTCATCTCCTCATCTCGTTCTAAAGTGTGCTGATTTTTAAAACTGTCTTTGTTTTAAAAACTGATTACAAAGTCTTGATTACTCTCGTACATAAGTTTTTGTAAACACATCTTGTTGTTTATAATTTTTATTTTCAAAAGAAAAGGGTTTCTTCAACAAACATCTCGAAGTTGCTTATACAGTTTAATCTTGTATTAAACGGCATTAGCAACGCTTTTCAGAAAGTACTAATATGTGTGTGTGGGTGGGATACTCTTGTATTTTCTCAAATGATTCTTCCCACTTAACATTCCATTCCTTCGGAAATCTTTCTTTAGCAGTTGAAAGATGGATTCGCAAGTGGGTGTGAGCTAGTTAATGAACCGACTTATGAATTGAATTTGGTCTAGGATCCCTATTACATCTTTCACTGTTACGAAGGGTGGAATTTATCATATGGATTTAAATTTGTCAAGGTCTACTTCAATTACATCCTTGATGATGATGAATTCGAGGGCTCCCCCTTTCGTGACCTTAAAGACACATTTATGACGATTAAACCCCATATTGAAAAGGCAAAGTCTTTGAAAGAATTTTTAGAGTATCGAGATTTGTCCTTCTTAATACTTTGACTTAATGATCATATCGTCCACATACACTTCCACCCATTTATGTATGAGATTTTGAATAATGGAAATTATTACTCTTGTATTGTTGCCCATTCATTATTGAGGCCCAATGACATGATTGTGTAGCAATATGTTTCCTATGGGATGATGAAGTCAGTTATCTCTAGCTTGGGATTTTTCATTTTGGGCGTAGCCTAGACTAAATTTTCTTATGTTCCATGATCGAGAAAACTTCCATACTTCCTTTTAAGTTACTTTTGGGTCCGAATATGGGCATATATCCCATCTTTCTAACAATACAGGTGGGTATATCATGGATAACTAGTTCTTCCTCAATCATTTGAACTAGTGTAATGACACAAAATCCTCTTATGCATATGTCACTGTTGTCATGGTGATGGCCACAAGTGGAGTGGTATTGGTGATGGAAATTGCAGACCAACAATCATCTCATTAAATTTTGATGGCCTCAGTTTAAAAAGGGAACCTCACTTTTATGTGCAGTGATGACGGTATTTCTCCCATGGGGTGTATCAATATCTTCTCAATAAGAGGTTGAAGTTGGTCGGGACATCGAGCACCTGGAATTTGACAAATCACTTGATGGGCTCGATGATAAGGATGAGGGTGATGTCCCTTAGGACTTCTCGGCGAGTGTTTTCATAGGCCCTGATACTAATGGTGGAAGGCCCAAAATATATGGTGATATAACCCAAACCTATAGTTGTGTGGATGGGGCATACATTAAAGATGGAACCATTATCTATAAACACTAGTGGCATAATTTTTTCGTAGACTTGGTGGTTATGTGCAATGCGAAACGGTGGTTGAAACCTTGGATAGGGAGGTCATGGTCAGAGAAGATGATATATTACTACATAATGATGGACCTCATGGTGGTGGAAATTTCTACTCGTGACCAATATTGGGGTACCGAGCCCTGAGAAAATTATTATGTGAGGTCATCCTGATTTTCCCAGCATGTGGCTGGTAGTTCCTAAATGGTGATATTAGCTTAGGTTTTACAGAGTTTCTCCTGATCCTTAGTGCTCTCCCGTGGGAGGTTAATAAAGGTTCCCATGGATGAACCTTTTCCTTTGATGGTAGTATTTTAGGGAGCAGAATGTAATTTTAACATGTAATGAAAATTTTCCAATTCAGTCAATTTTTATGTATTGGCTTAATTCCGAACAAAACACTTTGATTCATTGGGTAAAAGTATTTTTTTCTAACTTTTCAAGCCTATGACATGGTTGTAGAAGATGTAGCGGACAAGTCAAAGAGTTCACATCGTCACATCGTGTTCCGTGCCTTGTTTCGTCATCGATGTTCCAAGGATCTCTCGGGTATGAATGCATATATTGTTGTCGAGCCTTGGAAATTTAATTTTCGGTGTTAGGATTTTTTAAAACGCCTTTATATTTTTTAATGAAAAATATTTTATTTTTGTCTCTTCGTTCGAACAAACTTTTAGCTCATTCGAACGAGATTATTATAGCCTTGTTGGAATGGCTTCAAACGTGATTCTCATGAAGTCATTTTTATTATTTTTCCTTATGGGGTGGAGGTGGTGTACTAGGCATTGAATCATATTATGGGGCTTAGGTCAGTTGGTCTTAGAAAGGTAACCAATGTGTTCTTTTTAAGGAATAAGGATGTCAGTTCCTGCTCTAGTTCAACTCCTTTGGATTTGCTGTCTTTTTTATGACCCATGCAATGTTAAGATCTTTGTAACTGATTTGATGGACCTTTCCTTAGTTTACTTATAATCCTTCTTCATAGAAGATTTTTGTCCCTGGTTGTAAGAGGATATTTTCTTTATCACACCAATGTTCTGGGAGACCTGATAAGTAAAATCTTCTCCCTAGAGATGGAAGTGTCCGTTCCAAACATGATGAGGGTCTTTGAGGTGGATGCTTGGAATTTTTCATTTGGGGCATAGCCTAGACCAGTTTTGCCCTTGTGTCCATGGTCATTAAAACTTCCACACTTCCTTACTGGTTTCTTTCTAGTCCGAATATTGGCATATATCCCATCTTTCTAAAAATATGAGTGAGTATGTCATAGATAATAGTTCTTCCTCAGCCATTTGAGGTAGTGGAATTACCTGAAAGCCTCTTACGCATATGTTACTGCTATCATGGTGATGGACACAAGTGGGGTGGTATTGGTGCTAGATATTGTAGCCCAATAATCATCTCCTTGAATTGTGATGACTTATGTTTCAAAAGGGAACCTCACTTTCATGTGCAGTGATGATGGTAGTGCTCCCATAGGGTGTACCAAGATCTACCCAAAAGAGGCTGAATTTGGTAGGGACATCGAGCATCTAGAATATGACATCGCACATGATGGGCCTAATGATAAGTGTGAGGGTGATGTCCACTAGGACTTCTAGATTAGTGTTGTCATAATCACTAATGGTGGTGGTGGAAGGCCTGAAATATATGGTGATATAACCCACACCTATGGTTGTGCTAAGGGGGCATACAATGATGGTGGAACCATTGTCTATTAACACTAGTGGCATGATCTATTTATGGACCTCGGTGGTTATGTGCAATGCAAAATCGTGGTTGCATAGGGAGGTCTTAGTCATAGAAGATGATGTACTACTACACAATGATGCTCCCAATTGTGGCCATCCTCGATCCTCACCGCACGCGGACGCGTGAAGGAGGATGACCAATTTTGTATTATTTAGTATTATTGAGGACCTGAAGTGATGCTGGAGGATGACCAATTTTGTGGGTCAAAGCCAAATCTGTGGGCTTAAGTGATGAGGGTGACCGATTCTGTGGGTCAGAGCCAATTCTGCGGGCTTAGGGTGAAGTTCTAATAACCGAGGTCAATTCTGACCTAAGAATGGTGACGATCGAGGACAGAGGTCAATTCTAACCTAAGAGTGGTGATGACCTAGGACCGAGGTCATTTCTGACCTAAGAGTGGTGACGACCGAGGATCGATGTCATTTTTTACCTAACTCAGGTGACAATCCAAGACCGAGGTTAATTCTGACCTAAGAGTGGTAACGACCGAGGACCGAGGCCATTTTTTACCTAACTCAGGTGACGATCCAAGATCGAGGTCAATTCTTACCTAAGAGTGGTGACGACCGAGGACTGAGGCCATTTTTAACATAACTCAGGTGATGATCCAAGACCGAGGTCAATTCTGACCTAAGAGTGATAACGACTGAGGACCGAGGTCAATTCTAACCTAACTCAGATGACGATCGAAGACCGAGGTCAATTCTAACCTAAGAGTGGTGAAGACCGAGGATCGAGGTCAATTCTGACCTAACTCAGGTGACGATCCAAGACCGAGGTCAATTTTGACCTAAGAGTGGTGACGACCGAGGATCGAGGTCAATTCTGACCTAACTCGAGTGACGATCCAAGATCGAGGTCAATTCTGACCTAAGAGTGGTGATGATCGCGGACCGAGGTCAATTCTGACCTAGCTCAGGTGATGATCCAAGACCGAGGTCAATTCTGACCTAAGAGTGGTGACGATCGAGGACCGAGGTCATTTATGACCTAACTCAGGTGACGATCCAAGACCGAGGTTAATTCTAACCTAAGAGTGGTGACGATCGAGGACCGAGGTCAATTCTGACCGAACTCAGGTGACGATCTAAGACCGAGGTCAATTCTGACGTAAGAGTGGATAAAGATTGGATTTTGATTCTGCTGGAGAAAGTTACTTATGATTTTTATCTGAGCTGGGGAGATGATAGCTGGGGAAGCTTTTATTTCTTTAGGAGGCCTCGCAGGGGGGACAACCAATTTTCGTGCTATAAAAAATCCGCTGAGGAAGTGATCAGGCGATCCTTAGAGATCCTCCGGATCTTTGTCGGGAGGAGATTCACTTGGTTTTTGAGGATTCCATTGGGAAAGAGGGGTTCCGCTCAAGGGAATGCAAATATTTCCTAGTGAAAATGTTTTAAATCCTTTCTGGGATTTTTAGGAATTTTCTAAGGATTTTTCGGGGCTTTCTGGTATTTTTTGGGCATTGATGTACGGAATTTAAGGGGGGTGTCGGTCAGCATGGTATAAAGGGTGCCATTCGGCAGTGGCACAGACTTTTGTACTGCCTCAGGAAGGGAAGGATTCAGTGCCGATCGGTATGGTTGGGGTCAATGCCGATCGACATGGCGTTTGGCATCCTATATAAGGGGGGCGAATCCCTTCATTTTTTCACAGCTTCTTTGCTTTCTCTCTTTCTGCGATTTCTCCGCAAATCATTCTAGCATTATGATCTTCAATAAATGGCCACTTTTATGAGCACTGCAGTCCACAGGGAGTGGTTGACCGTTGATGATTGGGCGAATGTGGAGTGGAGGGCCAAGGCGCCTCTTGCTTTGGGGATTGAGAACTCCTTTGATGCGTTTGATCCTGTTGCGGATGAGCGAACTTTGCTGCGGGAGCCATCGTGTAATCTCTCTTCGAGAGTGAATCCTGGCGGTTATATAAGTAACCCGACCTTTGTCATTCTGCTCTTTTTGGTGATTTTTCTTTCTTTCTTGACTTCTGATGAGATTTTTTTTTCTTTTTTCCAGTCTGATACTTCTTTGAAGAACATGCGCGCCCGCGGGATGACGGGGCTCAGGGATGTCTGGGGAGCATCTCCCACCTGTGGTGCGTTGGGTGATATAATCAGCGGGTTTTGGGAGGTTGGCATTTGCGCTGGATGAGACGCCTCGTTCGACAGCGGTCCTATGCTCTTTGGGGGAGAGGTGGTAGGATATTACCCGCACCTTCCATTTCGGCTTCGGGGAGATGACTATAACTCCCATAGATGTACAGCAGCTGTTGAGGTTGGATTGTGATGGAGAGCAGATAGAGGTGGATCGCTCTTTATGGGTGAGACCAGAGGCAGTGCGTGCGACACTTGGTGATGTAGGGATTATAATTTCTGGGTATTCCATTCGGCTGTCCCTACTGAAGGATGTTCTGTTGGGAAGGGTGATTGATGTGGAGGATGGGCTGCAAGTGAGGCAGATGGCCCAATTATTTATTTTGCTGGTGTTGGGAGGTTTCATGGTGGCGTCGAGCGGTGACGTCGTCCATTTGTGGTTCTTGCCGTACTTAAGGATGTTTTCGAACCTCCCTTTCTATGATTGGGGGAGTATGACTTTGGTGACCCTTTACTCTTCTCTAGATGCATACCGACAGACCTTTACTGGAGCCATGTACCTTCTTGAGGTATTCTTCAATTTTCTCATTTCTTTTCATGCATTTGTATTTTCCTTATGCGTCTCGTTTTGTTTGTGAATTCTTATCTTTGACAGACGTGGTTTTATGAGGTGATTGGGTGCAATACCCCGTTGATCGCTCTGAAGGACGACACTGTTGGGGACTTCTGCCAATTTTATTGATGGCGTAGGGCCAATCGGCAGTCGAAGGGATCTCTCTCTCTGGAGGCGGTGCGTCAGGTCTTGAATGACCTAACCAGTGGTAGGGAAAGACTCTTTCCATTTTCAGACTTGGTTTTTGCGCTTTCTGATCTTGTATTGATTTATGCCTGCTTGGAGATTTTTAGGTGACCTTTTATCCCTTGGGGACATCCATTCAGGATACGGGGACGACCGGGGTGAACGAGCAAATGAGGCGTTTGCTGGCACATGAGTTCGGCCATTTATGGTATCTCGGGGAGAGGGTGGTTCTCCAGATTGCTGAGGAGGAGGTGGTGGTGCCACCTGCTAGCCTCCTACGTTTATGAGGCAGGAGCGACTGCTATTGGAGGATGCGAGGATCGCGGCGATGATCGGCGAGTCCTACTTGTTGTACACCGATAAAGCTGCGCCGTATGACTATATGGACTTTGTGACGAGTTAGTTGATGGCGTCCAGTATATATGATGCCCTGCCTTTCCCTCCTGTAATTTCGAGTCGGGCGGTGGGATCTTCCCATAGTGGCGGCGGTCCGACGGCATCTGCGGCGGTGGCGACCTTAGAGGTTCCTTTTGTGCAGTTGCATACTCCTTCGTACAACATTTGGCGGGCTGATGGAGGGATGGTTCCTATGTTGCACCGTCCTCATGCGATGGATCTGAAGGAGTTGGGTTTGATATAGGAGGTCCTCCGACCTGCGGTATACCTTTCTGTCCTTCTCTTTCTTTCTTTTTTATTTTGGTCATCTCTGCTTTGATATTGATTTTGCCTTTTTCTTACAGCAAGCCCGAGTGTCAACCACTTGGCTAAGAGACATCAGAGACTGGATATATTCGGTGACTGCCCATATTCGGGATGCGATTCTTATTCCTTCTTGCTTGGTGACATCTGCTTCGTCCGAAAAGGACTCTGGCTCGGGTAGTGGTGGTGCATCGTCTCATCGTAGGGAAAAGAGAGCACATCGCGGGGGTGGAAGCTCTTAGAGAGAAAGGTAGGTGAGAGAGGGAGAGAGAGAGAGAGAGAATGTGGGTTCGGGATGAGTCCCGTTAATTTTGATTTTTCTTTTTATTTCCTGCAAAATTGATGTAACATAGAAAACAAATAGATGCAGTGCAATGGAGTTTTTTATTATCTTTTATTAATGATGAATGAATGCATGCACATGCGCTTTTTACTTTGCTGCTGAGACCGTAAAAAGGAGTATTTTTAGAATTTTTTAAAGGAAAATTTTTAATTAAAAGGGGAAATTATATAAGGAGGAAAAGGGATTTTGAAATTATATTGAGAATATCAATTTATTTTTATTGAGTTTTCTGATTTGTCAAAAGAGGAAAAAAAGGGAAATTTCTAAAAATAGGGGGTTGCCAATCGACAAGCACCCTGTCCTGCCTATCGGCAGTTCAGTTCGGTCCCATCAATTCAAAGCTTTAATTAGTACCCTCTTCAGCCTTTTGTATTTTGTGGGGTAGGATTCCCTTCGATTTCTGCAGGGATTATGTCTCTTGTGAGGGTTCTCAAGTATAAAAAGGGGTAAGGGTGGAGTGTTTTCATCACACCTTCACATTGTTACTTACTTGCTCACTATCTCTTAGCCTTGCCAGATGTCTCTCCCTGGTAGAATTGAGTTTGCCAACTCCCTCGAAGCCTTGGAAGCAATGTGCTCTTATAATGTCGACTATGATGCTTTCAACATGCGTCGAGTCTCCTTGTGGCGCAATCATCCTATTGAGTGGAACATGTTGATGGCGGTGGTACAATTCTGGTACCCCGAAGACCATGTATTTCGCTTTGGGTTGGATGAAGTTTCTCCTACCTACGAGGAATTTTCTGCCATGCTAGGCATAAATCCCAGTGTTGCTGCGGCTTTGACCAAATTTTCCCGTTCTCCCAGGGATTTGTTGGCCTGGATTCTTCATATTTTGCCTTCAGCGGCTAGATCATTGGTTGCTGGAGGAATGATCTCCCTCCCGATGGTGCTGCAGTCCGTGCATTTACGAGAAGTAGGTGATGATGGCTATACTGGAGCCGTTGATCTGGGCCTGGTTTCAAAATTATTGCTGGTGACTGGGAAACTGCTGGTGGACCCGCAACTTACAGCCATTACTTCATGAATGTCATACCATCGTAATCCTACGGCGGTGATATTGGCGGAGACCCTGAATGGCCTGGATGCCTGGAGAGAAGTCGTTCTTACCTTCTGAGGGGTAGCCCTGTGATGCTATTCATGTGGTTGTCTGAAAGACTCCGCTTAGTGGACCTTCCAGAGTTTTGTTTGTTGGATGTACCCAACTTCTTTTCTCTTTACTTCTTCAGCATTGGCTTGGATATTGAGAGCTGGGAGAATTGGTTTGTGGAGAATGGGGCTCGAAATCTGTATTGTTCAGCGCCTTGGTGGGGGCAGTTGCTGCCTGTTCTGGAGCTAGGACAGTACTCATATGTATGAATGGTTGGTCTCAGACATAACTCTTTTTATTTCCCTTGGTGGCTGCTATGCTAATTTGGTTGGGCACAGGTCGTGCCACCTCGGACCTCAAATTTCATTCCGGTGGAACATTTGACTGAGCGTCTGCGCATGCGGCTTGGCTCCTTGTGGGAAAATTGACGTTCGTCGACCCGTCCCTCTCAGTCTGTTGGGAGAGTTTGGCATGTCCCTGAGGATTATATGAAGTGGTTGTGGAGGATATTAGTCAGCAAGATGTTGGCAGTAGAGACTGGACAAAGGTGGTTTGTTTTATATAACACCACGGAAGGGGGTGTTGTGGTTTTTTCGAAGTTGGTTCAGGCTTATCGGTCTATGGAGTGTTTACGGCACTCTGTTCAGGCGGGAGAAATTTGGGGACCCCAGGATGTAGATGATGAGGGTACAGGCTCCTCTGGTTGCTTTAGGTAGGGCTCTTGGAGAATTTATTTGTGTAATAGGGAATAAATGTGGGGGTTTTATTTGTCTTTTTATGGCAGTAGGGGTAAGGGAGTTATCCGTTCCTTTTCTTATGTAATTTTTGCTGTAATTTCTTATTAATGAAATAAGCAAGTTTCTGATCATCCAGCTGTGCCTTTCGATAAATTTTGTATTTTTGAATTATCTATACCGATCGCTAAGGCATATATAATCCTTTTGTTCAAGTATTTGTTAGAATGAACTGCCGTTCTCGGAGATAAGAAAAGAATAGTATTTTGTGAAAAAGAAAGGGTCGTGCTCGTGTAAGATGTATGAGATGCCTACGTACCTCTGGGGATTTTGAAAAAAAATTATTTTTCTTGAAAAATGGTTTTTTGCAGAGGATCAGGCCCACGTAGTTCTGCGTAGAGGGAAATGAAGAGTCTTTTTTTTAGAATAGAAGGGAGATGAAAAGAGTCGTAGCGCGCCGAGATTCCAGACTAGGGGTAGAATTTCTTAAGACGGTCCAGGTTGACTTGACGAGCCATTTCCTCCCCATCTAGGTTAGTGAGCATGGCGGCACCGCCGGATAAGATTTTCTTCACAATGTAGGGGCCGCTCCAATTGAGCTTGAATTTCCCTCTGGGGTCCCAGATGGGTCCTATTATCTCCTTGAGGGCTAAATCCCCTTCCCGGACACCGCGGTATTTGACTCTCTTATTGAATGATCGCGCTATTCGATGATGGTACCCTTGTCTGTGGTAAAGATCTTTCAATCTCCTTTCGTCTAGGAGGGTCAACTCGTTGAGACGACTTTGGCACCAGTCTTCTTCGTTAACTATTCTTTCGAGCATGACGCGTAGCGAGGGTATTTCCAACTCCACAGGTAGGACTGCTTCCATGTCGTAGACCAGAGAGTAAGGGGTAGCCCCAATAGAGGTTCGGATTGAGGTTCGATAGCCCCATAGGGCATACGGGATCCTATTGGCCCAATCCCTACAGCTTTCGGTCATCTTACTGATGATGGCTTTGAGGTTCTTATTGGCGGCTGTAACTGCACCATTGGTCTGAGGTCGGTAGGGAGAAGATTTGTGTCTCTGAATCCCGTACTCGTTGACTACTTCTGTGACTTCTGCTTCGAAGTGTAACCCATTATCTGACACTAACTCGTGCGGGACCCCATATCGACAGATGATAATTTTCTCGAGGAATTTGGCCACTTTCTTGGCGTTCAATACTGCGTATGACTCAACTTTGACCCATTTGGTGAAGTAATCAATGGCAACTAGGATGAACTCATGTCCATTTGAAGCCTTTGGTGTAACCTTCCCTATGATGTCGACACCCCAGGTGGAGAACGGCTAGGGAGAGGTCATGTTGTACAATTCTCGCAGAGGTAGGTGTTGAAGAATAGAGAACTATTAGCATTTGAGGCATCTCCGAACATAGGCGGTGCAATCTTAAGCCATGGTGGTCCAGTAGTATCCCTGTCGGATGATCTTCTTGGCAAGTATGTGATCGTTCATATGGGGCCCGCATTCCTCGCTATGAATCTTCTGCATTATCTTCTCAATCGCAGCCCCTGCGATACAGTGTAGATGAGTTCCATCGAACTTCCTCTTGAGTTGAGCTTTATGACAGATGATGTACTGGGCGGCCAATATTTAGAGGGTTGTTCGGTCTTTCTTTTTGGAACCCTAAGGATACCTACCATATTTGAGGAGGCACCAGATATCATAGTACCAACAATCGGTTAGTTCGGGATCTTCAGTGGAAACAAGCTCAATATGGTAGCAGTGGGTTGGTTTGTCTTGCTTTTGAACTAGGAAGGAAGTTATTGTTATTCCTTCGGGCATGTCGACCATGGAGGCCAAGGTAGCGAGAGCATTGGCTAGGTTATTCTTTGCTCGAGGTAGGTAATGGAAGGTGATATCTCGAAATCGGGAGGCTAACTCTTCTAAGTGGGCATGGAAGGGTTGGAGCTTTTCGTCCTTAACATTCCACTTTCTGAGCACTTGACCGATGATGAGGGAGGAATCCCCGTAGATATCAAGGTATTGAATACCTTTCTTGAGAGAAACTTTGAGGCCTACTGTGCATGCCTTATATTTTTTCATGTTAGTAGTGCAAGGGAAATCCAATTTGATGGCGATAGGAGTGTGGGAGTCATCTGAGGCGATCAGAAGTATCCCAATGACATATCCCTTTTTATTGGTAGCGCCGTCAAAGAATATTTTCCATCGAAGGTGGTATTGAGCGGCGCAGAGGATATTTTCATCTGGGAAATCGAAGATCCAGACATCTTCTTCTTCTACGGGGTAATCAATGAGGTAGTCCGAGATGGCGCTTCCTTTAATGTCTTTCTGCGTGACATACACGATATCGAACTCGGTTAGGAGCATCAACCATCGGGCCATTCGACTGGATAAGGTGGGTTTCTCAAGAAGGTGTTTGATGGGATCCATTAAGTATACAAGTTTGATGGGGAAGGCGAGCATGTAGTGTCACAACTTTTAGGTGACCCAAATAAGTGCAGTACACGCCTTTTCCAAAGCAGTGTAGTTGACCTCGTACCCGACCAATTTACGACTGGCGTAATAGATGGATCTTTCTTTACGAGAGTCTTCAAGGTAGTGGGCTAGTAAAGCCCCAGCTGCAGTGTCGGTTATGGTTAGGTATATGAGCAAAGGGAGACAAGGCTGTGGTGGCATAAGCACTAGAGGTTGGGCCAGATATTGTTTGATTCGGTCAAAAGCTTCTTGGAAGGCCTCGTTCCAAACCTTAGTTGAATCCTTTTGGAAGAGATTAAAGATTGGTTCAAAGGTGGAGGTTAGTTGGCTGATGAACCAGCTGATATATTAAAATTTCCCAAGAAAACCTCGAACTTCTTTCTCTATTCGGGGCGGTGGCATCTCAAGTATAGCCTTCAGCTTTACAGGATCTGCTTCTATCCCCTTATCACTGACCATGAATCCCAAGAATTTTCCTTTTGTAACTCCGAAGACACATTTATGTGGATTGAGTCTCATCTGATACCGTCGCAGTCGTTTGAAGAACTTCTGGAGAGCGGGAACATGACCTTCTCTAGTTTTGGACTTGATAATCAAATCATCCACATAAACCTCGACTTCTTTATGAATCAGATCATGCAGAATGGTTGTGGAAGCCCTTTGGTAGGTGTCCTCAGCATTCTTGAGACTAAATGGCATAACGGTGTAGCAAAAGGTTCCCCATGGGGTGATGAATGCGGTTTTTTCTTGGTGGTCTGGGTGCATCTTGATTTGGTTGTATCCGGTAAACCCGTCGACGAATGACTTGAGAGCATGATTGGCTGTGTTGCCCACGATCATGTAAATATTGGGTAGCGGATAATCATCCTTTTGAGAAGCTTTGTTTAAATCTCGATAGTCCACACACATTCGAACCTTCCCTCCTGATTTAGGCACATGTACTATATTGGATAGCCATGTGGGATATTCGATCACATGAATGAAGCCCACATTCAACTGTTTGACCACCTCTTCTTTGACCTTGAGCGACCATTCGGTGCAGAGCTTTCTCAATGCTTGTAATCTGGGAGAGTGGGGATCTCGTGCTGAGCTATTTCAGGATCAATGACGGGCATATCATCATAGGACCATGCGAAGACATCCATGAATTCCTTTATCAATTCTTCAAGTTGTGCGCCCTCATGCTCGTCAAGGGTGGTCCCTATCCTAATCTCGTGCAGTTGGCTAATAACAATAGTATCCTCTTCATTAACTTGAACGCGGTTATGTTGTTTATTATTAACCTTATTTAGATCAGTTAAGAATTATTTATTTGCAAAATCATCATCATCAAAACTTTGATTAGAATCCAGATAATTAATGTAAGGCAGAACAAGATACTCAAAATCTTTATTTATTTCATTGATAGGAAAAACAACATTGAGAACCTTATTAAAATAGGTCTCGATTACATTTGAACAAGGGTAGATAACAGAAGAAGAAATAGGGTAAACATTAGGGTTAGGGGAGATTTCAAGAGGTAGAACTGGCGCAGCATGCCAGTTGAGGAGGGGTGTATCAGCAGCTTTAATCAGATGGGATGGATCCATTGATGTAGTGCTTGAATTAACCATGCAGAGTGCCAGCCCCAGTGTCTGTAAGTTGAAGGAATATTCAGAATCACTTTCCTTAGTCTCTTTGGTATCTTTGATGAGCGGTTGTACTCAGTGTAGGAAACTTTCGGCCCATGGGTAGCTATCTTGAAAAAAGATCTCCATTCCAGGATTCATCTTCTTGTCTGTGTGGTCATACCATGGTTCTGGAAAACCGTAAAAAGGGAAGTTGTCATCTTATTTGATGAATCGTCCCTTCAAGGAGTATCCAAGGATAGTTTGGATGCAGTCTAATCTTCTCTTTGGTCAAGACTGGTGGATCATTTTGAGCTCTTGTTCTGATGGTTGATACCCCAAGCCACAAGGAGGGAAAGCTTTCTTCAGTTCGATGGGGTCGAGTATCCCTTGTTGCATTTTCCCTAACCCCAGTCCGGGCATGAAGTGCATGTTTCTGAACATCTGAATCACATTGACATTGCCATGAGGGTCATATTCTGGACAAACCCTTTCTTTAAAACCGTCCCCTATTGGGAGTAGTAGTGGCTCAACTCGGAATCCTGATAGGAGCATATCATTTGACCCGTGTTATATCTCAAGGATTGGATTGTTGGTGCTTGCACCCTCGACATTTTCGTCGTCGCCCAAAATGGTGATGACTCGCTCATCGATGAAGAACTTCAATTTCTGATGGAGTGAGGAAGACACACCCTTGATACTTTGGAGCCAGGGTCGTCCGAGAAACAGGTTGAAATAAGCTGGAATGTCTATGACTTGGAATTCAACGACAGGGTTTATAGGGGCAACCCCTATTACAAGTTTTATGGATCCCATTACCTCCCGGTGGGTATTATTGTAGGTACGTACAGCGGCGGAGGTTGGAGCAAGGTTGCTTTCTTTCAGGCCTAAACACTTGAAGGTTCTCAGTGGGCAGACATTCAAAGTGGATCCGTTATCGATAAGAGACAGTGTCACGACCTTCCCCATAACTTCGACGGAGATGTTGAGTGCATTATTGTGATTTGGCCCAATTCTGGGGATTTATTCTTCAGAAAATGATAGCATTCAGGTAGAGGTTAAGGATCCGACCAGATTTATCGCTTCTTCTTGTGTGGTAGAAGGAGGAACTGTGGGTCCAGTGAGCAGCTTGATTAAAGCATTTCTATGCAGCTGGGAAGACATGAAAAGCCCCCATAGAGTGATGTTAGCTTGAGTTTTCTTCAGTTGATCGAGGATCTTCCTCTCCTCGATGATCATCTCTGGCGTAGGAAGGTTTTCAACTCCCTTCCCTTTGTTATTTGCTGGTAGTGAGCTTGGAACCTGGTAATGTCTCCCTGATCTAGTCATGTGATTTACTGAAGAAGGAAAGAATATGAATCCCATTTCCTCATCAACCTCGGGCTGTTCTTTCACCCTATTTATTTCTCTGAGGAGTTCTTCAAATGATATCATCTCACATATGTCGGCTACTGGGCCAGTTCTTCCCGAAGCTTGTTCTTCACTTGAATCTTCGAATTCTTCCCCTCATCCGGTGGCAACAATTATGTCTTTCCATGTAAATTCAATGCATTCCATAACTTCAATGGCTTCTTCATACAGGTCTTCCCATTCTGTGGGGATATGTATGGTTGAAGGGACAAGTGCCCTTGTAGCTTTAAAGTATCAAGTAACCCGGTGATAATACAAATGCTATTGGTTTACCCGAATAATTCTGCTATAATCTGGATAACATCATCTAGGTTGACGTCATCGGTTGGTACCACCCACTTTTATGAATCTCGGGCCCATTTCCATGCTTTAAAAAACAGTGTACTGAACCTCTGGCAATCGATGACCATCTGTGAGGGCAATTTCAGCCCGAACTCTAGGATTTGGTTTAACACCTCTCACAATTCCATATTTCTATTTTCAGAATGAGTATGGACAGCGATGCATGCTCTGGAAAGGAGTGACGGTGCCTGATCAGCGAGGCTAGTAGGGTGTAGGAGTAAATATGGGCAAATTTGAAGAGGTTTAGGAGATTATATGGGTGTGATTTGAGTTGAGGGATCGAAATCTGGGTTTTTTCTAAGAAGATGGCATTGGCATGATTTGGGAGTGGATTGTGAGTAGTGTTTGGCTTAGGATTGGTTGGTGGGGCGATGGTACCCCGGTCAATGAGATCTTGGATTATGTTTTGGAGGTGAAAGCATTGGGGGGTGGCATGGCCAGTAGTTTGGTGAAAGGCGCAATGAGCATCGGCCTTGAAGTTTCTTGGGAGTGGATTTGGTAATAGACGGGGATCTAAGGGTTTGATGCGGTTTCGGCTTAACAGGGCTTGGTAAAATTTAGAGAGGGGAGCATGGAGCTCAGTGTATTCCCTTCGGATGGGGGAAGTGCGGCTTTCTGGTGCCCATGATGTGGTTGGTTGAGAGATGTTGTTAATGGTTGAGACTGTAGCACTGGAAGGCTTGTCATACTTTCTAAGGGTGAATTATCCGGACACTATCTTCGGTTTAACCTCTGTTTTAACAAGGCTTTCCTCGATTTCTACTCTCGCTTCTCTGAGAGCTCGGAAGTGGGGATAGTATTGTCCTCCCATCGTCATTCGAACATAGGTCAAGAAGTTTTTCTTCACTATGTTGACCTGTTCTTCCTCAGATAGTCGATTGGTAATGGTAGTAGCTTGCTCCCTCCACCGGGTTATGAAGTTACTGACTGATTCCCCAGGGTTCTATTTGAGCAGCTCTAAATCACGACGGGTGACCTCGAGCTCTTCATTGTATTTATAGTGCGACATGAATTCTCGGGCTACATCTTCCTAGATACGAATTCTAGATTCCTTAAGAGATAAAACCCATCAGAGGGCACTATCCTTCAAAGTTTGCTGAAACAATTGGGCCATCACTTCTTCGGAAGCCCCTAGTAGATTCATGGAATGATGATAATTATGAAAATGAACAATCGGGGGTCCACTCCCTCCGAACTTCTCGATATTTGGCATCTTGAACTTCTCGGGTAACCTCGCTTTAGGATAAGGAGATATATGGGTGTAGTCTATGTAATTCCCAGAGATTTTGACTTGGTCGAACTTCTTTGTGAGCATCTTGAGATCCTCTTTTGACTTTATTTGTACTCCTCCTCTTTTGGATCAACGACTATAGGCAGGTTTGCCACAGGCTGGGCAATGTTTGGCATCGGAAGCTGGGCAGGCGGCAGCCCATTGATAGGAGGGGCATGTGGAGCATGATGATATTCTTCGGGAACCCAGATAGGCTCGGGTGAACCCATAGCACGAGGGAATAGGGCCTCGAGCTCTTGAGGAATAGGAGCATGGTTTCGTTGCATCTCTCGGACCTCAGTTTGGAGGTCGTCGAGCTGAGCTAGGACTGCCGTCAGATCTGGCTGTATGACTAGTACTTGATCTGTATTCTCCATGGAAAGTGGATGGATTTCGAACTCGAAAGAAGTAGTAGAGTAATGAACGAAACTCCGGGGTGATTTAACTGAAGACCGAAGCCAATAGGGAGCCAGGCCAAGGGCTTGCGATTGACCTGAGAAGGCGTAGAATAGGATTGATTTTTGAGAAAAAAAGAACAAACTATTTTTGGTTTTTTGATAAAAAAGGGAGAAATGTTTTTGGATACGGAACTCAACATGATTATTACGATTATTATGTTCTCACTTGTATTTAATTCTCCTAAATGCAATGTCGGACGGGACCCGAGCCTGAAAAAGTGGGGTTTTTAATATATGCAAAGCTATGGCTGGACTTGTAACTAGGCTCACGGACAGGGTCCCATTTTAAAAATGCGCAAAAATTTGGGTGGCAAGCTGACCCAGAATTTCGGTAGAGTTTCGGGTTGAAACCAGCAATCTAAAGTGTGTGTCCTAGGTTCGACACCTATATGTTGGTATGCAGTTGGTTGGGTGAATCGGAATGGGTTCCCCCCTTTGGCGTGACTTCCAGGATATACGTCTTGCTCTTACGGGCAATCAGTACGTGTGGACAAGCCATCTGATATACCTGAGTGTACGTGAATTGCCTCATTATATACCTCGTGGGGACGGTACGTATGAGAGCGAATTTGATATACTCGGTGTACGTGAACGAATTCCCTGCGATATACCTCCCGTCATGACTTTTGTCAAGCGGTACGATGCAGGGGAACCGTTCGATATACGTCGTAGGTACTTGGCCAAAGGAAGGTGAGAGTCACATCGCTTAGGCTAACTGCGCCCTATCGGACCAGCGCCCATCACGAAGTGACCCTCCAGTTACTGGGTAAAATTTAGTCAATAACAATGCTATTTGGTGATGTCGTGTGAATCATGCATGATTCTCTTATTAGTATCTTATGATGAGAATGCTTTTCTTGATTATGCCAAACAGGGAGCAAAGTACAAGTACCAAAGGTACACCAAGTATGGATGGGTGATGCGTGAAACAAGTGGATATATGTGATTTTAGGTGCACGTGGGGTGAAGTGTACATGGAGAATTTTCTACAAATGTGTGAACAGAAGCATAAGCATGGGATACACATGGAAAAGGGGAACATGCAAATATAGGGGAAATATAAACAAATATAACATCCATGTAAATAGAGTCAAGCCCTCAAAACATACATATCCCCAGCAGAGTCGCCATTGTGTCCATCCCCGATCCTCGTCATGGGCGGCCGCGTGAAGGAGGATCCTCGGGTCCCGCGCGTCCCTCTTGGGAGCGCTTCGGCCGGCGTCGTTTGAGATGAGGTGTAAAAATGTAGAGAGATTTAGAGTCACCAGTCTATTTTACTCAAAACAGACAAAAGAAAAAGGGGAAGCCATCCCGAAGGACGGCATCCAAAGACAGACTGGTGCATACGAAACCAAAATGATTCAAGAAGGGTTCGGAGGCTAAGTTACGAAATGGGAAGGTGTTAGGCACCCATTCCGCCCTTTCGATCTCTCATGGATGTTTGATATTTTCCTTTTTTATTTTCCCCGTGATATGTGTGCATGTGTATATATATAGTGGAGATAGGAATCCTTGACTTGTATCATGGAAGAGATAAAGCGAGTCATCCGTAGGAAGGTATAAAAATAATATTAAAAAATAAGATTTTTGCGATTACCCTTACATTGATCATTATGACGGAACGATAACGCATATGGGGTGATACGTCACTAAGAACAAGTATATGGAATATAAGAAAATTGGATTTAGAGAAGAAGATGGGGGAGAAAGTGAGAATAGGACTTGAGTCTCAGGTTTTACCCCGAGATGCCTACGCAGCCTATAAAGGCATCAAAGTCCACGTAGCTCGCATACAAAATGAGGGGTGGGATTTATTCCATAAATCCAAATGGAGGATCTCTTATTTGTGAGTGTGTGTGTGTGTAGAAAAAGTGTTTTAGTTGTGAGAAAAGTGTGAGAAAAGTATGAGAATTCCATTTGGAATTTATGAGCAAACCCTTTTTTTCTTATTTTTGGGGGTTTTATTTATATGAAAATAAGATATGTGTAATAATACTAAATAAAAAGTATATTAGGATGTGTGAGAGGAGATAATAAAAGTGCTAGGTAATAAAACAAGTTATTGAGAATTTAAGAGTATTTGAAGAGAAAGTTGAGAAAGTTGGACCTTCTTGAAGATCTTGAGCTTGATCTTGAATGTTGGAGAGCAGCCCTTGCACTTGGATGATGATAGAGAGTGGCTAATTCACTATGTTTGATGAAAATTATGATGAAAAGTGGAAGTTAGAAAGGGATTTGGATGTTCAAATCGCGCTGTCTTTGAGAGAGGTTTTTTGGATTCGATGAGAGCGATTTTTATCAGATCTGGGCTCCATTTGCAAAAGAGGTAAAGGACTCATTTTATAGGCCTAGGTCACTGCTAATCGGTATAGACTTGGTCCTGCCTATTGGCACTTGCCGATAGGCAGGGTCTGGAACCTGCCATTTGGTAGTATGTTTCAGGCCTTTTCAGAAAATTGGCTGCCGAGGGCAAACTGTTGGTCAGAATTACGCACAGGGTGGATCGTTGGAAAGGTAATTCAGATACCTTTGAAAGTCCTTTGGACTGCTTCCAGGTTCGATAGTTGACTTTGGGTCAAATATGGCTCGGAAGCATTTGGCAGTCCATTGGATGGGGAATCGTTCAAACGCAAATGGATCGTTCGTCCGCATGGTAAGTCCGAATCATACACGGGGCGAACCGTTGGAAATGTTAGGAGATGTAATTCAATATTACAAAGAGTTTGAACTAGTTTGGGGAGTTGATTTTGGTCAACTGGGCTTTGGAAGCATTCGGTGACCTCTTGGAGTCAAACAGATCGTTCGTCCGCATGGTAAGTCAGAATCACGCATGGAGCAGACCATTGGAAAGGGGTTTTAGTGCTCTTCGAATATTCATTTAGTCTCGATCTAGATGAAGAGTTGACTTAGATTAAACAGAGCCCAGGAGCTCCCCATGGCCTCTGGATCAAGTTTCGGACGCAAACGGATCGTTCGTCCGCATGGTAAGTCAAAATCGTGCACGGGATGGATCGTTAGTAAGAGATTTCAGTCCCCTTCGAAGATTCATTCAGCCTTGGTCGAACTGAAGAGTTTGACTTTTTGGTCAAACAGACCCTGGGAGTGCCCGACGACCTCTAGGTTAGTGCTCGGGGTATGACCTTGGTTTATAGTGATGAAGGGAGGTACTAGGGACCTAAGGAGAGTTAGGGGGTAACAAATGGGGTGTCTACACAAATGGTGGAAGAAATTTTTTACTGGTGCCAAATAACGGGGTACTAAGGCCTGAGAATATTATTGTATGAGGTCAACTCGATGATCCCAGGATGTGGCTACTAATTCTTAAATGGTGATATTAGCCCAGGTTTTGTGGATTTGCTCCTGAACCTTAGTGCTCTCCCGCAGGAGGTTACTAATGGTTCCCATGAATGAAATTTTTCCTTTGTTCGTAGTATTTTGGGGAGTGAAATGTAATCCTAACCTATGAGGAAATATTTCCAATTAAGTCAATTTTCATGTATTTACATAAATCTGGACAAAACAGTTGGAGTCATAGGGTAAAAGTTATTTTTGTGATCTTTTAAGCCTATAACATGGTTGTTGAAGACACAACGACCAAGTCAAAGAGATCACATCGTCATGTCGTGTTTCGTGCCTCATTTCGTCACTATCGTTCCAAGGATCTCTCAAGTATGAATGCATATATTATTGTCGAGCATTGGAAATTTAATTTTAGGTGTTATGATTTTTTAAACTATTTTTAAAATGCCTTCATATTGTTTAAAGAAAAATATTTTACTTTAGGCTCGTTCGTTCAAATGAACGTTTGGCTCATTTGGACAAGATTTTTATTACGTCATTCGAACAACTTCAAATAAGATTCTCACTACGTCATTTTTATTATTTTTCCTTATGGGGTGGAGGTGGTGTACTAGGCATTGAATCATTTTGTGGGGCTTAGGTCATCTTGTCTCAGAAACTCCACCAATGTGTTCTCTTCGGCGAATAAGGATGGTCGTTCCCACTCTAGCTCAAGTTCTTTGGATTTCATGTCTTATTTTGTGACTCGTACAATGTTATGCTCTTTGTGACTGATTTGATGGACCTTACCGTAGTCTACATATAATCCTTCCTCATAGAAGATTTTCGTCCCCAATTATAAGGATATATTTTCTTTGTCCCACCAAGGTTCTGAAGACCTGACAAGGAAAATCTTCTCCCTAGATAAGGAAGTGACCATTCCAACTATGATGAGGGTTTTTAAGGTTGGGGCTTGGGATTTTTCATTTGGGGCATAGCCTAGACTAGTCTTTCCCTTTCATTCCACAGTGGTAAAAACTTCCATACTTCATTATTGGTTACTTTCTGGTCCGAATATGGGTATATATTCCATCTTTCTAACAATACAGGAGGGTATTTTAGGGACAATTAGTTCTTCCTCGATCATTTGAGCTAGTGGAATGATCTAAAATCCGCATACGAATATGTCACTACTGTCGTTGTGGTGGCCATAAGTGGAGTGGTATTGGTGCTGGAGATTATGGCCCAACAATCATGTCCTTGAATTGTGATGACCTCGGTGTCAAAAGGGAACCTCACTTTCATGTGCAGTGATGATGGTAGTGATCCCATGGGGTCTATCAATATCTTCCCAATAAGAGGTTGAGGACAAAATTTTCAATTGAATCCTTTGTATGTTTTTTATTTATTCATGAAACAAAACATATTTTTTTTGAGTCATAGATAGATTTTTATTTGTCATGATCCCACACAGTCTATGACACAGAGATTATTGAAGGCGCTACTTCCAAGCTTCAGAGATAAATTATGCTGAGATTTTATTGGTGCAAGTTTCACGTCTTCATTGCATTCCAAGGTCATTCAGATATGAATGCATAATGTTAATGGAACTGAGAATTTCTTTTAAATAGTTTAAGGGTGATATTTTATTAAAGAAATGTTTTAAAATGTTTTTAAAGTGTTTGAAAATGTTTACACTTCGTTTATTCTGAGATAAGGAGGGATTAGAGTTGTATTAAACACAAACTCTATTTTGACATGTCGTTCAAATGACCCTATTAGTCATTCGAGCGACATAGTTATATCATTCGAGCGACAAGACTATGTCATTAGAGTGAGATGCCGACTCAAGAAAATTATTTAACGCATGTTTCGCTAAGAATTACATAAGTGCGTTTAGTTCAAAAAAATCATTATACGAACAATACATTTTTTGCACAACTTTTCTAAGGTTTTCTAAAGCTTAAAACATCATTTGAAGTTTCAAATATCTGATCTTTCATCATCATGTGAAAATGTGATCTTTGTTTGCACCATTGGTTTATTCTACACCTAAAATTGTGTCTATTCCTTATAGGTTTACATCATAGTGATTGTCTGGCTTAGGTCGTCTGAGGTTTTTTCCTTTTGTTATTTCCTCGTACATCCGGTGTTGTGAGCATTATTTTATTTACTTTACTTGATTTAATCACTAGATGTATGTTTAGGATTAATCAAGATAAGAGTTGGTTATGTTAAAATTGGAAAAAGTTTTTTCATAAAAAGAAAGTTAGTTTTTATCATTCTTAAAATACATTCGAAAGAAAAAGGGGCCCACAAATTGATAACAGGGCTAGAAACATTTTTTATTTTTTATTTGATCCTTGTGTTTTTCAAGATGAATTTTGGAGGCTTTGAAATTTTTCATGCTACTATTTTTGATGGCACAAATTATGCTTATTGAAAAATGAGAATGAGAAGTGCTTTGAAATCAATTGATGAGCATGTATAGTTAGTAGAAGAAAAGAGATGGACTCCACGGGTTACACGAGAGGGTGAGGCCACTACACTAAAACCCATTGAGTCATGGACCGAAGCCGAACATAGACTTGCACTTTACAACTATAAAGGTCTTCACATAATTTCCTCACATGTCACACCAGAGGAGTACAGTAGAATGATGACTTGTGAAACTTTAAAAGAGGCTTAGGATACACTTGCACTTACTCATGAGGGCACTTGCACGGTTAAGGTGTCTAAGCTACTAAACCTCACTACAAAGTTTGAGACGATTAAGATGTTAGATACTAAACCGTTTGATGAGTTTTACTATAGGTTGTCAAACATTTTCAACTCTTCGTTTAACTTAGGAGAGAAGATTCCCGATAATCATGTGATAAAGAAAATTTTGAGATCTTTGTCGAGTAGGTTTGATGCGAAATTGACCGTTTTAAATTCCTTGGGTATGCTTGAATTTACAAAAATTGAAGAGATTGTAGGTGACCTACAAACCTATGAACTTGATATTTTTACCTCCAAGCAAGTTCCAAAAAAATAAAAGGGCATTGCTTTGAAATTTCTTAAGGAGGAGACTAAAGTTTTGAATGATGATTCCGATTCCGATTTTGAGGATGTTTCCTTGTTGGCAAATAAGTTCAAAAAATTTCTTAAGTTTCAAAAGCAATCGAAAGATGCCAAAATTTTTGAGAAATCCAAGAAAAAGAAGGTAGATTCCAACCCTAAGGATAAAAGTGAGAAAATTAATAGGGTTGTGGCGGATGTGTGTTTTGGGTGTGAGGGGTATGGTCACAAAATTATCGAGTGCCCCATTAGACTTAATAAAGAGAATAAGAAACCGATAGCATATAATGTATCCTTAAGTGATAGTGATCAGGAAGAGGGAGAAAGTTCCCCCAATGAGATCAAGTTTGTTTCTTTCTTGGCATGTCATATGAGCGATGACGATAAATCTTCCCATGAATATACTCATGTGCATGACACTTCCAAGTCCATTGAGTGTGAATCCCAAGTGAGTGAGGGTGAAGTGAGTGAGGAAGAGGAGGTTGATGTGAAAGAGTTACAAGTTGCCTATAATGAATTGTATGCCGAAGTGGTGAAGGTGAAAAAGGAAAACTCGAAATTTCAAGCTAGGTTGAATAAGCGTGACATATAAAATAATGATGCTTTGATTGAGGATCTTAGGGCACGGGAGAAGATGTTTAGGGAGAAACTAGAATATGAGGATAAAGAGAGAGATAGTCTTCATGTTTGGCGGAGACTTTAAAAAAGGAGATTCTAGAGTTTGAGGATTCTTGGCATTTGCTTGAGTCTAGGATTAGTGAGTTAGAGGAGAAGTTGAAAGACTCGATTAAGGTAAAGTTTAACTTGGAACAAAGGACGGAGAAGTTGGATAGGATGTTAGGTACCGCCTAAGTCAAAGGTGATAGGTGTTGTATAGGCTACGATGATAGAGTTGTTCCCATTCCCAAAGACAATACCAATCGTGTGAGAGTTCCCACTAGGAACATGAGGAGAGGTCGACATTTTGGTAATTATTACCTCCATCTTTACACTTTCTCACATTGCGGTAGAAAGGTCACCTTGGACATTTTTTTCTATGACCTTAGGAATGCTCCTAGGAAGTTAAATAATAAAGTTGTTTCGATTCCCAAAAATCCCATGCATAATTTCACACCTACTTGGGTTAGGAAATCAGAATTAGAGGCTTTAGGACTTAAACCTCATGGTTATCATTTAGTTGCACCTTATTCTTCCCATGCTACCTCTAAAGGGTGATTGTGTTGCCATGTTTGTCATACGCTAGTCTTTGTATCATGATTTATATCTTTCTAATGTTATGACATGTGTATCTTTTGTATCATACTTTTCATTTATTTGAGTCTTATTTGAAAAACTACAAACATATTTTATTTTTGAGAAAATATTTGACAAAATAGAAAAATATTTTGCTTTTATTTGAGTCAAAATATGTTGATAAACCAAAAAGATATTAGGTTTGTTTTTTTATTTTGAGTTTACATGTTTGATGCGACATATTGGTGTGCATGGACCCCCATCCTTTCATTATCCATGTGGCTAGGACATTTGGTCATAATTATTGATGGTTAGAATGATCATAACCATTGTATTATGGGATTGTTTTGAAGTTGATATGCATTTTAATTCTACTTTGTATATATGGCATATTTACACACATGCACGAGTTTATATGAACGTTTGACTTCTCTTACATATTTGAGTTTAGTGAAACGTCCTTATCTTAATCTTGTCATCTATGCATAAGTAGACTTAAGGAGGAAGTGTGCATGTAAGAAGTATTTACCGTGAGGATTAAATATTGAAAATATGATATGTGTTCACGGGAAAGGGCTGCGAGAGTAAAAAATTGACTCGTTGTGAAAGTTGCCATTTAAAAGATCCCAAAAGAAAATCAAGGCAATAGAAAGAAACAAATGCCAAAAATAGGGATAATAGGATTTTCTCTAAATGGAGAATGATAGGAACCTCAAAATTCCTTGAAAAAGTATATATATATATATAACGTAGTCTGGTTGGAGAATTTAAATGGGTTTACACCACGAATCCTAACGTTAAAAAATCGTAACATGACGTTATTGTTTGTAGAATCGTCAAAATTTCGTATTTGTGTGCATGATGTTTGTTTAGCTCATTAAGCTCACATCTTTAATTGTCACATATGTCTAAAATAAATTTTGATAATTTATAGCTATCAATTAGAGATTCTTAATCATTTCGATGTGTTGGAATTATGATTCATTTGTTGCAGTTTACACCCATTCATTCCATATTCATGTGTGAGCACATTGGTATTATGTTAGCATGTAACTCATGTTGATTTTTTTTTTGTTTTTCTATTGTTTTACTTCTGTTTGATCTTTTCAATTAACTTTTTCAATAATTTTTTTCACTGGGCAAAACTGCAAGATTTATAACACTGGAATTTAGATTTTGTGCTTGTCATTCAAATGACAATGAGGTTTCGTTCAAGCGACTTCCCATGTCTTTCAAACGACAAGTCGACTTCGTTCGAGTGACCATCTGAGGACCTTTTGTTATTCTGTTTTAGTACCTGATGCATGTTGTTATATTATTTTTTATATTGTTGGTTGCTTCTAATCAATTTATGAAGTTCACGTTGATAGATTTGATTATTATGCTGCAGTGCGCCGGTTTATTCACATATTTCCTGCTTTCGTTGGTTTCTCACATATGATTATTTTTTATTAGCTACGAATTTGATATATTGTGATCTTGATTAGTTGGTTATTTATGTTAATCTATAGATACTTCACTGATCATTCATATTCTAGATTTATTGATCTCGTCATTTGTTGCCTAATCGAGACAAAAAGGGGGAGAAATGTATGTGATGTAGGGGGAGAGTTTGATGAGCATATATATTTTTCACTCATTAGTATTATTTTTGTGATCATATGATTTCATGATTACATTGTGTAGTTTACACATATTGGTATTTTGGATTAAAAATTGCTATCATGTTTTGCTCACATAACAAACGATTTGGATTTGATTTTATGTATTGGTTTCTATCATTTGTTCCTCTATACTTCACTGGGTATTTGTCTGTTTCATGTGTGTAGGTATTCTTTAGAGATTCGAGATTTCAAGACTACATCACATTCAAACATTTCATGCTTGTCGGACCATCATTTACTAGTCTTGTCCTGTAATTTTTTATTTTCTTTTATGGGATGGGATTTAGGCGTCATATGGCTTGACGGCCCGACTAAGGCATTTCACTATTGAGTTTTGTCCAGGAATAGTTAAAGGGGGAGATTTGTGAGGACAAAAGTTCCAATTGAGTCCCTTATATATTTTTGACTTATTCTCGGAACAAAACACATTTTTTTGGGTCATATATATATTTCTATTTATCACGATCCCACATAGTCTATGACACAAAGATTATTGAAGACGTTGCGGCCAAGCTTCAGAGATAAATTATGTCGAGATTTTATTGGTGCACGTTTCATGTCTTCATTGCATTCTGAGATCACTCAGGTATGAATGCGTAATTTAATGGAACTCGAAATTTATTTTAAACTGTTTAAGGATGTTATTTTATTAAAGAAATATTTTTAAAGTGTTTTTAAAGTGTTTGAAAATGTTTACACTTCGTTTATTGAGTTTGTATTAAACACAAATTCTATTTCAACATGTCGTTCAAACGATCTTGTCAGTCATTTGAGCAACATAAGTATGTCGTTCGAGCGATTGGCCTATGTCATTTGAGCGAGGTGTCTCCTTAAGAAAATTATTTAAGGCGTGTTTCCCTCATAATTTCATAAGTGTGCAGTCCAAAAAAATTAATATATAACAACACATTTTCTGCACAAGTTTTCTAAGGTTTTCCTAAACTTAAAACATCTTTAGAAGTTTCATAGATCCGAGCTTTCATCATCATATGCAAAAGTGACCTTTGTTTTCACCGTTGGTTTGTTCTACACATGAACATCGTTGGTTTTATGGAGAAGACGTGAAGGAGTTCGTGTTTCGATTCCGTAAAATTTATAAGCTACATCGGTGGACACCAAGGCATTCGTGGAGGGAACTATTATGGACAGGTATTGTAGAAGGATTCGCATGGGCACTGTGGAGGAGTGGTTGAAGATCATAAAAACGTCAATTCTAGTGGGGATCGAGTCGTTGAGTAAGACTTGTGTATGTTCCTTGTAATTCTACATTATAGTGATTGTCTGTCTTGGGCCATCTGAGGTTTTTTCCCTTTGTGGTTTCCTCCTACATTCGTCATTGTGAGCATTTTTTTTCTTTACTTTACTTGCTTTAATCACCAGATGTGTGTTTAAGATTAATCAGGATAAAATTTGGTTAATTTAAAATTGGTTCACAACTTGGTGAGGTTTAAAAATTAGAAAAAGATTTTTCATAAAAAGAAAGTTGGTTTTTGTCATCCTTAAAATACATTTGAACATCGAGCATATTGCATTTGACATTGTACTAAATGGGCCCGATGATAAGTGTGAGGGTGATGTCCCCTAGGACTTCTCAAAAAGTGTTATCATAGGCCCATATAGTGGTGGTGGAAGTCCCAGAATATGTGGTGATACCATTGTCTATCAACACTAGTGGCACGATCTGTACATAGACCTCAATGGCTATATGAATGCGAAACGGAGGTTGCAAGCTTGCATGGGGAGGTATTAGTCAGAGAAGATGATGTATTACTACACAATGATGGACCCAATGGTTGTGGAAATTTCTTCGAGTGACAAATATCGGGGTACTGAGGCATGAAAAATTATTGTATAAGGTAATTTCGATCTTCCCAGTATGTGGCTAGTAGTTTCTAAACGGTGATATTGTCCTAGGTTTTGTAGAGTTTCTCCTGAACCTTTTTGCTCTCCCACGAGAGGTTAATAATGCTTCCCATGGATGAACCTTTTTCCTTTTTGGTAGTACTTTAAGGAGTGTAATGTAATTCTAACCTGTAAGGAAAAAATTCCAATTGTGTCAATTTGTATGTATTGGCTTAATTCTGGACAAAACACTTGGAGTCATAAGGTAAAAGTTGTTTTGTGACCTTTTAAGCATATGACATGCTTGTTGAAGACGTCGCGGTTAATCAAAGAGATCACATCGTTATGCCATGTTTTGTGCCTCGTTTCGTTATCAACGTTCCAAGGATCTCTAAGGTATGAATGCATATATTTTAGTCAAGCCTTGGAAATTTAATTTTGGGTTTTAGGATTTTCTAAATTGTTTTTAAAATTCCTTTCTTTTATTTAAAGAAAATTATTTGGTTTTAGTCTCGTTCATTCAAACGAATTTTTGGCTCCTTCGAACGAGATTTTTATTGCCTCATTCAAATGACTTCAAACGAGATTCTGACGAAGTCATTTTTGGTCTGCACTGACATCTCGTTAGAAGGCCTAATTTCTTTCTTGTTTAAACGACATTAGTATATCTTTTGAACGAGACTTTACCTTGTTTGGACGATTGGAGAAATTTTTCAAAATGTCAGTTTTTAAATAAGTTTTTTCCTCAACTCCCCACTACTTCGTTTACTCATTAATGTAGTGCAAGATAACAGCTTTTTTAGATAACTTTTTCATGCTTTAGAGTTAAAAATCTCTCTCAAAAAGGTTCATCAATGTTGGTTAATTATTTATGATTATTTTTGTCAAACACCAACCCATGTTTACACCCGATTAGTTTAGATCCAGGAATCTACATACATATATGTTTTGAGATCAAGTTTTGGCATCTTCTTTATTCCTTCCATTCCTGCGAATTATTTCTTTGGGAGGATTATGTGCTCTTTAGTTTACATAAGATGGACTTCGTATGCCTAATGGTTACTGTGCCCCATTGGTGGACTCTTATGTTGTCACTAAGAAGAGGTTTAAGGAATTAAGAGTGTTGAGGCCTGTGAGGGTGTCGAATCATTGTGTAAGTCTTTTTTCGTGTCCTGTTTGTAATTCCGTACTAGTGAACATTGTGGTTGGTCCGTCCGAGGTTTTTCCCATTTGGGGTTTCATTATACATCGAGTGTAGTGGTTGTTTACTTTATCTTTCAATTCACTTGGATGAATGCTTAGGTTAGAAAGATAAAATTGGTTTAACCACGAAAATGGCCTAATTGGTGCTTAATTAATTTGAGTAATTTTATTTATGTTTATTTAAACTTGAATCAATTCTCGTTTTAGAAAAAAATAATTTGAATAAATTAAAATTTGAATTTTTGGGAACCGTCATTTCATATCCCATTACGTTCTCAAGTGGTATCAGAGAAGGTTCACTAAATTATCATGTTAGATCATTTTAGGCTTAAATATGGAACATTTATCTTATTTGAGGCTTCCTGTTTTTTATGATTCTAACTACGTGTACTGGAAAGTGCATATGAGGTCAACACTTAAGTCATTAGATGAATGCATTTGGAAAGCGGTTGTTAGAGGGAGGTCCCCGCCAACGTGTCTAGAATGAGAAGTTTGTGTTCCTATACCCGTAGAAAGATGGAGTGAGGAGGAGCATAATCTAGAAAACTATAATTCACGTGGTTTAAATTCTCCTTTTATTGTGGTCACACCGGAGGATTTTCGTCGTATTATAACATACGAAACATCTAAAGAGGCTTGGGACACACTCCAACTCACTCATGAAGGCACTAGTGTTGTTAAGGCTTCCAACCACCAATACCTCACTACTCAATTTAAAACCATTAAAATGGCGGATAGTGAATCCTTTAATGAGTTTTATGCTAGATTATCTGTTATTGTGAACTCATCTTTTAACTTGAGAGAGAATACACCTGACAACCGTGTCATAAAGAAAATCTTAAGGTCATTACCTGAAAGATTTAATTCAAAAGTGACCGTTTTGAATTCTTTAGGCACTTTAAACGCTACGAAACTTGTACAGCTTGTAGGTGACTTGCAAACGTATGAGCTTTCCTACAAAAGATAAGGTCATTTCTTTGAAAGCCATAAAGAGGAAATAAAAGTCTCAAATGATGAGTTGGACATCAACACCAATGATATGGATATGTTTTATAAGAAGTTCAGAAACATTCTTAGCTTAATATAGTAAAACTTAAAAATGATTCTAAGAAATTTGAGATGTCGAAGAGTAAAAAGGATGATAAACTCCCTAAAGATCATAATGATAATCTTAAGAGGGACGAGTCGAATAGATGTTTTGGGTTCAAAGGGTATGGCCATAGGGCTGCTGAGTATCCCCCTAAACTAAGGAAGGAGGGAAAGAATCATATTGCTTACAAGGCAACCCTTAGTGATAGTGAACTGGAAGAAGGACTCAATTCCCCTATTGAGTGAAACTTCATCACATTTATGGATAGTCATGCTAGTTTTGATGAGAAATCATCCCATGAAGATAGTTCCTTGCATGACACTTCCAAGGCCATTGTTTTTAATTCCTAAGTGTTTGATGGTAGAGAGAGTATAAAAGAGAGTGGCAATGAAAAAGAGGAGGAGGAGGTGAGTGAACTTCAAGTTTCCTTCCATGAGTTGTATGCAGAATCGTTGAAATTAAAAAAGAAAAACTTGAAGTTGGAATCTAGGATGTAAGAACGTGTCGTAGTAAATGATGAAAATGTTTTAATTGAATATCTTAGGACATGTGAGAGGGCTTTTAGAGAGAAGATAGAGTATGTTGAAGGTGAGAGAGATAGTATTCGAGGTTTAATAGAGGCTACGAAGAAAGATCTTATTGAGTTTGAAGAGACTAGGAGTTTACTTGAGTCTGGGATAGTGGATCCTAAAGAGAGATTGAGAGACTCGAGTCGGTTCAAGTTTGATTTGGAGTCCAGGTCCAAAATAATGGATAAGATCTTAGGCACTATCCAAATCCAAAATGACAAGTGTGGTATTGGCTTTGATTCTTAAAATGCTTCCGCTAATAAAACCAAAACCATGATTTCGTGAGAGTCAACAGTTGATAAGAATGTTGAAATAAATTAACCTATAGGTGACGTTCCACATGTATTTACTTGCACACATTATCATAGGAATGGTCACCTTAGGCATTTTTATTTTGATCTTAGAAATGGTCCTAGAAAGTCCAAGGGTAGATTCACTAATGTAACCAAATCCCGAGAGCATAACATTACACCTATGTAGGTTAGGAGATTCGATTTAGAGGCTTTACATGATAGACTTTATGATTCTCATTTTCTTGCACATGATACTTTCCATGCTAGATCTAAAAATTGATTGTGTTAACTTTGTTTTCATACACTAGTTGTGTTTCATGATATATTCTTGCTAGTTGTATGTGTTTTGAGTCTTTTGTATTTTGATTTCTAATTTATTGGGTCTTAATTAAAAATACACAAAGACATTATTTATTTCTTGAGTTTCCCTTGTCTTAAAATGATTGTTAATAATTTTCAATACATCAAAAAGATTTCTTTTCTTTTTGTGTGGCATATCCTTGTGTTTGAATCGTATATTATTTCACGTATCCATGTGTCCAGATCATTTGGTTTGAAAAGACTTATGAAATATAAGGCAATATAACATCTCATTTCATTCAGATGGTCAGGCCCACGAACTGACCAAAATGTGGATCAACGATTTACAACGAACAACACAATGGCGGATCTAAAATAGTTAGACGTCATTCGAACGACGTGTCTGGTCGTTCGAATAACCAACCCTCATTTTTCCATTTTACCCCTTAACAAATTTCGGTAATTTAGAGGGAACCAACACAATTTAATGAATCCTTTCTTAAGAACCTTATAACTCTTATATATATATATATATATATATATATATATATATATATATATATATATACTCCCTAATCCAATAATTTTATTTATCACATTTGTCCCAATAGTTTCCAACTTTTAATAAAGGTATACATAATTTATTTCCTAAAATTCTATTATCCTTATTTAAGGCTTTTATAAAATCCATAATTCAATTAATTTTCTTCAACACTAATTTGTGCCTCATCATATATAATCCATATATGCGATTTAATTAATTTATCGAGGCGGGGTATTACAAACTTCCCTTCTTAGGGAATTTCATCCTCGAAATCCTAGGCATCCTCGACACCATGGCCTAAACCCCAAAGACTTCACTTCAATCAACCACTATCGTTGATTTAATCATAACAAGCCCTAAGATGTCATTGCCCAAAATCTCAAGTATGCCTCACATGTCCAGTTAAATGAACCTCAAGATGATTGGTCCTCATCAAATACCGTCATATCACCAATGAATTCATCAACATGGATCATTCCTACGTTAGTATTCACAATTTATGCTTCGTCAAATAATCTTGGATCATGACTAGACTAGGATGATACAACCTTTATACTTCTCGTTATACATTTCAATGATTTCCAATACAATCACCTTATCACATAGTTCTACCCGACCGATATCTCTGACGGGATCCTTATTCTGACCTAGGTTCACCTTGGTTATCACAACATGCATATATATAGACGATTATCTCCTAGATCTCCAAATTTCTAACTATGTGCAACACTATCATCTAGTGTTTATCAGGTTCCAACATTTATAATACTATCAAGTCACAATATCGGGACACATGACCAAGCTGTAACTAGTTACACCGACTAACAAACAACATGTTAACCTAAAGGAATCAAGTAACACATGCAACTAATTGCAAGAACGCGAGACCTTGTGCACACGTAAAATCTTGTAGAATAAAGATGTATCCGAAAAAAGCGCACTCACATATCATGATGCATTGGCCACAACATGCATAACTCGCATCACCATCGATATTAGGAAGTTCCAAACCCAAATCAAACTGATTAATAATTTACCACTACCGGGGTCAAAGGATATACAAGGAATGCAATGAATCAGGCGACTGCCATGCCCAGAAGGGAACAAACAACTTCGACAATGGATCGATCCACACGCAGTGTTAACCCACAATGTATACTTGAATTTAATAACTCTTTACTGATGCCTGCTAAGCACCTTAGACTTACCACGTACCCTGGCTTGACCTCTTACTGAATAATCATCCATCCGTGCCGGACGGACGGAATAAAAAACCAATTCCTTCTAGAAGCTGAAACACTAGGCTTTCCTCCTTAGGACTAATGCTACTTATTCATCACTCGTAAGCACAACTACCCTAAATTAAGGCGAAGTTACTCCTATTAACACTTATTATTAGTCACCAACGTATCACAGCTAGGCCTCCAAATTTCAACACGCGGTAAATAACCCCATTTTTTTAGGTCACGCTCATCAAGTGAAATACCAAGCTCACGTAGTTTCAATGTGAACCATTTTTTCCCCTTAGCATTGCCTATATGATCCCAAATCATAATTACTCTAATGACATCTGGACTTTGCTTAACAGAGTCACTACTAATCATACAGGTAGCACACTTAGGTGTTATAATTAAGTCTAACACTTCATCCCAAGTGCTATTTTGAAAAACCATTTGAATTTCACTGTGTTTTAAGTCTCCCAGGTGCACCACCTAGAATTGGCCAACTCATTTTCCCAATTACCCTCGAAGGACATATCATGACACATGCCTAAAATCAAAAGTTGTAGCACTAACTCCCAGGTACTGTCACAAATTGACATGATCTATGCTACACGACCTGAGTTTCAATGAAATGGGCATCACTACATAAACCTCAATGCAACAATAAATACCAAGATTTCAAAGAGAGATACTATCATCATTGTAATGCATGATACACCACCTCAGACTCACTATTACTAGGGAATAACTACCCCTTGCATCAATATTTAATTAAACAATTCTTAATACATACCTCCAAGGGACTTTTCAACACGATTTCACCAATTCATAACCTTTTAATCTCTTATGAATTTTTAACCCCTATAATTGAATTGCCTTACTATGTAACCCTCATAATATGTGACAATCTACCAATTAATACAAATATATATATTGTTAGGATACGAGACATTGAGCAATGCCTATGAATACTAAGGCCTAGGCCCACGAATGCCACTAGGGATCTTATTTCTCAATACCAACTACAATCACCAAACTCTAAATTAATACCACCCAGGTTTTGTCAAGACACAAGACATCGGGTATTACCCCAGAGAAGGCCCACCCTAATGACACCGCAAGATGTCATATTCTAAATATCACAACTCAAATACTCACTACCAAGTTACCACGATTATTTAGGTTCACCCCTAGGATACCTTAATCATCATGATTATCTAAATCCACATTATAGTCAAGGTACATAAATTGAGATCCACTAACTCAAGTCCATAACCAAGGGACCTAGTACGTCCTCATAATGGGACTAACACTTATAAACACATTACCAGGTCACTTAATCTAAATTCGGGAATTCACAAACTTCCCAGCTAAGTCGCAATGAACACTACACGACGTTACTACTACTTATAAGTCTCTTTGGTAAAATACAGGACACAACGTATAACCCATACACACCCAGGTATACACTCTCGGTGTCACTAAAGATCCTGTTCATCAAATGTTGCATTATTCTTTCAATCACTACCCCGATGGGTTACATAAGGCTCACTCCCTTGTCACTACAAATCATCATTGTCACTTACATGATCCTTTGCCACAAATGGCCCGTAAATCCAATCATGGCTCACAAGATACATTCATCGGCTCAAAACCACTAAGGCGGTCACTCACAAGGATAGCATCATAGTTAGCAAAGGCTGAAGGTGCCTATGCCTAAGTGTTGACCCTCATAAATTTATATTCTCGCCAAATTTATCATCAACCATGGTATTACCCCAAGGATCGAATTTGCCTAATTATTAAATCTACATTGACCTCTCACGTGTGTCACACCCAAGGCTACATATAATTGAAGTCAAGATTTCCCTTAATATAATTATGATACTCTAACAATCAATCCTTACCGTTGACTATTCACACTTTAGTACCATTTTCCCAATGTTAAATATCACATTCTTATCAACATCTCTAAAGACTCTATGTCCATAAAGATTGGAACACAAAACACCTCACACTATGAACCTCGGTATCACCACTTATTGGTTTACATGGACACCCGTAAATTATTAACATAGGTAATCATAAATGCGGAAGATATTTATACAACTAACTTGAACGTATACCACTTGGAACTAATCTAACTTATTGTGCTAACCTCTTAGACTTTACCTCCGAGAACACGAACTAAACCGTCATCAAACTAGCATGATCGGCCCAATGTGACACCCCGCCAAATTAAATATCGGGTGATCAGTCCTTTATTAAATTAAAATCAAAGTGTCCGGTGGGTTCACTCTTAGCATCACTGTAGAAAATAATTTTTTCATTATTAATCACCTGATAAATAATTAAGCTACGTGTCAAAACATTTTCTCATTTAATTATATCCAATTAGTCCATTAACAAACTCCATGCTTTAAAATATAAGTTATTCCCATTCCGCAAGAATAAATACTATACATGAATTAAATACTGAAATAAATGAGACTGGATAAAACATTCCAGTTCAAAGTCTAAAACCAATAAAATAATAATACTCAATCCATCAGGAAAAGAAAAGCGAATAAAAATACAATCTCTGAAATAATTAAACTGGCAACGGGCGACACATGCCCTAACTGAATCTCTGAAGTAAGAACTGGATGAAAAGATAGAAGCGCCTAATATAAATAACCTATAACTTCTACAACAACTGCATCTCGCTGAATGATCCACGCGTCTAAGTCTGGTGGTGACCCTATTGCTGGACACCTGGTGTAATATATATATATATATATATACATATATATATATATATATATATATATATATATATATATATATATATATATAGCAAAAGAGAAGAGAAATAGCAAGAAACGGGTCAGAACCCACAACCCATGTCCAGGCACCCACACAAACCAACCCAGCACCCAAACCTCTGCTACCAAAACTGTCGGCGCCCCATCTCTAGCTCGACCACCATCACAACCCGAAACCTCAACCCACGACATCCACCAAACCAGCCCCAAACTGCAAACCAAACCATGTCCGCCCCAAGCTCCGACATCAACCCATTTCTCCTAAGTCACGATTTTCTACCTGCTATCCCAAAGACCAAATAAACTAAAGCCAAAACAAAGACCAAGTCAATGTCCACATGTCTTTAAAACCAACTTAACCCACCAATTCCAATTATACCCCCAACTACCTTATTTCCCCATCTTCCACATGCACCCTTCTTTAATCCCAATATTGCCCTCACCCAAATTAAATTTATATGACCTCACACCTCTCAAACCTCATGTTCACCCTCCCCCATGTTGTTGCACTCCCAGTTACCCAAATTACCCCCTAGCTCCATTGCCCACTATAAATGAAGACTCAAGACCATTGGAAGACAAATAAATTTGTAGAGAGAATTATAGGGAGAGATAGTTAGAGTAGAAAATAAATTAGGTAGAACATTTTGTAAACATTTTTATTTTATTTTTTATTTTTTATTTTTGTTAGAGATTACTGAGTGATAAATTAGTGAGAAATTCAATTGAGTGTGTTTTTATTATTAAAAATCATTTGGAGGCTCGAATTGAATAGATGGTGTGAAATTCAAGGATTGAAGTCCAATTTCACTCAAAGAGATTTGATTTGATTGTTCTTCTCTTCTATTTCATTTTATTAGCCTTTGATCATTTGTTCATCATGGATAATATCATGTTAGGCTAAATCCCCCTTTCAAGGGGTGGGGTGAACCCTTATTTGATATTATTTTGATTTAATTAGTTTGATTAATTGAAAATTCCATTTGAATGTTAATTTTAATCCCTCACCCTAAAATTTACGCCTCGAGAGAGGGCAAATGATTTTCGAGAGAAAATAGAAATTCTAGTTATAATACCCATTTTAAATTCGAACGAGAGATAGGGGTGTGGTATTATTAATTGAATTTCAACTCTATTTTTATTTTTTTAAGATGTACATAAATTTTGATGAATCGATCCTAGCGGGTGATTAATTAAAAAGAGTGTAGATCTATTTTCTAGAGTTGTGGGGAGTTAAACTTAATTTTCTAAAAGATTACTATTAAAATTACACTTTCAACGAGAGTTGATTTGTAGTTTTGATACTAATTTGGGAGAATTCAAATAAATAAATTAATTAATTAGAATAGCTAGAACTTGTGGTGTAGTCCAACTCCTTGATTGTTCTCACATTTATTTACCTCACTTTGTCTCTTATTTTAATGTTAGACTTTGTTCATTATTTTTAGTTACTTATTTTCATCTCTCATTTAGTTTAGTGTATTTCACTTCTTCTCACCCAAAAATTGTTTTAATATTTGAAAAGCTAAAAAAAATAGAAAAAGTAGAAATCCCAAAAAGAAAATAAAAAGTGAATTACAATTGAGTTTGTCTCTAGCTTTACCCCTTTGATGTGGATTGACATCCTTACTTACCGCTCTACACTTTAGATTTATATTATTTTGTAGGTATTTGAGGTTTTGATTAGAGGATCTTTTTAAGCAACGACAAAAAAAAATATACCGAAAAGTTCTCTTTATCAATGCTCCCACTGAACTCTCACCTGTGGAACTACATTTGACCTCAATTTCCTCTCACTACGGCCTAGGATAGACACAGGCCTATCCTCATAAAAACTATCAGGCTATAAATCAACCTCCTCAATCGTAATGTGGGTGTGGGCAAAGTCATCCCTAAGATACCGCCTCAATGATGAGATGCGTAACACATCATGAATACCGTGCGAGTGTTTTGGTAACCCAAGTTTGTATGCCACCGGTCCGATCCTCTCTATAATGGAAAATGGTCCTATACATCTCGGAGCGAATTTCCCCTTCTTCCCGAACCTCATCACCCCTTTCATAGGAAACACTCACAATAATACTTGATCCCCCACGTTGAACTCCCTCAAGAACCTCTTTGCATCGGCGTAGATTTTCTTCTTGTCTTGGGATACCCGAATACGATTTCTTATCATCTCAACCCTGACTGACGTTTCCTGAATTACCTCTGGCCCGAGTAACTTGTTGTCCCCCACCTCTAGCCAACAAGTAGGAGAACAACAAGGTATGCCGTACATCGACTCAAATGGGGCCATGCCGATCATAAACTAATAGGAGTTATTGTAAGAGAACTCCACCAGTGGAAGGTACGGCTCCCAACTCCCTCCAAAGTCAAGCACACACATGCGCAACATGTCCTCCAACATCTAATTAGTACGCTCAGTCTGCCCATCTATCTGTGGGTGATAAGCCGTACTCAACCACAGTTCAGTACCCATAGCCTCCTGAAAGCTCTCCCAGAAACGTGATACAAAAGTCTTCTCTCTGTCAGACACGATGTTTAAGGGTACCCCATGCAATCTCACTATCTCGGCAATAAATATCCGGTCATACTGTCCCGTAGTGTAGTCCCTCCGTACCGATAGAAAATGAGCTACCTTAGTCAACCGATCCACCACTACCTATATAGAATCGTGACCCCGCTTTGAAGTAGGCAGCCCAGTGTTGAAATCCATGGAAATGCTCTCCCATTTCCATATAGGTATCTCCAACGGCTGAAGTAACCCTGGTGGCCTTTGGTGATCCCCCTTTACCAGCTGACAGGTGGCACACTTGGACATGAACTCCCCAATGTCCTTCTTCATCCCACTCCACCAGTATTGCCACCTCATATCCTAGTACATTTTATCCCCTCAAGAATGTACTATAAATATGGATCCATGAGACTTTCATCACTTCATGACGTAAATCCTCTCCTTTCGGGACCACTAATCTCCCATTAAACCGTATTCTCCCATTTGAGCTCACTGAGTAGGACTTTGCGCCCTCTGCTAGAAGCCATAAACTTTGATCCTGACAAAATGAATCAGCGGCCTGGGCTTGAATCACTCTCGTAACAATCTATGAAGTGACCGTCATAACGGACATAAAGGATCGGGCCACTGCATCCTAATATCCCAATTCTTTCCACTTTGCCTTCCACACTTTTTCCACCTCACTTACTGGCCTACGACTCAACTCATCAGCAACTACATTGGCCTTCCTTGGGTGGTACTGTATCTCAAACAGGTAATCTTTCACAAACTCCATCCACCTGCTCTAATGCATGTTCAATTCTCGTTGAGTGAACAATTATTGCAGTGACTTGTGGTCTGTGAACAGGCGAAATTTCTCCCCCAACAAGTAGTGTCTCTAAATACGTAGGGCAAACACAATCACTGCTAACTCTAAGTCATGATTGGGTAATTCTTCTCGTGAGGCTTAATCTTGCAGGAGGCATAAGCTATAGCCTATTCCTCTTGCTGAAGTACTCCACCATGTCCCGATAGAGACCCATCAGTATACACCAAGTACTCCACTCCTGGCTTGGGTAAAGAAAGAACTGGCGCTGAAGTCAACTTATCCTTTATCTCATCAAAATCTAACTGACAAGCATCATACCAAAAGAACTTCACCCCTTTGCGAGTTAATTTCAATGGGCCCGCAATCTTCGAGAACCCTCTGATGAACCACCTGTAATATCCTGCTAACCCCAAGAAGCTACGCACCTCTATCGGTGTCATGGGCTGTCCCTACTCCCTCACTGCCGACACCTTTCCTGGGTCCACTAATATCCCTAATTCTGACACCACGTGATCTAAAAACTGTACTTATCTTAACCAGAATCCGCACTTTTCTTACTTAGCATACATTTGATGCTCTCGTAGTGTCTAAAGAACCCATCTCAAGTTCTCGACATGCTCCTCCTCAATGTGTGAGTAAATTAGTATGTCATCTATGAAGACGATGAAAAACTAATCTAAGAACTCTCTGAACACCCGATTCATCAAGTCCATGAATATGGCTAGAGCATTTTTCATCCCTAACGGCATGACTCTCAACTTATAGGACCCATATCTTGTCAAGAAAGCAGTCTTTGACACATCTTGCTCCCTAATCCGTACCTGATGGTATCCCAATCTCAAATTTGTCTTTGAGAAGAAGGTAGCTCCTCTCAACTTGTCGAATAAATCATCGATTCGGGGCAACGGATACTTATTTTGTAGCGTTACTTTGTTCACCTCTAGGTAGTCCACACACAACCTTAACAAACCATCCATTTTCTTTACAAACAGAACAGGAGCACCCCAAGGCGAGGTGCTCCTACAGATGAAGCCCTATCCCAACAGCTGCTCAATCTAATCCCGTAACTCCCTCATTTTCGCTGGAGCCATACGATATGGTGCGTAGGCTATCAGTCGAGTGCCCGACATCAAATCTATAATGAACTCTATCTCTCATCTAGGCGGTAGTCCCAATATCTCCTGGAACACGTCAAAAAACATGCGAACGATAGGAATCGAATCAATAGGAATCACAATCTCCTTAGAGGTGTCCTCCTCTATATAATTTAAATGGGTGGACGATCCTCCCTCGGGATGAGGCATCACCACCAGAAACATATCTTAGCTCAGTATCGCAAAGATAATAGTCCCACTCTAACACTCTATCATGGCTCTATAAGCTGCAAGACAATCCATGCCATTGATGGAGTCATGCTCATGCATATCTAGGACTAACATATCCGTAGGTAAAATCAAACTCCCGATATCTATACTTACCCCCCGGCATATAAAGAAAATTAAAGACCCACTACCCAGCGATGAGTCCACACTAGTCGTTGTACTCTATGTTGTGTCTAACAACCCGGTGACCCGTGCAAAACCAGTATTTATAAAATAGTGTGAAGCACCCGTGTCAAATAAAATACATCCCATAGTACCATGGATAGGAAACTTACCATCAACTGCAGGTGGTTCCTGCTGGGGTGCTGCTTGGTGGACGTTACAAACACGTCCATACTGTAACTATCCCTGCTGAATCGGGGGTACTGAAAAAGTTAGGACCTGTGCTGGCGCTGGTAGGGCGGCGGGAAAGATGGGCCTCTGGGGCTTCTACTGGGCTCCCTGCTGCTAGGGAAACCAACCCTTGTCGGGGTAATCTTGCTTACTATGGCCAGTATTTCCACAAGAGAAACACTTGCCACTGAAGTTACCTCCCCTATACCCCTATTGGCCTCAGCCCTGCTGGCCATTTCCGCCCCTCCACAGGCCCTGCTGACCTTACTGATGTCTCTGTTGGCCCCAATGGCCCTGATGGCCCTAATAATAATGAGGTTGTCCCTTCTGACTGATCCCTACCTATAACCTCCATATCCCTACCTAGAATCGCCAAATCGAAACCGCTTTGCAGGGTCACCCTAGTGATAACTCTGCTCTCCCTGACGGGTTTGCCCCTGAGCTAATGGTGCCCCACCGGCACTATTAGCTTTGGTCTGGACTTGCTAGCTGGAATCCCCTACTCATTTTCTCCCCTGATGGTGGAAGCGAAGGTCCTGGCAATGGAACAGAGCGGCATTGAGTACATTAGTGAAAGTATCCAACGACATATTACCAATGAGGTGTTAACGAATCCTCCAGGTCAATCCATCCATAAACAACATAATATTCTTCTCTTCAGTAGGTGCCTCATCTGGCACCATAGTAAGCAACCTAGTGAATTCCTCCTCATATTCAGCAACTGTCATACCCTCCTGCTTCAAATTTAATAGTCTCCGCCTCAATTCTGTCTCCACAGCGGAGGGAAAATAGTTGTGGTCAAACCGGACCCAAAATCTATGAATAGACATGTTGTCCCTCTCCTCCATGGTAGTAGTGAACTCCCACCACTATAAAGTGGCCCCCACTAGCCTTTAGAAATCCAATTACTGCCTCTGAACGTCCATACACTCGTACATGCGAAGATGCCTCTGGATATCTTTCTTCCATTGGCTCGCTATGATGATGTCAGAACCGCTCGAGAACTCTGGGGGATGTTCCCTCTAAAAAGCATACCTGACCCTCACCCATGCAGTGGGAAACTGAACCAGAACTGGCACCACAGCCTGTATTTGTGGTGGGGCCTACAGCACTACCGCTAAGGCTGCATTTACCGTCTGAGCAATAATGGAGGCAACGTCATCTGCGTTAATCATTCCCTGAGCATGAGCTTCTGGCTGCTCTGGGTGGGCATTCCTATTTCTCAGGGCTCGTCTCGAAGGCATCTGAAATGAGAAGGGATTTATTAGTCCACAATAATTATTAAATCTCAAATAGTTGAAGACATAAAGGTATAAATAAGAGTACAACAATCCTAAAGATAGGGATCTATATCAAAGAATATTAAGAAGAAAATATGCTAAGCCGTACAGATCCTAATGCACACTAGAACATGATGCTCTGATACCACCTACGATACCCCGCCTAATTAAATACCGGGTGATCAGTCCTTTATTAAATTAAAATCAAAATCAAAGTGTCAGGTTGGTTCATTCTTAGCATCACTGTAGAAAAAAAAATTCATTATTAATCACCTAACAAATAATTAATCTAAGTGTCAAAATATTTTCTCATTTAATTATATCCAATTAGTCCATTAACAAATTCCATGCTTTAAAATATAAGCCATTCCCATTCCGCAAGAATAAATACAGGACATGAATTAAATACTGAAATAAATGAGACTGGATAAAACATTCCAGTTCAAAGTCTAAAACCGATAGAATAATAATACTCAATCCATCAGGAAAAGAAAAGCGAATAAAAATGCAATCTCTGAAATAATTAAACTGGCAACGGGCGACACATGCCCTAACTGAATGTCCAAACTAAGAACTTAATGAAAAGATAGAAGCGCCTAATATCAATAAACTACATCTTCCACAACAGTTGCAGCTTGTCGAATGATCCATGCGTCTAAGTCTGGTGGTGACCCTGTGGCTGGAAACCTGGTATAATATATATATATATATATATATATATACACACACTAGGGTATGCCCGTGCCTGAAGGCACGCTAAAAATTTTCAAAGTGCATAATCTTGAAACCACAAAATTTTTGAAAGTACGTAATCAAAAAACAACGAAAATTTCCCATAAAATCACGTATATAATTTTGAAAACGATAAAGTCGTGTATTGAATCGTCGTGTATAAATGTAGGTTTTCCAAATATTGAATCATCTAAATTTAAGTCATAAAATTCCTTATACAATAGAAATGTGTAAATAATTAAAACAAAATGGACAGAATTTCCTTTATTTATAGAACTATCCACCTTGTTTAAGAAATAAAAAATTAATCCAACAAAACAAAATTGGTCCGTTTTGAAATTCGTATAAGAAACATAATCCAAATATACTTAATTACATAGAATCAAGGCAAAGAATCATTTTTCTTAAAAAAAATTTGGACATAATATCCTTTGTTTATTGAACTATTCACCATGCTTAAGGGATAATGATCAATTCAACAATATTGAAAAAGTCTAAATTCATTTAACAAATACTTCATCTTGGCCTTTACGATACCCCCTTTCAGCATATTTAGCCTTTCTTCTAGACTAATGATTTTCATCATCCTCCCACTCGTTCACCTTCAATTAATGAGTACTCTAGCCCTGCATTTGAACCAAAAGTCAAAAGTAAGCACTTAAAAAAAATCTTGTGAAAAAAGAATCAAACTTAAAGGACTGGGGGCTTAATAGGCATTAAATTGTCCTATAGCTCCTTTAAGTCTACACAAATGGACTGGTGGCTGAGATCTTCTAAAAACTCTATTAAAGTACCTTATAATTGTGCTCACGATTTATAAAAACAAATTAGTGTTTGAAGGTAAGCAACTAAGTCCCCAGTGAAGCACCTATAATTAGCTTAAACAAAAGACAGTAATAATATCAATTTATATAAGTATTTAATTCTATTAAATAAAATTGGTGTAAATAAAACAACTTAAAATCTCGAATATCACAAAATCAATGGAGTATATACTTTATAGTTAACATAACGATTGATTTGAAAAATAAACCTATTCATGTCAATAATGTCTCTGTAATAGGTAAGGGCAATTGGAGAGCACAGAGTTGAGTTGGCTGATGGCTGATGCAGGCTACTATTTTGTGGTATGTCACAGAGATTTGCTTACCAAAAAAACAACACATGGAAAAATATAAGATAAGACAACTAAGTGAATACCACCACACTACATCAACGCACCATACACTAATGCATCAGATAATTTAAGTGAACCGATGAACAAAAAAATAGTTGTGATGTAAAATTATTGGAGAAAGTTAGATGAATTAACATCATCATAAAATGACTAAATAGATATAGTAGCATTAGAAACAATGGAACTCATTAACTAACCAAAGCGCCCATACTACTCTCTTCATAAACAAATAAAGCCAAAGATAGCATGAAGTAACATAGAGCTAATAGAAAACCATCTTTTTCTTCTGCATAGCTTAAGAAATAAATTTTTGTTTTGTTATTTCCCTCTTCCAAATTACATTTGCAAACCGTTCAATTAAACACAAATATAATGCATTTCATAATAAGAGACATAAAACAACTATTGTTCTATAATCATCTAAACAGCAAGTTTGAAGCAACTGAGATCAAACACAAAAGAACAACATATCATGAGCATTTAAATTAAAAAACTACTATATTATGTCATTCGACCTCTTTATATTTAATATAGAGATGACAAAAAAAATGATTCAGTCTCTCTTTCTATACTGTTTCTGGAGCTTCTTTGCATTCGAGCTTCTTTGCGCTGACAAAACCCTTTCGTTGAAGAACCTAAATGGCAAAATTCATAACATGCTCAACAATAACATCATTCAAATAAAATAAGAGATGAGAGACAATAATATACCGACTTCAGAGATAAAACCTCAAACTGTACATATACTATATTTGAAATATAAACATGCCTTAACCTTACTCTTCAAAGCCAAATCAGAAACCGCAAACCTATAAACTCATAGAGATGGAGTTTTATTCTCCAAATTCTTAAGTATTATTTAGAAACACTTATTCTAACACATGATTCCTCCACTTCCCAGCAGATCAAAAACTCTGCTCAGAAGTCTATGATGAAGATAAAGCTAAAGAATGGAAGTATGAATGGTGAAGATAAAGCTGTCAATGCATTTGAGGATGAAACAGGGAATAGAGTTTAGGCAGCTCAACCTAAATTTTATGATTTTTTGATGAAGAAAATGCTTTTTTTTTGTCACACTACTTCATCTTCCTCTTCGTCATCTTCTTCATTTATGATTTCACTCTTATCACTGACATTTGTTTTAGTGGATTATATGATGGAGAATGCAGTTATCACTATAATAGAAAGAAAGAGACATACTTCAATCATTATTCCTATAGAAATCCAAATAAAAGAGTGATACTGTCAAGAATGGGCCAACTGCAGAAAGAAAAGAAAAAAGAAAAAGGAAATACAAAAAGTGAGTAAAATTCTCACCTCAGCGTTTTGTTGAACATCCGGAGTTCAGTTGCATTTTTCTTCTGTTGCAGCCGACTAAGTTCCTCTATATTACAATCTTGTTTATTATTGCCCTTAGATACACTACCACCACTCCGCTTGGTCAGTTGTTGGTCAAGGCTATATGCAAGTTATGCTTGTGAGATTAGGGGAGAAACACTTACTCTTATCCCGTTCTAACGCCATACAAAATCAAATCAATGAAGTTGCATTTAAATGCTTGTGAGATTAGGGGACTGCTAGATGGATTTATCCTTATGAATTATGATTATTTTCCCGACATTCCTCCCCAGCTAACAAACACTTTTCTTCAACTGCAAGGGAGCTAAATCATATTTGTGTTGCTTCTTTTTTAATGACTATTATGATGATTGTTGCCTTCCTACCATCCATTGCCATTGTATAACCCATCCTTATGGCAACATCTATCCTCAAACCTGAAAAACAATAGACATTTCAATGCAAAATTATATTTAAATATACAAATAAGAACCTTGTGTGAGACCAAATTTTATGATTAAACTTAAATTAGATTTGCGATAACAGATGAAAGTAAACAATTCATTCTTGTAGAAAAAAATTTAATTATCTCAAATTTTTCGTACACACACAAATAAATTAAATACTATGGAGCATGGCTTGAATTTTCAATACATGAATTCTGAAATTGAAGCTAGACTAACGAAAATGTGATTGCCTTACGAAAATTCTGAATTTAGCCTTCCGCTTTTACGTATATGTGATCCCCTGCACAATATCACTCATATCCCATCTTCATCATCACCCCATCTTCTTCGCACGCTTACTTTCATGAGGGATAAAGAGAGAAGAGAGAACTATTAGAGATTGGGCAAATGAATTTATAGATTCAAAAAAAGAGATTATGATGTCTTCTTCAACTGGGGAATTTGATTTCAAATATGTCTTTTCTTTATTATGATAATTTAAACCTAAATGTCTCAGCTGGTACTTCATTTGGCATAGTAAATGTCCTGTAAAAATATACACTGTTATTTGGAAATTGATTCTTAAAGTAGTCCCAGTAAATGAGTCCATTCAAAGCCTTGGAATTAAACTTGCTTCCAATATCTTTCACTGTGATTGTACATTAACACCTTGAAACATTAACAAAGAATCTCAAAACAAACTGAAACTCTCTCTTCAACATTTTTTCAAACACAACATAAAACATTACTAACCGTATATCTCCACTTGCTTATGGATTCCAAGTGTTTGAAGGCCCTTAGTATCTGAAACAAAATAAGGCATGTACAGTATAAGAGAAGTGTTAGATTTCACCAAAACATCTTTACACCACATGATATCTTCAGAATTATATCAAACACCTCATCTACTTAAAGATTTCAAAACTTGTAAACTAAATGTAAATAATAAAAATCTCAGTTGTACACGATATGATGTGCTGGTTAAACAAATCTCAGATCAGTAAAAATAGTTGACAGATCCGCAAACAAAAAATCCCAGTTGTATACAAAATGTAATCAACGGAGAACACGTTCCAAAAACCAACAAAACAATCACACAATGAAAAATAAAAAGTTTTTAAAATCCTCACAGGCAATCGCTGACAGATCTTCAAACCAAAAATCTCAGAAATTGTTGACATAATCGTTCGATCGATGGTGAGGTTTGGGGTTTTTACGGTGGTTATGAGTGCTAATGGTTCAGATTTGGGTTTGGTGAAGATGTGGGCTTGGGAGGTGGCGGCGTGGAAGGCAGCTGTGTGGGAGACCTGAGGGTTTGTGTGTTTTAGGGTTTGTGAATCGCCAGAGAAATGAGAAAGACTTTTTTTTGTTGGTGGTATCACGTGCGTTAGTTTGGTAACATTACAAACTTACCCTTTTTTTGAATTTTGAGGATGAGTGAGAGTTAAATTTGAGTGTAGTAAAAGAGGGGGAACTCAAAAGATATAGGAGTAAAAGAGGCATTGCAGAAAACTCATTCGATGACATCATTATTTCAACTTGTGACATACACAAGTTTCTTACTTTATTATATATATATATATATATATATATATATATATATATATATATATATATATATATAGCAAAAGAGGAGAAATAGCAAGAAACGGGTCAGAGCCCGATTTGTAAAAATATTTGTTTTAGCAAGTATTTAAAACTACATTAATGCACTTATTATGTGCATATTTGTTCCGAACTCTCGCCTGAGATCCTCACCCCTCTATTAATGTGCACACCAAGCATATGTCTACCCCAATCTAGTCCTCTATAATATTCCCAACTAGGTTGTTGAAATGAACTCCTAAATATATCTCAAGGAAGTAATCGGTATCGCCCATACAATACGCTAATAATATTCTTTTATGCCAGTTACCCATTTTGCAGTCACTATTTTGATAGGATGACTTTTATCCACTGGAATTACTTTACTTCTCCATACTTATACATTTTCTGATTTCACACATTAGAATCATTCATTCTCAAGTATATATATATATATATATATATATATAACATGCGCCCCTTGGTTAGGACCACTTGGTGCAATGCATACTCTGCTATTGTGTCCCGGTGCATCACTCGCTGCATAAAGGACAATTGGTTCGGTGTTTCTCATGAATCATAAATCTCATAACACAAATACTGGAGGCGAGAATACTCACCAGCTAAATGGGTCACACACATACCTACACTCCCATTCAACCGTCGAAACTATCCGACGTAACAGATAACACGTATCCAAGTTCATATGCTCTGGGTACAAGTCAAATATTACCCTATCAGGTCACCCAGGATAAGGCTGTCCACTGTGCAAAACCTTCGCCCGATAGAAAGCAACGTAGATATGCTATACACACAATAATGATAAACATATAATAATAATAGGCATTCCCGAGGCCTTACAAAATTTAGGTATTCACCCAACCCATATTTATTTTTTTCCTACATGTAGTATATTTCTCTTTACTACTTATGCAATTAACTCATTATTAACACTCTCGAAATTCCCAAGGTTAATTCACCTATTCAATACTTAAGGTATCATTCAAGGATTATTTCTCAAATAATTCAGCACTAAGCTAATATTAGTAAATGGCAGTTTTCCTACTATAATTAACTGGATAACACGATCTGGGGAAAAATGGGAATTTCTAGATTTTCTGGGACTGGTTGTTGGAATGAGAAAGGGTTTCGTTCGAAGGAGTTTAGCATGTCGGTCGAATGACTATGCATCTCGTTCGAACGAGACGTCGTCATCTCCAATATCTGATACCTGTTGCATTTTTCCCAGAATTTCAAACAAAAACCTCTAGAAATTTATCCCAAACTCCCTGCAATTTCTTCCAATCAACGATTAAGTATGTAGGGATAATATCTAACCATCTAGATTTATTTAATCATGCGAACCTTCGTAAATTCTGAGAATCCCCAAATTTTATCAAACAAACCCCAGTTCTTCAAATTTCTAAACATGAACTCCAATTCAGATTCGTCCATCACAATTAATCAACAATTTCGGATTTCTAAACTATCTACATGAGGGATTTATCCTAATTCATTTTTCAGATTTCAATTCATAACCTTAAATCTCCAATTTCATCAAAACCCATAAATAAAAAATGAATACAATCTACCTACACCAATATGAACATATTTATTACTATGAATCGCAAGTAATAAACACTTGCCTTAATTTTAATGTTCTTATTTTCTATTGATATGGGTATGAGTGGGTTCCTCGTATGGAGATCTACACTTTGGTATAGTTTTTGGTGTGTCTTCTTGAGTTAGGCACCAAGAACACCAATAACTTCTTCTTCCTTCCTTCGTGCCTTTCTCTTTTCTCTCACGTAGGTTTAGAGATGATAACTCCCCACTAACCCATGTACATCTATCTTTTATTTCCCAATTTTCGTCCATATTATTACTCCAAATTTCCAAATGATAAATATACCCCTACGGGGTGCCGATTAGGCCTAAAATTACCCCGGAGTCCAAATAAAATACACGGGTAGAGTTTTCTGACTATCTCGACCCTTTCGGACTCAATGTTGCCCCCGAAATTACCATACGAGTTACATAAAAATAATTTATCTTTTTATTCCATACAATTAGTCCCGACACGACTCACACGCGCGCCCTAACTTAAACTATCAAACTGTCGTATTTCGCACTTCGATAATTTATAAAAATTATATAATTCCATATTACATATACTCACAGTAATAATCAATTATTTTAATCTAGAAGTATTAACCCTTTGCACGCTAGTTAATAATTATTTTAAATTCTGATTAATTAACAATTAAATTTCTCGACCTTTTTAATTTAGTTAATCCAACAATAATAATTAATCCCATAATTATTTAATGTCATAAAAATACGGGGTATTACACCCAACCACAACGATGTCGAAAGATCCAATATCATCCTCACCATGTCACACCCGAAAGGAACCTTGAAACTACAACTCTTATACTATTTGTAATGCCTCGACCTGGATTTATGGGTTACCCGTGGTCGACCCAATCCAAATTAAGTCGTTAGGTGGGAGGTGCAATGAAACAACCTAGATAATGTTGCTAGTCCAGTTTTATTTTAAATCAACGTTTTGACTTGTTTAGCATGTGAGTCCAATTTCAAGATAAACTACATGTGAGACCCATGGGGGAGCACCCCGAGTACAAGTAAATAGCGATACTAACGTAAAATAAATAAAGTATACTTACCTGTACAACGCCCTCAAAATACGAACCCGCACCCAACCTGCCATAGCAAAGCGAGGGTGTGAGCCTATGCCCAGTGGGAATATACAAGCAGTATGGAAACGAACGGTAAAAAGGAATACTCACACCCTATAATCACATGCATGCAAAAATATATACGTATCTACATACATATAGATATACCTTTGAAAAAAGCATATTCAAATGCATTAACCATTTTACTTCCATAACCTTTCTCATCTACATTAACTTGCCTTAATCTTAAAAAGACTTCCTTTATTCATCCTTAGCATTTCTCACTTTGTTTAACACACCCAATTCCACACTCAACACCACTACACTTGGTTTTACTCCAACTCATTCATTTATCAAAATCACCCATTTATATTCTTTAAAACATACTGGAGTATTTCTATTGAAAAGTACCATTTCAACACACGCATTCACCACGTTAGAAAATACTTGTTATCATGCGAAAACCTTTTCTTTCATACCTATGCAAATTATGGGTTTAACAACTTAAGTTACACAACCACTCATTTGACCTCTTTACTTTAGCCTTTTTACCTCAACTTCTGGACATCAATAGATTTACACATTTACTTGTCCATTTCACCTTTACAGTAATATTTAATTTATTCATTCAAGTTAAGTTGTATTAACACAATTTTCCACACAACCCATTTCTTGACATGTTTTTTTTCTTTTTTCTTTTGTCGGAATCATTCTTTACCGCATACTTACATGGGTTCCACACCGATGGCTATGCGCGCCATATGCTCTGGCCAGTGATTTAGGGATTTTCACCCAAGGGCTTCGGACCCTTCTTGCTTATTCCCGATTGCATCAGAGACCTTATTAATGTGTTTAACATTTTACACATGTCCACATTATTCCATTTTCCTACTTTTACCCGGCCGAAGTCAAAACCCGAACTTAACCGTTTGTTTTTCCATTAACAATTTGAAAATTATTTCTTTTCTTCCTGAACCCTTTATCCACACACACGTGATTTATATTAAATTCATTCATGTCTTAGGAGTTAATTCATTCTCACACATATTAGTGAAAGACAATCCTTAAAATTTTATTACATAAAATGTTCCACTTTAAGTAAATTACCCATTTTCCATTTGTTTACCAAACTCGCAATGTAATCATCCAACAAGTATTATTTCTCAAGAATGGTTATTAAGTTTTCAACTTAATATTTAAAATCTTTAGCCATTTTAACACTTGTCTAATATTACATCTTTGCCAATTTTCACACTTATCACTTAAACACCTTTTAGATATAAATTAGCACTCTCTACACAAGACTACTTTTTCTTCCTATAAAGTTCCAATTAAAACAACATAGACTTTAAGTAATAAGGTCATCTTATCAATTCCTTTACACTCAACAAGTCCCAATTATTCATAAAGTCTCGATTTTGCAAGAAACTAAAAAATACTTATTAAATATATTAATAACGTTAACATTATTTCATTTTTTATTACATAAAACTATCCATTATTTGTTTTACCAGAAAGACACTAAAATAATATTATCACACATTTTATTCCATAAAAATGTCCATTATTACTTGTTACTATTAGTAAACTAAAGTAGCATTTTCTTACATTTTTATTCCATAAAAATATTTGTTATTTCTTTTTACTAGAAATACACACAAAAAATAACATTTCTAGCATTTTTATTCCATAAAAATGATTTTTTTCACTAGAAATACACAAAAATAACATCTCTTACATTTTTATTCAATAAAAATGATTATTATTTCTTTTCACTAGAAATGCACAAAAATAACATTTCTTACATTTTTATTCCATAAAAATTATTATTTTTAGACTTACTAGAGAACACACAAGATAATATTATCTAATTTTTTTATTCCATAAAATGGCTATTTTCAGTTTAATAAGAAAACACATCATAATTTCACAATAATCCTACTCTTATCATTCAACAACCACAAGACCACAATGTACACCAAACGAGTCTTAATTAAAGGAGTAGATTATTCCCACCTAAACGGACTTCAAAGATGGTGGTAGTGGTGGTGAAGATAGGTAACCCCCTACCTCCAAAGGTAGCCCTAAAGGGGGGTACAAAAGCTCCACAAAACAGTCTCTAAGAATGCTCAGCAACTCATCTTCTTCCTTTAAGATCAACCCCATAAAAATCCTCTCTCAACTTTCAACAAACACATTCATATAACTTTCAGAATACACTATCTCAAATATCTAATATTATTAACCAATTTAAGCAAATGGGATAATCGAGTATATATGTGGGTGTATGCACTACACTGTGCCAAAATAAAATGGTGGATGTAGTAGGAGAGAACTGTGAGCTTTTGTTAAAGATATAAGGGGTTGGCAGTTATGTTTGTTTCTTCCAAACCCACACCTCTCTTCTCTTTCTTATAGTCTAGCAGAGGGGTTTTTCTCCTAAATAAGAGATCCAGTCTTATATAAGCCCTTACATATCAGGTATAGATCAACTCTCAAATCAACAGCACATTAATCCAAGGGTTGGGGTGTTAACAGAAACCAACTTTATCATCCCACATTTCTCTCTCCCTTTGATATTTCTAAAGACTTATGAAACATAAGACAATAGAACATCTCGTTTCGTTCAGATGGTCAGTCCCACGAGATGACCAAAATGTGGATCAATGGTTTACAAAGAATAGTACACTAGCGAATATAAAATTATTTGATGTTGTTCGAATGACGTGTCTGGTCGTTCGAACGACCAGCCCTCATTTTTACATTTTACCCCTTAACAACTTCCGGTATTTTAGAGGGAACTTACACAGTTTAATGAATCATTTCTTAAGAATCTTATAACTCTTATATATATACTCCATAATCCAATAATTTCATTTATCACATTTGCCTGAATAGTCTCCAACTTTTAATAAAGGCATACATAATTTATTTCCTAAAATCCTATAATCCTTATATAAGGCTTTTATAAAATCCATAATGCAATTAATTCTCTTCAACTCTAGTTTGTGTGTCATCATATATAATCCACATATACGATTTAATTAATTTATTGGGGTGGGGCATTACATCATGTGGGTGAGATCTATTCATTCGGTGGGATGCCCTTCCTTAGGTAGATTTTATTCGACAAAGAGGGAGGATTTTCTTATGCACTTTATAATGTTACATTCTATATACGTTTTTGGTGTGTTTAAGTGTGCAAGTTTACAACCATGCGATAAAGTTTTAATGCAAGCAATGCTACCCAGAGTATGTATCGGTCAAGCATTTTTACTTTTCCCTTTTGGGGTTGCGATTGAGTTTTTTAGATGAGATTAACAGCCTATAGGTGTTTTTATTTTTGGTTTTGTTCGGGAATAGCCAAAGTGGGATATTTGTAAGGATAAATTTCTAATTCAGACAATTGGTATGTTGTGGCTTAATTCCAAATAAAACACTTTGAGTCATAGGGTAGAAGTTGTTTTGTGACCTTTTAAGCCTATGACCTGGTTGTTGAAGACGTAGTGGACAAGTCAGAGATCGCGTTGGCATGCCGTGTTTTGTGTCTCATTTCATCATCAATGTTCCAAGTATCTCTCAGGTATGAATACATATAATTATTGAGCTTTGGAAATTTAATTTTGGGTGTTTAGGATTTTTTAAACTTTTTTTAAAATGCCTTTATAGTTTTAAAGAAAAATATTTTATTTTAAGCTCCTTCGTTCAAATAAACTTTTGGCTCATTCGAACAAGATTTTTATAGCCTCGTTCGAACGACTTCAAATGAGATTCACGCAAAGTTATTTTTGTTATGCACTGTCATCTTGTTATAAGGCCTCATTTCTTTCTCGTTCAAATGACATTATTATGTCATTAGAATGAGCCTTTACTTCATTCGAACGACTGGAGCAGTTTTCAAAATGTCAATTTTTTAAAGAAATTTTTTCCACAACTCTCCACTAATTTGTCTACTCATTTATGTAGTGTAGGATAACAAGTATTGTAGATAAAATTTTCATGCTTTAGAGTTCCAAGTCTCTCTCAAAAAGGTTCATCGATGTTGGTTAATCATTTATGATTATTTTTATCAAACATCAACCTATGTTTAAACCCAATTAGTTTGGATCCAAGATTCTACATCCATATACATTTTGAGATCAAGTTTTGGGATCGTGTTTATTTCATACATTCCTATGAATTCCTTCTTGCGGAGGATTCCGTGCTTATTGGTTTAAATATGGTGGACTCCGTATGCATGACGGTTGTTTTTCACCATCGATGGACTCCGAGATGTAGGTAGAATCCTGTGTTTTCGCTAAGAATAGGTTAAATAAATGAAGAGCTACAAGGCTTGTGAGGGAATCGAATTGTTGTGTAAGTATTCTATCATGTCCTGTTTATAATTTCATACTTAGTGGACTTTGTGGCTGGGTCGTCCGACGTTTTTCCTATTTGGGTTTTTCTCATATATCGGGTGTAGTGGTTATTTACTATATCTTCCAATTTACCTAGATGCATGCTTAGGTTAAAAAGATAAAATTCATTTAACCACAAAAATGGTTTAATTGGTGCTTAATTAATTTGGGTAATTTTGTGTATGTTTATTTAAACTTGAATCAATTCTTGTCTTAGATGAAATTAATCTGAAGTAATTAAAATTTGAATTTCTAGAATCATCATCTCATATGCCATTACGTTCTCATAAGTGAGTGAGGAAGCCAACCTCTTTATCCGGAGAGAGTAATGGTTCTGATTACACTTCATTCTCAGCATTTTCTAGGTGGATTAAGATATTGGTTATGGATATGGAGTTAGTTTCAGGAGGAGTTGAATCCATGACCATTAGTTTGATCCAATTGAGGATTACGAGTAATTCTAGGTAGAGGGAATCTTTGACTTGAGTTCGAGGGGGAGACCTGGATGCTTCATCCTCTATCCAAAGTTCTATCATTTTCGACTCAGGAGAGGGATTTTGACTCATGAAAAGGGGATGATAACCTATGGTATCATTGTGATTTCATGCTTATCCTCATGGTTATCGACGTCTAGGGGAGGTTCTAAAAGTGTAAAATACCTTAACTTGGCATCCTAACTTTTATCGTTATAAGCGGGCTCTTTAGGATCTTCATCGTCGAACCATACTATATTGACTGCCTCATAATAGATGTCCTAGTAATAGTACCAGTACTTGGCATAATCTTTCCCTTAGAGAAAGTGTCCTTTGAAAAATTTAGCGATAACCAAGGCAGATACCTCATATCGGAGGATATCAAATTTCTCGCGTTCGTTGTCTAAGGTAGAAGGTTTGACCATATATTCCTCAGAGTTATATGAATATCTTTAGACGGGGGACCTTCAGAGGTGGGTGGTATCTGCGGGTCATTTCTACCTATAGTTTGATGATGTCGATAATGTGGCTTAAATAAAATATGTGTTCTCGTAGCTTCGTCCCTCTATATAATGGTGATGGGTCCAACGTGATATTCAAATGATGAATAAATTAAGGTGTATTTATAGGATCAAAATATATTATTTGATATACGTATCGATAGGGTGGGTTCATCCTTAGAGGACAAAAGGACCACGGGCAATTAGGGATTGAGTTTATGACATTAAAGATAGTATCTTATAGTTCCTCTAGTAGTTCATCCCACCTATTTGGTTTAATACTCTTTAAGATATTGACATTAGTATGTGTATGTTCTCCCTTATTGTTGAAAACCTATAAAGGAGTCCCTTCGACTTAGAGGCATGGTCATAGGTTGTCTATTGTGTACCCTTATCTTATCATTTATCTTACCTAGTGTTTATGTTGATCAAGACGGTCATATTATTTTGGCGAGGCTTTATACCTTAATCCAAAATTATAAAATGTATTTGATCATGAAGTTCGAATCCTTTTATGGGAGACTGGTCCCATCATGTTATAATTTCCTAAATTTAGGGGTTAAGGATGAATTCGGCCCCAGGCTTTGGAGGTACTCCCCCATTCGATGACCAAGATCTGGTCGAAGTAGTCTGTGATGCCACTTCCTAAAAATGAATGTAGTAGGAATTTTTTGGTTCAATGAATGAGGATTTTGTAAGCTTCTTTTGAATGTCAAAGGAGGAATATATCTTAGTGGGAGGAGGTATCGGGTTTTGCCCAATTATTCAAGAGGTGTCGGCATCACTCTCCGAGTTCATCCTAATCATGTGCATGACAACATCATGGTGTCTCATGGTTCTGCTTCTTAAGGGGGAAATTGGGTATCCCCTTGAATCTATCATATGCCTTATGAAATATCATTATTAAGGTCATAATTCATTGGCACTCCCAAAGTTGATTCCATGTTTCCTTTGTTAGGCTAGAGTGAGGGGTATAAGTTATTGGGTCAGGGTTAGATCTTAATTCATCCAACCATGAGGATTCCCTATGAGCGACATGATCCTTAACCCTTTCCTAATTGTGACGAGACATATAAATCCATGTGATATAGTCATCAGATCACAGTTGCATATCCCATTCATTCATCTATACTAAGGGATTAGATATTAGGGTACTCGAATCATAGGTTCTTGTGTAGGATGGTTAGGTGACGTTGTGTCCCCTCTTGTCTCTGAGACATTATTTGGAGAGGTCTCTGGGGTGGCAGGAGAATAGTCTCTATCACTTGCATCAAAATCGATGAGGGCATATAAATATAACTTGAAGACTAGTTTGTCCCATCCAATGGATTGAAGTGGTATGATGGAGGTGATGTGATCTATTTCCTGGAGATCCTCATCATACATTTCCTCCCATTTGACAGAGTAATCGTCCTATTTTTTTAGAGAGACAGTCGTGTTGGCTCTTTAAAGAGCATGGATTCTTTGAGGAAGAGCAAGTTTGGGTTACAATGATTAGACAAGAGGAAGTGTATAGCCCTAATGAAAAAGGTCATATGGTCTATGGTGGGCTTAGTTTTGAGGATGATTTTCATGGCTTGTTAGGGTGTACCTAGGGGGTGTTATTTGGATGGGGAAATGGGTCCTCATCCTCGGTTTGCGATGGATGGGGATGATTAAAGTGGAGAGGTTGGTGTTTGGGAAAGATTAGTTTAATATGGCATTAGAACGTGACTTGAGGAGATATGGTAGTGCATCACCAGACAAATTTGGATTTGATGGGATAAAGTTCCCTGCATCTTTGAGGTTTTTAATGGCATATTTGAGTCCTCAACAGTTATCTATAGTGGGGCCAAATCCTTGGTGTAATTTATAGTGTTAGATAGGTTGTCATATGTCTAGGTTTGGAGGCTATGTCCTAGGGATGAGTGGTTTAAAGATGCTATCCAAATTTAGGCCCCAAAGACCCTACTAAGGGGGATTGGAAGTTCATAAAATGTATTTATCTAGTCCGATCCTTGTCTAGAGTAGGGACTTCTTGACAGGACCTTAGGGGAGGCCCCAACTAATAAGGAGTAGTGGTGTATATTAGGGCTTAAAAATTATTGGGTCCTTGGTATGGCCTGCCCAGAGAGCTTTCTATCATAGTACTGATGTTGGATGTGGAGGGACAAAGTGAGCCCGTTTTAGCAGAAAACTGATTGGCGGGTCGACGAGCATGTTCAAAGGATTTAGCTGCCTTGGCTGATAAGCTTTCCTGAATCTTGGATCCTATGTGGTTGAAGGCATTGAAGTTAAGTGACTCTTATCTAATTTAGTACCTTTTTGTGGATATTTTTCTATCACAATCTTGATCCAGTCATTCTTTAAGGGAAGATTGACCATCTAGGCAACCTTTTCCCCCAAACGAGTGATGAAGGTTTTGATTGTTTCACCGTCATCCTATCTTAATATTTCTAGGTCCTTGCGAGTGACACCTAGTTCTTCATTGTATTTGTACTTCTTAAAAAGCCTCTACAAATGCTTTCCCATATTTTTGTTGTCCCCTTGCGCTTTAGACCCATGGACCAGATAAGGGCTCCTCCAACCAGAGTAAAGGTGAACATCCTCTCTAGAACCCCTAGGTCTATGTCCCTAACTTGCTTTTAGAGGTAATTTGATAGATGTGCGGAGGGTAATCCTAATCCTTTATACGACTTCGATGTGTGAATCTAGAATTTATCTAATAGATGAACCATATGATAGAGGACCATCTTCTTGATGATGCTTATCTCATCGCAGTTTTTCATCTTTTCAATGGCCTTTGGGATAAGACGTAACTCAATTCGGGCCTGCTTTATCTCTATACTCAAGGGATAAGGAGAAACCTCATCTTCTAGTAGGAGAACTACCAATTCCTCTCAATGAGGTCCCTAATAAGAGGGGGTAAGGATACTTAAGGAATTACCAATAAGGATCTAAGTACCCATGGGGAGAAAATGACATTCGGAAACTAGATGTTAGGGTATTGACATGGGGAATGGGGATTGAACTGGCACAGGTGGATCTTGGAAGTTTCCTATTATGATTAACTACACTTAGGGGAATACTAGAGTCAGGGAGAGGGGAGGGATCCATTTTCCCTATTTTCGATTGTGGTAATAACCTCACAGAGGCATATTTGTGCTTGACCAATGGCCTAGATCTCAGATTGCATAGTATATTGGGATGTCGTGATGTTCTTGAACTATTTTAACACTTGATCCACTATGGATGGGGTCGAATATTCTCTGGTATACATGGTGCGTATTGCTAGAAAAACCTTAAAATCATATGTAGGAAGTTCACTGATGAAAACTAGTCGGTCGCACAACGCATGCACATATGCTTATGTGGTAAAGATAACGTGCGGTATTCTACATGTGAGTTTAACTATTGGAAAAGGACAGGGCACCTTTATTTATGATATTAAGACAAAAGGACTATTATAAGGACATGATTTAGAGGGATAAGGACTCATCTATGTATTATTTCTTTGATACAATTCTTTTATCTTATTTTAACCACATGTGGGTCGTATTTTATTCTTTTTGTATATTTTTATTTGGTATTATTTTCTATAGGGTATAACTTGGTCAAAGTCCCATTGGATTTGGGTGAATCTGTATGAGCTTGCGGCTTGCGTGCAAGGAATGAGGAAATAGCAGGTGGAGGCCTGATATCTCCCCAAAATAAAAAAACTGGGTAGGGGAAGTCAATGTAAGGGACATTTGCTTCAGTGATAGCTTGTGGATTCATATTTTTGTGTCTCCCATTTAAAAGGGTAAGATAGTCAGCCTAGAATCTAAGAGGTTCAGACCAACCTTCGACCCTTTGACAGCTTTTAAAAATCTTGTTAAAGTGAGTGGCCCACAAGTATTTGTTCTTTTATGCAAAAGAGTTTATTTATGAAGTTTTCTCTATATGCAAAAAGGCCATGTGGCTCTATTATAGGTGGATAGATTTTTAGGATGCTTGGACTAAGCAACCTTTAAGGTACGTGTAAACCCACTTTAACCTAGTATTGAATAACTGTGAAAGCCTATTCCACATACCTTAATCTTTAACGAACTCCAAATGTTCCTTGGAACCAAGACCTTAGGATCGAGAGGAACCTCCCAATGTACCAAAGGGGTGGCTGAAAAAAGTGAGACTACTCATCATCGACTAGCCTTTAGGTTGCTACTTAGGCCTCACGGGTATAGGGTTTAGATAATATGAAAAATAAAATTATACAGTGCATGATGCAAGCAGGTAATCTTTATTTTTATATAATTTAATATTTATCTTATCATGAGGTACATTGCGAGCACCAATATGCTTGGATAAATGTATAATGCTGCACATAGGGGCCTAAGCATATGTCTATATTTTTAGGGATTCTAAAACTAAGGAATCTAAGAAATCCTAAAATGTGGGGAAAGTAGTCATGCATGGATGTGATATTAATTACATATAAAGGAAGAAGAAGGATAGTTCGTTTCTATTGCTTTTGACCCTGGCGGAATTTCCACTTCAGTGTTGTAGGACCCGATTTGGTGCAGAGATAGGGATACGACGTGGATGTGTGAGTCTGTCCCTAGAGAGATGTGAGACTTATTATCCCTTAATCTTTGTTCCTCGCTGAGGCCTATTTTATTACTCCCCTAAAACTTGTTTGAAACGATATCCAGTTTTGTGTGCGCCCTCCCCTATTGGCCTAAGACTTTCTTATGCAAGGGGGTTTTCATTTTAGTCACCAATTTTTTTATATAAAAACAAACAAAATGGTCTTACCTTAAACCTAGTTTGAAGATGACGAATGTTCCAAAGATTCTTGGTGTGGGTATCGGTTTACGAGTGGGGAAGGTATTAGGAACCCTACTTATTCTTTATGCTTCCTTGGCTACATTTTTATCACCTCATTTTAGTTTATAATCAATTTTAGTTTTATTTTAGAGCATCCTAAGCGACCTTAATCTATTAGAATAGCATAAAATTAGGCGTATGCTTACGTATAAAAAATAATACTAGTGAGAGGTGTAGGGATATCACAAATGGGTATATGGGTACACAAGCATATATGTGTATGAATATGTATGTGTAGAACAAAATATCTCTAATATGTACATGTATAACGGGAGGATGTTAATTTAAGTGTTCTTGTGTATTAGAAGGTCGTTAATGTGTTGAGATGTAACGAAAGGTTGTTAGTGTGTTAGGGTGTAACGAAAGGTCATTAGTATGTTGAGGTGTTAAGAAAGGTCATTAGTGTGTTAGAGTTTAACGGAAGGCTATTAGTGTGTTGAAAGTGTAAAAAAAATTCCTTGGAGTTTTGAGGTGTAACGAAAGGTTGTTAGTGTGTTAGGGTGTAATAGAAGGCCGTTATTGCGTTGAGATATGACGGAAGGCCTTTAGTGAGTTTAGGTTTAACATAAGGTTGTTAGTGTGTTGGGGTGCAGAATAAGGCCATTAGTGTATTAAGGCTTGTTTTCATGACGAGATCCTTAGTATTGTTCCTACATACTCGAGTATTTGTGAGATCAAAGCCTACATACTTCGTGATACGATTCTACCATATGGAATATGTTCCAATGGGACGTGTGTGAAAGTGTGAGGACTTGGATGGGGAAGGTGTGTAGATGCTTTGGAAATCTTTTAAAGAACTAATAGAGTACATGGCTGGGGAGTTGTGTAAAGGATGTCATATTTTAGATTAGGGAGGTTGACTCGAATATGGTGTTTCGTAAGTGGAGTGGACTAGAAGTCGTAGACATGGATCTTTGTATCCCTTATCAAATGACTTATATCTTGTAGGTTTCATAGTTTTCGTGTTGGTCAAAGATGGTTAAAATGACCATCTTATATGAGGTGGTTAGACTAAAGATGGAGGCATCCGTAAAGACAATGAACCAAGACATATTGTAAGGATTAGGCTCACGAGTGTAGCTCTGTATTGCGTCTACGTACCCAGGGAGAACTGGGATAAATGACTACATAGTTCCAACGGGGGTTTTATTTACGTATATGGGCTTTAGGATACTAGCTATAAATAGTACATTAACGGCATTCCATTATGAACTATAACACTATATTCGCATGTCTAAACGTACAGTATCAAATAAAGGTGTTTGACAAGTATTTCAGGAAAAGAAATCTTTGTGGGTACCGCCATTGAGACAGGAACATTTTCTCTGAGAAGTGGTGAAGATTATTCGACTATAGATTTTAAAAAGAGTCTGGAGTATCCCTATTCACTAACACTTTCCTTGAAACGAGTTAAATGTAGGAAAAAGTGTGTTTTGTGTAGTACTTACTTTTACGTGTTTTGATTTGTCCTTTTAGGGTGATTACATAATGAGTAGATAAATGATGAGAAATGTTAAAGAAATAAAAGGCTTTGAAAAGTAAACGTTGTAAAGTGCATACCTGGCCCCTAGTGGGGGACGGGTTATGGTATTATACCAGTGTAGGTGTTTCTAGGTTCCCATATTTATTTAAGACTTAGGTTTACGATTTCCTCTAAATGTTTACCCTTGGAGTGTGAGACGATATTTTGGTGGGAAAATGACCTTGGTGAGGTGGTACTGTTGGGAAGAGTTTTGTCTTGGAATGCTCTAATTTGCGAATTTGTACAGAGGTACGAATCTCTTTAATTGTCGGAAGTTACTTTATGAGAAACTCGTAACTTTGCTCAGGATTCTCAAGACAATGCTTAGGTATGGAAGATTTTTGGAAAGACTAATCAATGTTGGATTTGGGGGATAATTGGTTGTACTTTGGAGAAGAGGTTCGATCGACGAACTTTGGATTGCCAAATTTGCACAGGGAAATGACACTTTTTCGGTCTCTGAAAGATGCTTTCAAAAGATGGTGTATCACTCAAAATTCTTGAGCCTAATCTTGAGGGAGAGGATTTTAGAAAAACGAATCGATGTTGGGTTTTGTTACTCCTTCCCAATGGGGTGGGTCCATTTTTACAGGGAAGGATTAGACATTTTATCCACGCGGTTAATTTATGTTTAACCAGATGATTAAATGATTAACTGCCCAGGAGATCTGTTGTTGATATGGTGCCAGGTCTCCCACTTTTTTAACTGCACGGTTAAGTGGTTATCCACATGGTCAAATCGAAAAACACTTGTCTACAAGTGGATAAAATACGCAATGATGAGTGAGATAATCAACTGCTCAGTTAACAATTTAACCACTTGGTCAAGCATTTAATCGCACGATTAAATACCTATCACGTGTAATTTTCATGGTTAAGATTGAATTTTTTACTTGTTAGGTCCCTCAAGGATATTGGTTCGCGTATTATAGAAGTTCTCATGTATCTATGAGAAAATTTAAGTTTTGATATCACTGGAGCTACGATTTTTGGTAGATCGTTTTGAAATATTCCACAAGGCCAACGGATAACTCGAGTCTATAGCGTAAACTAAAAAAATGATAATTAGTTGAAGCTTTAGGTGTCCACAAATCCTCACCTCCATTTAATGATTCCTAAACTCTAACACGATGTATTAATCACCCCTATGATAAGATCTTTGAGTTTGGACTAATTTACCATGCCTACGCTCCAACCCACTCCTATACATTTTAACCTTATCAGAGGCTTTAAACTTGCGATGAATAAGGTAATCATATACATGCCTTGAGTAATAATTAATGAAAGTAATGAAGTAATCAAAACCATATTTTTCCTCAACAGTCGTAGAACCACATAACTCAAAATAAACCAGGTCAAACACATCTTTGGTTTTATAGCCTTTGGTCGTGAGGGGCCTTGTTGTAACCTAAAATAACAATGCTATGTGGACCAATAACAATGTGATATATGTCATTATACTCAATGGGCCCAATCCAAAAGATTTACGTGGTCGACTTTATTAACCCACTTGGTCAGCATACTAGCTGACCATCTTCAAGAATGCGAACCATCAGTAAAGTGATCAGATACACGTGGAAATTTGTATAGCCACCCATGAACATGTACATGAAGAAATACACAAATGTTATTCACACTGTCAAGGTGTAAATACCTAACGTATCAAGGTATTTAACCTCTTCTTCCCATTACTATAAATATCTCCTTATACCCCTCAACTGGGGGACAACTAAAATACAGTTTGTACTAAACCCTAGAGTTCTTGATATCTAGTATTTAAACTCTAATACCTAGTGGCATTATACCTGTGGATGTAGGCACCATATTGGGCTGAACCACATAAAACCCTTTGCCTCTCATCTCTCTCTGGTTCATATCATTTTTACATTATCTGTGGTTTATAATAACTGGTATGACTAAGCTATGACTCATCTTAATCCCTATACTAATTTTAGACACTAATGGATTGGTGACGTTTGTGAAAATAGACAAGTAATTATTATTTCCTAGCTATTTTCAATCTAGAAATAATTTTTCCATCGCTTACTTGTGAGTAACTGGCAAATTGAAGACAATTTAGAAGGTAGTCACACAACTGACACCTTCGTTCCTTATGCTCTTCTTGGTATAGGGGATGTCCATAGAATCTTGATAGGTATAGCCAAAGGTCAAGAGGCTATGCAAGAGATTGTCAAACAGTTGACCCAAACGCTCCAAAATAGGCCTGTAGTTGATCATGTTGCAAGAGGATAAATGTTTCCCCTACCCCCCATCGGGACAGGCAACCTGTAGACTCGATAGGAAGGTATGAGAGAAGCAGATCTAGCACTCTAGATCAACCAATTACGAACCTATTGACTCGATGATACCTTGTCTCTAAGTTCCACTGACTATTATGATGGGTGCTCATTCTATCAGGAAAGGCTGAGCGTGCTAGAAAGGTTAATCTGATCTCAGCATTTTATCATCTAGGTCCCTGGGCTATAAGGGGTCATAATCAGATAGATCCCTCAAGATTTAAAGATCGTTGGGAAGGATTTATTAGGTCAAGAACCAGCGTGAGAGGATCAGTGTGTGCCAATCAAAATTTTTAAGAAGAGAACTCAACACAAACTCATGGCTGAGCGGCTAAAACTATCTCAATTAAAACTAATCTAGATGAGCATCCCTAGAACGTCTCAATTCAATGGTTGCAGGAATCCTTGGTGGAAATATCTAAATCAAAGAATCCCTTGCAGCGTAGTTTTATAAAAGTATCACCCTTCATCCCTGCGATTGTGGACTACCCTATATCGGATAAATTCAAACCACATGTGGTAATCCCAAAGTACAATGGCAAGATAGACCTTAAGCTTCATGTGGAATGATATCAAGCTACCGGAGACATGTATTCAGTCCCTAATAAGATGCGTTATAGGTATTCTCTTGCACAATTATCAGATCAACACAGATCTAGTACAATAACTTACCGCGAGGACAGATCTCCAACTTCTTACAGTTGGCTAATTTGTTCATCATTAACTTCTTCTTTGGAGTCAAACCAATCAAGTGGGTAGCTTATCTGCTAACTGTTATCCATAGAGTTGGAGAAACCACGAGCGAGTCTATCACTCAGTTTAACAGCAAAAAATTGGAGGTTGTTGATTATGAAGAGAAGACGACGATCATTGTGCTAATGAGTGGCTTACTCCCCAAGACATAACACTAAGCTTTAGCCAAAGATCCTCCAAAGACCATGACCCAATTTTTTTGCTAAAAAGACAATATTAAGAACGTCGAGGAAGCTTTGACCGCCAAATGATTTCACAAACCCAAGGTTGAAAATAGCAAAGGCTTTGAGAAGAAAGAACAGAAGGACAAAAAGGTGGAGAAACCCAAGAGGTATGAAGGATACACCCCCTCACTATTGGGATACATCACATCCTAGAAGAAATCCAAGGAAGAAGGGATCTGAAATGGGTCGGGAAGTTAAAATATCCACCAAAATAGAGGGATAAATCCAAGTATTATGAATTCTACAAAGACCACGGGCATAATACTAACAATTACATAGCACTGAGCGATGAGATATATAGCCTAATTCAGAAAGGAAAATCGTCTAAGTTTGTTGGCAGAGAGATAAGGAGAAATTATTCTAAAGAATGATATGGTTGGAGATGATCGGAATCCCCATTTTGAAGAGGAGATGATAAGAAAAAGTCAAGGATGATGATGTCGAAGATGACCCAAATTTGTCAAGGAGACCTAATAAGCCTATGCGCGAGGTGAAAATGATCTATTTGGGTTGTCATTCTATTGCTGGTGGTGGCACTGGTGGTGGTGATGAAATAGCTGAGAGGAAGGCTTATCTCAATGAAGCTAAAGCATGTTCCTACATACGAAAGGTCGATTTGACCGACGATGTTGAAAACTGCCTAAGGAATATCAACAAGGATAGACTAATAATAGGGTTCACCAAAGATGGCCTATCAGGAGTAATCTACCACCATGATGATCCTCTGGTCATTACAATGATGATTCACAAGGGAAGAGTAACTAGAGTGTTATTTGATAATGACAACTCTATCAACGTACTGGTCTACGACTGCTATAAGGGATTAAGCCTGCGAGGTAGCAAAATTGAGACCTATTATAGGACCCTTATTGGTTTCTATGGGTAAAGGGTGTATCCCCTAGCGACTGTCAACCTAGAGGTCATAATTAGTAATGGGCCGACCTACAGAACTGAGAAAATTTATTTCCTCATCCTTAACACGAACTTCAACTCAGCATATAACATTATCCTTGATAGGTTTGGTCTAAAAAAGTTTTTAAATGTTCCCTCCACTGTACATCAGTGACTGGAGTTCCCTACACATTATGGAGTTCGTTTTGTTAAAAGAAACCAACTTGAAGCTCAATAATGCTATTATACGTCGGTCGACCAAGAGGTAGTGAAGAATCTCACCACCACCTATTAGATAGAGACCATAGACCCTCTTGAGGAAGATGAATTAGTCAAAGGCATGCTGCAGAAGTAGTAGAGACCATAGTCTATATGATGAATGCCCAAAAAAGACAACATAGATCGGCACATACTTAGACCCGACTGTCAGAAAAAAACTGGTGGATTTCCTTAAAAAATGGAAAAACGTGTTCGCTTGGAGCCACGAGTATATGCTAGGGATTGACCCAAAGTTTATGTGTCATGAAATCAACATTATCAAAAATGCAAAGACAATAAAACAGAAGGGATATGTCTTCTGCCCTGATAAAAGAACATGGCTATACACGAAGAAGTGGAAAAGTTACAGAAAGCCAGCTTCATCGAAGATATACGGTATACCGAGTGGTTGGTCAATGTAGTTATGGTTAGAAATAAGAATAATAAATGGAGAATGTTTACTGATTTCACAGACTTGAACAAGGCTTTCCCGAAAGACCATTATCCGTTGTCAAGGATTGATCACTTAGTTGATGCAACTGCTGAGAATGAACTTCTCGATTTAATGGATGCATATTCTGGTCATAATTAAATTAAAAAGAAGCGGGATGACAAGGAGAAAACTTCATTCATCACTAAACGAGATATCGACTACTAAAATGTTATTCCTTTTACGATAAAAAAATGTTGAAGCAACATACCAAAGATTAGTGGACAAGATTTTGAAAAGAAGATTGGAAAAAACATAAAGGAATATGTGGATGACATGCTCATGAAGAGAAAAAGATCCGTCGATCACATCAAAGAATTGGGGAAGACAATTGACCAGCTATAAAATACAACATGAAGCTCAACCCCACGAAGTGCGTGTACGGTGTACAAGAAGGAATGTTCCTCGGTTTCATAGTAAATCATAGAGGAAACCAGTTTTAGGGGAAAAGCTCAACTTGTACCTTGTCGTGTCTAAGTCAGCCATTATCTTAGCACTGATTCGACTTGAAAATAATGTGTGAAAACCAGTTTACTACACAAGCAAAGCTTACCGAGGATCCAAAATTTGCTACCCATAATTGGAGAAATTATCTCTATCCCTAATTGAAGCCTCTCAAAAAATAAATCCATACTTCCAAGCGCATACTATCGTGGTCCATACAAATATGCCCCTATGCCAAGCCATTCGCAAACCTAAAAAATCAAGAAGGTTAATGGCTTAGGTTGTGGAGCTTAGAAATTATGATATACAGTATGAACCCAGAATGGTGGTGAAAGGCCAGGAAATAACTGACTTCATAGAAGAGTTCACTTATGGAGAAAAACTTACTGAAAAGAATTTTACGAAAGAGAGTTCTGCAGTAAAACTAATCGAGCAGACTTCTTCGAAAGAGAGATCAAGAGTTCAACCTTCTGAGTAGACTTCCCTGAAAGATATATTGATAATTGGCATAACCAACTAGGTGGAAAACATGTTATAGACATCAACTAAGTAAGAAGTAGTCGCTCGCTACCTGGAATAAAGTCAAAAGTTATTTAATTATGAGATTCTTGTTGAAGGAGAGTCATCGAAGTACCACTATTTTGGAAGATGTATTTAGATGGATCGTCATGCTCCTCTGGCAACGGAGTCGGGCTGATAATTAACACATCGGATAACATAGACGTGGAATATGCAGTAAGATTCCAGTTCAAAGCCTCCAACATTGAGGCGGAGTATAAAGAACTAATAATAGGATTTGACCTAGCGCATTTATTGGGTGCCGAGCAGATAAAAGCGCACAACGACCCCTAACTGATTATAAACCAAGTGTTGGGTGTCTACGGAGTTAAAGGAGAATTCATGACAAAGTATTTGGCCAAATCCCAAGACAGGATATCCTAATTTTCGATGATCAAAATAATCAAAATTCCCAGGATTGATAATGATCGAGCAGACGCACTCGCTCAGCTTGCTTTTGCGACCAGAACTGAGTTAAAAAGAACCATTCCAGTAGAATTCCTCATTCATCAGAGTATTAACGAAGAGAGCCTCAAGATACTTGCATTGGATTTAGGCCCGTCATTGATGGATCTAATAAAGGAGTACATTGAGAAACGCATCATAATAATTTATCTAATGATGCAAGGAAACTAAGATACAAAGCAGTCGATACGTTATGGAAGAAGGAATTTTATATAAAACAGGCTTCGTCACTTTGTTGCTCAGGTGCATCCATCTAGCCGAGGTACCAAATCTAATAAAAGAAATAAATAAAGGATGTTACAGAGCGCATTTGGTAGGAAAATCGCTAGTCAGTCGAGTGGACACATAGAGTTATTATTGGTGCATCATGAAAAAAGATTGTTCCACCTATGCGAGGAATTGTGAAAATGCCAAAGATATGCTATGATTAAGGGTGAAAAGTAGCGTGTGTCAAGACTCTTATCGTTGTTTTCGATTCACCTCCTCAATACAAAAACCTAAACTTATGACTACTCTAAAAAATGGAGTAACGCGACCAAGTTCGGGTATCGAAAATCCAAAGAGACGAGTTGCTAGAATTTAAATGGTTTATTACTTCTAAATAAAAGTGTAAAAGATATTTATTCTAACTAAAAAGAAATAAAAAGATAAACTAGGCATGAGTGTATTTAAACTAAAATTAACAAAGGAATAAAAACTATAGGTTGCGTCGAATATCCCTCACCCCGAGTTAATTAGTATAAAATGGTTACATAGGTTTGCGAATTATTAAGATTTCATCTCGTTTCGTCAATTAATTAAATTAAGAGTTGTCACACCCCTTAATTCGCATAAAAAACTAATAAGATTTTAGTGTCAACAAATACCCCAGAAATTACGCACAAAAGGTCGTAAATACGGAGCATACATGATATAGCCCGTTAAATCTCCTAGGCGTAATAACTAGGACAACACAGTCGAAATAAACCCGTAAATTCCATCACCAAAGCAAAGCAACATGTCAACACGAATTGAGTTCAATCCAACACAACCTAGAATAAATTAGCCCCTACACGTAATTAAAAGCATTAATTTAATCACTTAAATAATTTATCAACAACTAATTAAACTACTCTAAAATTATCTAGGCATGGGCGAAAATGGAAAGTGTGGAAATGGAGGAAGGCAACTAAATTAAGGGCAAGAAATGGAAATAAAAGCTTACATACATAAAAATGGGAAAATACCCAAGAGAAATGGAAGAAGGGATTAGCTCCCAAGTTACAAACCCTAATTCTATGTTAAATGTAAGATATCTACAAAAGAGAACAAAATATCTCTTATATAGTAAGTTGGAAAGAAAATAAAGAAGATAGAAAAGAAAAAGAAAAAGCTGCAGAAAATAGGCTTGATCGATCGATCGATACAAATCATCGATCGATCGATGCTCAGAAAATTGCCTACTGTCTATAAACGATTTCAGGGAATATAAGGCATCGATCAATCAATCCTACGGGTCTGCTACTCCCATGCCTTTCCCTGGTTTGGTTCATTTGGTTTTCTCTTCCGCTAAAATCTCCGTAACTTCTTCATTCGGAATTGGAATCGTGCACCGTTCACGGACACGCGAAGCTTGCGAGGAGGGCTACAACTTCTATGGAGATGTTGGGCCAGGTTCCCAAACTTTGAATTGACTAAAATGCCCTTGTGCGTGCGATTGTTCACGAAAATTCACCGGAATGCGTCCAAACTTCACACTAAGCATCCAAATACCTATAAAAGTTCAATTAACCCCGACGAAGCATGTTAACATAGAAATTAGAGGTTTTTTTGTTAATGAACATAAATATAGAGAATAAGATACTCGAGGGGGCTAATAACGCGTATGTTAACGGATGAAATACGCAATATTTGCGTATTATCACACCCCCTAACTTACACATTGCTAATCTCTAATAATGAAATAGGATACAACAAGAACTACAAGCAATAGAAAGCAAGATACAAGTAAAAAATGGAAAGAAAAAACAATAAAAAGATAAGGCCACTTTTGCGGGAGAACGATTGCATTTAGGATATGCAATAAGCTGTTAAACCCCTAGGTTACCCTAGTGGACGATTGTCGTCTCGTGAGGATTTTCAGGGATGAAACCCACAAACATCAAATAGTTTCCTCAAAATAAGCTCAACCCAACATGCGATGAACTCAACAACAACGAAAGAGATTTCATACGCATTATTAGCACAATAAACGAATTCAAATGAAAGTCCATATTATTAGTATTATAGAATGAACCTCATAGAATTGAAACCTTGAAATGTGGGAGGGGAGCGAGCACATGCAAAGTGTGATTTGGAAAAAACTTAAATAAATCGGATACAAAATAAAGCAAGCATATATTCAATCCTCACGGGCATTACACTCATCAAGTGAATTCACTCAAAATAGGGAGTTAACACACGGAACATTCGGGCATAAAGAGTAAATGTAAATGAAAACTAAGTCGTACACATGTCACAAATGAAGAACGCTATATATGAAATAAAAATTATAATCTCAATGAAAGATACCGCACATTAAAGGAGGCGAAATACATTTTCACAGATTATCAAAACTATTTTAACTTTAAATTAAATGCACCCTAAGATCACATAGGACTTTATAGGGTTAAAATGTAGGTTTGGCTAGGGTATGAAATGAAGGATATGTATGTATGGATTCAAAGTGTTCGGAATGAAAACTTAGAATAATAGGAAGAATGCGGGCAATATAAAAAATTGGACAAATAACTTTCATAAAAGGCATTAGATATACAAATGGGGAGATTAATCAAATCTTATTGAACACTATACACAACATATACAAATTTCTCTTTCTTTTGCTTTTCTTCTTTTTTTCACTTTTTCTTTTGTTTTCTTTTGTTTTTTGCTTTTTCTTTTCTTTTTCACTACTATTTCTTTAATTTTACCACTCTCATATGCCTAAATTGCAACAACGAGACAATAACATCATTCGGTCCCAAGTAACATTCCAAACAAAGGTATGTAAGGCAATAAGTATGGTGTAAAACTCCAATTTGAAGTTAGTTATGGGATTTTGGGGTATGAAACGAAAGGCTATAATAAGGCTCAAAGGGGTTAACGAGGGAAAAAATTTAAGGTGAGGTCAAGGCTAATATGGGTGATATAACAAAGATGGCCTATGATCATTTCCTAAAGTTTACGCAATTCTCGAGTCAAAACAAACTTTGAAAATCTTGCTCAAGTAATACATTTCATATATGAACTCAATTAATAAACGATCAAATGAAAGAATAGTGAGATTACCATCGAATTCAACGTTTTAAAAGAGGAAAGAATGGTGTATACACTCACAAATGAAGGTAAGTCTCTAATCTCACACGGTGTAAGTATATACAATGCAACAAAAGATTATCGAGTTATAAAAATCTTAAACCAAATCAATATAATAAGAAAAACGCATGTGCCCATGGGGTAAAGTTTAATTCATGAAGTTATTCATAATATCAATTATTTGAGGACTAAAGTCTAATAACTTCTAAAATCGAAAACATGCATCGTTGAGTTGTCTATTGGATCGGGAAATTATTGAAATTTATCATCGGAAACAAAGGCAAAATGCCCAGCAAAGGAGAAAAAAGAAAGAAAATCTTTTTGAAATTTTTAATTTTTTACAATAAAGGCATGCTTGGAAATAACATATAATCAAATCGAAGGAAATACCAATGAATGGGTAGAATATCCCACACCCCCTAACTTAAAACCTGACATTGTCCTCATTGTTAAATAAGAACCAAGTTAAAGAGAGGAAAATAGCGATATTACCTACAATGGAGCGATCTCCAGAAAGTACGAGTTCAAAGATTCTACAAAACATGTTAGTACCAAAGCATAACAAAAATAAGAAATAAAACTTTAACTAATTACACTAAACAAAAAGTAAGAAAAAAATAAGGAAAATAAAACTAACTATGTACAACCAACAATTTTAACTTCTAACTAACCATACACTAGAAGTTGAAATTTTTTAGGGTCCAACCAAAATAAGATTTGACTTTGGAGGATAACCGGTGTACCCTCACTTGAAAGCATGCATCCCAGAAAATAAGAATTCCGTTTGAACAACCAAAGGCATGTGTAAGGCATAAAAAATGAACCATCCCCAATTAAAATTTTTGGCAGAAGGATGGGGGATTTGGATAAGATGGGTGACAAAAACACATGGATTCCAAAAAAAAACAAAATTTTCTCCCAAGTATTTTAAAGTTGGAATGGGAGGGGGCTTCATGGAAGGCGACTCGATAAAGTACTCCTCATCGGTGAAAAGGTTTAACACTTTATAGTTTCGAATCGAATCATCGGGTACTTGTGACGGTGTGATAACGGAGAATGAAAATGAGGAGAAAAGATATTCAAACCCAAGAAATGAGTCATCATCGCTTGAAGATTGAGTTTCAAAGGAAATAAGATCATTTTCAATGAAATGTTCTTCTTTGGGGGCCAAAGAAGAAATCATTTCATTGCAAATGGATAGTAAATCCATTTCATCCTCACTTTCATGCTCTATTATGCAATGGGCAAAGTCAGCAATGGTTTGTTACAAAGCAAGCACAAAAACCTCATTTGGTTAAAAACATTCCTCGACTTCAAAAGTCTCGGAAGAAAAACCATCGTCGGATTCAAATAATAAATCAAACTCATGCTCCCAACAATGATTTTCTTCTCGATAACGAATTTCAATTTTTTTTCATTTTCAAGCATGCGCAAAACCTCACCCAAAGTCATAGGCCGAGGCGCGGATTCTTGAAAATGAGAACTTTGAAAATTACTATCGGGACTATACTCAAACTCATTATTATAAGAATTTTGAAAGCTATTGCAATTTGTTTCAAAATTCCTATTAAAGGGAATTAGAGGCCTAAAATCGTTATCATCCTACTCAAAATACATGCACTCCAAAGCTTGACTTTTGTAATACTCGCCCAAAAACATTTTTGAATTTGCAAATTTCTGGGAATCTAAGTATTGACAAAAAGTCAAACGTTTGCGAGGATTTTGAGAATTATCATAATGATTACCGAAGGATTGAAATAAGACATGCTTACCCCAAAAATGGCTTGAAGTGGCGAATTCCACGAAGTGATGTACGCGCGAAAACTTCAAGCGTTTCTTAGCATTCAAATGTAAAAGTCCTGCAAAAAGATTAGAAAAAAATACAAATAGAAAAAAAATACTACGAAATGCTAAATCAAATAAATTCGAAAACATCAAGTCCCCGACAACGGCGCCATTTTGATTAAGGGTGAAAAGTAGCGTGTGTCAAGACGCTTAACATTGTTTTCGATTCACCTCCTCAATACAAAACCTAAAGTTATGACTACACTAAAAAAAGGGAGTATCACAGCCAAGTCCGAATATCGATAATCCACAGACACGAGTTGCTAGAATTTAAATGGTTTATTACTTCTAAATAAAAGTGTAAGGACACAAATTTCCAATTGAGTCCTTTGTAGTTTAGGCTCAATTTCGGAAAAAAAATGTTTGAGTCATATGATAGAGTTAATTGATCATCCTCCAAGCCTATGATGAGTTTGTTTGAAGACGTAGAGGCCAAGTGTATGAAGCTTCATCAAAATGCCGAGTTTAAGTACCTCGTTTCTACGTCATCAATAGTGGTTCCATGCTCCCAAGGTATGAATGCATTACATATATATATAGGAGCTTGGAACGGTTTATAATGGGTGTAGGTTTAATTAAAAACTGTTGTTTATTTGTCAAAAAGATTTTATTAAACTTCTATATAAAGTATATAAAGTTTCTAGGATAAATTAGTAATTTTCAACTTTCTTGTTTCTCGTTCGATATTGTCATTCGAACGAAGTTGTCGTTCGAACGAGAATGTCGTTCGAACGAAGCTACCAATGAGCTTCCCCATAAGCCACTCAAACATCGTTTGAATTTTCGTTCGAACGAGATGGTTGTTCGAACGAGACTTCGAACGAGATTTTTAATGAGTTCAATTTTAAGCCACTAGAACTTCGTTAGAAAGGCTCGTTTGAACGAGACTTCGTTCGAATGAAAATCTCGTTCGAACGAGATTTCGGGCGGGAAAATTTTATGGCAGTTTTTACCCATGTTTCCCACTTCCTTACCCCACTAACTTTTGACAAAACTAAATAGTGCGGGAACCAACCTTTTTGGTTTAACTTTTTCATATCCTACAACCTCTAAGAGAGTGTTTTGAGAGAGAAATTAAAAAGTGAAAAAGTTCTTTGTTTAAGTGTTGTTGATTTTCAAGAAAAATGTTTTAAACACTTGTTTTGCACCCATATTGTTTATCCAAGCTTCCATAGATATATTTGTACTTGCTTGGAGTTTTGGCACCGGTTTTTCCCTCTTTACCGTTTGAAGAGACGTTTTGGGTTTGCTTCTAAATCCCACAAAGAAGAAAAGGTTTTCGTTGAATTACCCACTTGGAGAAAGGCTCCTAGTTCGGGTGATGGTGACCATATAAAGTCCGATCGGTGGATTCCGAGACCACGGTGGAGCTCCGTCGTTATTCGCTAAAAAGAGTTTGATACAAGAAGACGCATCGAGGCTTGAGAGGGATCGAGTCGAGTGTTGTAAGTCATCTTGCTTGTATTTGTAAATTTCGTACTTAGTGGATTTGAGGCTAGGGTCGTCCGAGGTTTTTTTCCCGTTGTGGGGTTTTCCTCGTACATCGCGGTGTAGTGGATTAATGGTTTATTTTATCTTTTGCAAAATTACCTAGAATGCATGCTTAGGTAAAAAGATAAAATTGGTTTAATTTAATCACTACTTGTTTAATTTGGTGCAAATTAATATAGGGTAATGTTTATGTTAATTTTATTCAAGTCATTTAATGTAATTGATAAAATTGGTTTGGCCTAACTTGATAAAATTGCAAAATGTGACTTAGGCAAATTTTCTAGGACTTGGATTAATTAATATGGTTTAAGTGAAATTTAACATAAGTGTGTGTTGAATCATATTTCACTTTGTTTAATTTTAATTTTAAGAAGAAATTAAAATTTATTATTTTGTTTTAATTTGAACCATCATCTAACGCTTTCGCATATCTCAACAAGGAAATTACTTTTGAATTTTAAAATTGAGCGCCTTCAGGGCGACTTCAAATTGGTATCATAGCCAAAGCGATAAATTATTTCGTTAAGATCCTTTACATAATTTTTGGCTAAAATGGAATTTTCCCAGTTTTCAAAACTTCCTATTTTCGATGGTTCTAATTACGCCTACTGGAAAGCGCGAATGAAATCGGCACTTAAATCTATTGACGAGAGGGTTTGGTTATCGGTAGTTAATGGGTGGTCTCCACCAGCTCATTTAGTTGATAATGAACGTGTTCCCAAACCGGCCGATAGATGGAGTGAGAATGAGTTTAAACTTTCAAATTTTAATTCCCGTGGTTTAAATGCCTTGTTTAGCGCGGTCACACCGGATGAATTCCGACGCATTATGACGTGTGAGACCGCTAAAGAAGCTTGGAATATTTTACAACTCACTCATGAAGGTACAAGTGTTTTTAAAGCTTCAAAACTCCAAAACCTCACCACTCAATTTGAAACTATCAAAATGAATGAAAAAGAAACTTTTGATGAATTTTATGCTAGACTTTCAGATATTGTTAATTCATCTTTTAACTTGGGAGAAAAAATACCCGACAACCGAGTTGTAAAGAAAATTTTAAGGTCCCTACCCGATAAATTTATTCCAAAAGTGACCGTGTTAAATTCTTTACCAACTTTAGCCTCTACGAAATTAGAAAAGCTTGTAAGTGATTTACAAACCTATGAACTGTACATGTTTCCCTCTAAAACTGAAAAGAAAATTGAAAAGGTCATTTCTTTAAAAGCCCGAAAAGAGGGTAAACAAGTAGTAGAGAGCGAGAGTGAGAGTGACTCGGAAGATATGGCCTTGTTTGCTAGGAAATTTAGAAAGTTTCTTAAAATTAACAAAGATAAATTTAAAAATGACTTTAAGAAATTTGAAACTTCTAAGCATGACAAAGCCGAGAGGATCCCTAAAACTATTAATGAAAATTTAAATAGGGATGAGTCAAATAGGTGTTTGGGTTGTGAGGGTTATGGCCATAGGGCTTCTGACTGCCCCACTAAACTAAGGAGAGAGGGTAAATGACCCATTTCATACAATGCGACCCTTAGTGATAGTGATAAGGAAGAGGGACCCGATTCCACCACTAAGCCCAACTTTGTGGCTTTTATGTCTAGTCATGTGAGTGATAGTGAGAACTCGTCTATAGACGAAAATTTAACACATGACACTTCTAAGGTCATAGTTTATGATTCCCTTATTTTTTATGATAGTGAGAGTGGAGAAGAAAGAGAGAGTGAAAATGAAGAAGAGGTTAATGTGAGTGAACTTCAAAATGCTTTTCAAGAATTATATGAAGAATCAATTAAATTAAAAAGAGCTAATCTGAAGTTAGAAGCTAGTTTGAAAGAACGTGTCAAGGTCATTGATAATAGTGTGTTGGTTGAAGACCTTAGGACACGTGAGAGGACTCTTCGAGAGAAGCTTGAATATGTTGAAGGAGAGAGAGATAGACTTAGAGGTTTAATGGAATCCTTGGAAAAGGAGCTTCTCGAGTTCGAAGAGAGAAATGTTTTATTAGAGTCTAACATTATAGAATTAGAAAACAAATTAAAAGACTCTAGTAATGTCAAATTTGATTTGGAGTGTCGTTCGGAAAAATTAGATAAAATATTAGGAACGATCCAAATTAAAAATGACACTTGTGGTTTAGGCTTCGATACTTGTAATGACACTTGTGATAAAATATTAGGAACGGTCCAAAATCAACTTTTTAGGAGAATTGCCTAGGAAGGCCTTTAGAGATCACCCCTTAGGTAAATCTTTTCGACATGTTTTTACTTGTGCACATTGTGGTCGAAAAGGTCATCTTAAGAAATATTATTTTGATCTTAAAAAATTTTCTAGAAAATCCCAATGTAAGGCAACCAAGGAAGCCAAGATTCCTACACCCCGAGATAGTCACTCATCATTAGTTTGGGTTAGGAGATTCGACTTGGTAGCTTTACAAGATAGGGTATTTGATTCTCATTTACTTTCACATGCTTCCTCCCTTGCAAAATCTAAAGGTTGAATGTGTTAGTTTTATTTGCATACTTTAGCTTCTTGTGCTTCATATTATATCTCCTTGTTAGTTGTATGCATGTTTAGTCATTTTCTAGTCATTGCTTTATTTCATATCTCATGCTAGAAATCATAACTTGTTTATCTTTTTTGTATTATATTTAAATTTATATTTGTTTTCTTTAAATGAAAAAATACAAAAAGTTTTTTGTTTATCATTTGTGTTTCACTTTTTAGTAATTTAGGCTTAATGAAAAATGCATATGATTTTATTTTTTTTTAGTATATATTTTTATTTTAGATTAAAACTTTCAAAAACTCAAAAATATTTTTTTGTTGCGTGTATTTTCGTTTGACACACTTTATCTGGCATACATTTGTGTTAGAATCCCATCTTTTACGCTCCCATGTGGCTAGAACTTTTGATTTAGATTGTCAATCCTTATAATGTTCTTTACCATGCTTACATGGAGTAGTTGGATTTTGTGTTGCTTAAATGGATTCTATTTTTATATGCCTCTATTCACACATGCACGAGCTCATTTTGAAATTTTAACTTCATATGTATATTTGAGCTTTGTGAGGTGTTCTCCTACCAATCTTATCATCTACATATTTGTGACTTACGAGGACTAGTGCATGTCAAAATCTGTTGCACGTGAGATTTGTGTGAACATAAAACATGATAAATATAAATGTGCACGGGGAAGGGCTCCGAAAAGACTTAGTTTCCTTTGCGAATAGTAAGCCACCGTTTGTTTGGACCTAAAAGAAATATGTGGTCCAAGGACTAAAAGAAAATATGGCATTAAAAGAAAAAATAATTGCCAAGGGTTATGTTTGATTGATATATTCATTCAAAATTAATATATATGCTTATTGAGGGAGATTGGATGATATATCAACGGTTTGCACCGTGTCCGTTTATCCTAGTTGCGCTTTCAATGTCATGACTCTATTGGTTTATAGAATCATCAACATGCTAGGCTTGTATGCATTATGTATGTTTGTTCATTGAGTTCAATCTATATTATCACATGAGGTTATATTCAAATGTGATGAAGTTTGCAATCAATTGAGAACTCCGTGAACATATTTTAAGTGATTGGGTCTAAATTTAATTGTTACTTGTTCACACCCCAACACTTTCGTTTCCATATGACACATTTTTTCCATACAAGTGTGAAAAGCTTATCGTATTTTGTGTCATTTGTGAGTTTATATCTACATATGTGTACTTGCGTCTATTAAGTATATCTTATGTATACATATATTTGATATTTTTGTTTAGTCTTTGCCTTGTCTTTTAGTCCACATATGCTTTAATTCATAATTACTATCTATCTTATTGCATTCTTTGTTGATATCACATGCTTAATACTTTATTTATCTTATTGGTATCATTTTCTTGCATCCTAGTTGGTATCCTCTATTATTTGTTGGATTAGCTATGACTTTTGTTGCCCATATGCTTTAATGTTCTTATCTCTTTTGCACAGTTGCATGTTTATCTTGTTCTTCTATTTTATTTATCCCTTGTTTAATTTAAGGGGAATATGCTTTAATTGGGGGAGAAAAGTTAATGTTTAGTTCTTTAGCCTTTGTCTATTCCTGAATAAAAATGGGGAGAAATGGTATCTAATCCTATTGTTTATTGTATCTTAGTTGAGGGAGATTTATCTTAGGGGGAGACGACTTTCTAAGTTGATCATTGTTGATAAAGGGGAGAATTAATTTAGGGGTAGTAATTATTTAATTGCATTTAATATTTTGATATTCCCTATATGTTTAATGTGTTGCTTAAGTGTGCAGGAATTAAGCGGCATCTTTCACCAGCAAAGATTTTGATCCTTTGGGTTGTTTGAGTCAAGCATTGTATTTTTTATTTTGGGTGGGACTTTTTATTAGTCTAGTAGAGCTTGATGGCCCTTTAGGATTTTGTTTTGTTTTTGTCTCGGAATAGCCAAAGGGGGAGATTTGTAAGGACACAAATTTCCAATTGAGTCCTTTGTAGTTTTGGCTCAATTCCGGAAAAAACGTTTGAGTCATAGGATAGAGTTAATTGATCATCCTCCAAGCCTTGACGAGTTTGTTTGAAGACGTAGAGGCCAAGTGTATCAAGCTTCATCAAAATGCCGAGTTTAAGTGCCTCGTTTCTACGTTATCAATAGTGGTTCCATGCTCCCAAGGTATGAATGCATTACATATATATATAGGAACTTGGAACGGTTTATAATGGGTGTAGGTTTAATTAAAAACTGTTGTTTATTTGTCAAAAAGATTTTATTAAACTTCTATATAAAGTATATAAAGTTTCTAGGATAACTTTGTAATTTTCAACTTTCTTGTTTCTCATTCGATATTGTCGTTCGAACGAGATTATCGTTCGAACGAGAATGTCGTTCGAAAGAAGCTACCAATGAGCTTCCCCATAAGCCACTCGAACATCGTTTGAATTGTCGTTCGAACGATATGGATGTTCGAACGAGACTTCGAACGAGATTTTTAAAGGGTTCAATTTTAAGCCACTGGAACTTCGTTAGAAAGGCTCGTTCGAACGAGACTTCGTTCGAATGAAAATCTCGTTCGAACGAGATTTCGGGCGGGAAAATTTTATGGCAGTTTTTACCCATGTTTCCCACTTCCTTACCCCACTAACTTTTGACAGAACTTAATAGTGCGGGAACCAACCTTTTTGGTTTAACTTTTTCATATCCTACAACCTCTAAGAGAGTGTTTTGAGAGAGAAATTAAAAAGTGAAAAAGTTCTTTGTTTAAGTGTTGTTGATTTTCAAGAAAAATGTTTTAAACACTTGTTTTACAACCATATTGTTTATCCAAGCTTCCATAGATATATTTGTACTTGCTTGGAGTTTTGGCACCAGTTTTTCCATCTTTACCGTTTGAAGAGACGTTTTGGATTTGCTTCTAAATCCCACAAAGAAGAAAAGTTTTTCGTTGAATTACCCACTTGGAGAAAGGCTCCTAGTTCGGGTGATGTGACCATATAAAGTCCGATCGGTGGATTCCGAGACCACGGTGGAGCTCCGTTGTTATTCGCTAAAAAGAGTTTGATACAAGAAGATGCATCGAGGCTTGAGAGGGATCGAGTCGAGTGTTGTAAGTCATCTTGCTTGTATTTGTAAATTTCGTACTTAGTGGATTTGAGGTTAGGGTCGTCCGAGGTTTTTTTCCCGTTGTGGGGTTTTCCTCATACATCGCGGTGTAGTGGATTAATGGTTTATTTTATCTTTTGCAAAATTACCTAGAATGCATGCTTAGGTAAAAAGATGAAATTGGTTTAATTTAATTACTACTTATTTAATTTGGTGCAAATTAATATTGGGTAATGTTTATGTTAATTTAATTCAAGTCGTTTAATGTAATTGATAAAATTGGTTTCTCCTAACTTGATAAAATTGCAAAATGTGACTTAGGCAAATTTTTTAGTACTTGGATTAATTAATATGGTTTAAGTGAAATTTAACATAAGTATGTGTTGAATCATATTTCACTTTGTTTAATTTTAATTTTGAGAAGAAATTAAAATTTGTTATATTTTTTTAATTTGAGCCATCATCTAACACTTCTGAATATCTCAACAAGGAAATTACTTTTGAATTTTAAAATTGGGGGCCTTCGGGGCGACTTCAAAAAGTGTAAAAGATATTTATTCTAACTAAAAAGAAATAAAAGATAAACTAGGCATGAGTGTATTTAAACTAAAATTAACAAAGGAATAAAAACTATAGGTTGCGTCGAATATCCCTCACCCCGAGTTAATTAGTATAAAATAGTTACATGGGTTCACGAATTATTAAGATTGCCTCTCGTTTCGTCAATTAATTAAATTAAGAGTTATCACACCCCTAAATTCGCATAAAAGACTAATAAGATTTTGGCATCAACAAATACCCCAAAAATTACGCACGAAAGGTTATAAATACGGAGCATACATGATATACCCCGTTAAATATCCTAGGTGTAATAACTAGGACAACACACTCGAAATAAACCCGTAAACTCCATCATCAAAGCAAAACAACATGTCAACCCGAATTGAGTTTAATCCGACACAACCTAGACAAAATTATCTCCTACACATAATTAAAAGCATTAATTAAAGCACCTAATTAATTTAGCAACAACTAACTAAATTACTCTAAAATTATCTAGGCATGGAAGAAAATGGAAAGCCTGAAAATGGAGGAAGACAACTAAATTAAGGGCAAGAAATGGAAATAAAAGCTTACATACATAAAAATGGGAAAATACTTAAGAGAAATGGAAGAAGGGCTTAGCTCCCAAGTTACAAAACCTAATTCTATGTAAAATGTAAGATATCTACAAAAGAGAACAAAATATCTCTTATATAGTAAGTTGGAATGAAAATAAAGAAGAAAGAAAAGAAAAGGAAAAAGCTGCAGAAAATAGGCTTGATCGATCGATCGATACAAATCATCGATCGATCGATGTTCAAAAAATTGCCTATTGTCTACAAACGATTTTAGGAAATAGAAGGCATCGATCAATCGTTCCTACAGGTCTGCTACTCTCCTACCTTCCCCTGATTTGGTTCAATTGGTTTTCTCTTTCACTAAAATCTCCGTAACTTCTTCGTTCGAAATTGGAATCGCACACCGTTCATGGCCACGCGAAGCTTGCGAAGAGGGATACAACTTCCGTGAGATGTTCGGCCAGGTTCCCAAACTATGTATTGACTAAAATGCCCTTGCGCGTGCGATTGTGTACGAAAATTCACGAGAATGCATCCAAACTTCACACTAAGCATCCAAATACCTATAAAACATCAATTAACCCCGGCAAAGCATGTTAACATAGAAATCTGAGGTTGTTTTGTTAACAAGCATAAATATAGGGAATAAGATATCCGAGAGGGCTAATAATGCGTATGTTAACGGATGAAATACGTTATATTTGTGTATTATCATGCTACCATCCGCAGGACACCTGGAGATATGCTCACGCCAATCACATATCCATGGCCCTTTTCTATGTGGGGAATGAAATTAGTCGCCTCCTATCAAAGACAAGAGGAAAGTTCAAATATTTGGTCATCGTGATAGATTACTTCACTAAGTGGGTGGAAGTAGGATCTCTGGTGGACATGCCTTATGACAAGGTCTTCCAGTTCATATGGAAGAACAACATTTGTCGTTATGGGGTGCCTTTTTCTTTCATCACTAATCATGGAATGCAATTTGACAGCCAGGAGTTTGAAGATTACTGCGTTCAATCCAAAGTCCAAAAGTTGCATTCCACCCCGGATATCTGCAATACAATGGATAGACAGAGGTGACGAACAAAACTCTGCTCGATGGAATGAAAAATAGGCTAGATGACACCAAGGGAAAATGGATCGACAAAATACAAAGTTTGCTCTGGGTTTATAGGATGACGCTGAGGATAGCTACCAGTGAGACCCCCTACATGTTAGCATTTGGGACTGAGGTAATTGTCCCCATAGATATTGGTCTACCTAATCACAGAGTGCTCAATTTTAATTCAACAAAGAGTGATCTCATATGAAGACTAGATTTGGATTTAGTTGAGGAAATCATAGAGCACGTAGCACTACACGTGGCAGTATATTAACAAAGAACTACTCAGTTCGAGAAATCTCAAATAAGGAGACTACATATTAAATAAGGTGCTCTATAAAGGGAACAAACTAGAGCTAAATTAGCACGATCTTTATCGCATTTCTACAGTTGTCCGACCAGACACTTATTGGATTGAAACCCTAGAAGGAGGGCGGTTAAAAAATCCTTGGAATTCTGAACATCTGAGGAAATACTATCACTGATACGTCAAAACTTAATTTCTTATTATTTCTTGTAACTCGCTTTTAATTCTTAAAAAAATCATCAAGTTTCATAAAAAGTTTTGCCTTTTTATATATTTTTGGGAACTAGTAGTTGTGCTAAGTTAAATCAATCTCAAATAACAAGGAAAAATAACCAAACTTAAAAAAAAATCAAGACTTCACATATGACTTTGTCTTCAGTCAAGACACGAACTAGAAGTTCCAAACATAAAACTTCATGTATAACCCCGTGAGGTCAAGAATAGGAACTCCCAAGTATAAAACTTCATGTATGACTCCCTATTGTCAACAAAAATAATTTTTGCCACGCCGAATTAAGGCACGGTCCTAAAACATTTGGTCGTCAATGGGAACTTACGTTCACATTTGGGCAAAACAACATAATTTGTTTAGAGGACCACAAACAAATGTATGTTAGGAGAATCTAAGGAAGGACAACATGAGTTCGTCCAAATCGATAACTAGTTAGGCAGATTAGTCGGCTTACTGCCAACCACACCATTATAAGACTAAACTACTAGTAGGCCACAATCACACAGTAAAGCAACTTAAGCATTTATTCAAATATTTTGAATATCATAGTATCATACATAGGAACATTCAATAATAAAAAAAATGCCAACTGCTTAATCAGCAAGACGTTTTCCCAAGGCCTTCTCCATTCCAGGTGGAGTAACATCTAAAGCAAAAGGAAAAACTACTGTGCTCAAATCCCTTATCTTCGATTAAATGCTAGAGATGGATATATTCACTAGATGCAAAGGTTTATTAAGAGAATCATATCCATGTAGGTCATATTCCCCAAGATACTTCTTTGTTAAACTGATCGGGATTGCATCCATAGGAATCCAAGAATTATCCAACTTCAAAGGATGGGTAGTCTGATCCAAGCAACCAGGGTCATGCTAGTACAAAAAATTATCTTCTTTCAACAACTTCATCACGGTAAGAGCATTTATCCACCCCTATTTATAACCTTCTCTACGAGCCTTCTCAAGTTCTTTACTCAGATGTGGAAATGCCTCGTCATAATCATTTATCCATATTTTACGAGGTTGCTTGTGAAAATGATAATTCATGCGATCAACTTTCTCACTTAGCCTCTTGATGGTGGCAGACTGATGTTTTATAAGACTCGCTTGATCGACTAGAGTTTTATTAGTTCTCTCCCCTTCCACAAATGGGCGAGAAACAACCACTTGCCAAAAAGACTCACCTCATCTGTTTGATTTCTTCAACTTCTCTAAGTCCTCCATCAGCCTATCATTTTCCTACTCTAGGAACGAGACCCCTTCGCTCTGATCAACTATGGTCGCCGCCTTAATTCCCTCCAATTCATCCCTTAGCAATTTTTTTCCTTCTCAAGAAGACTAGCTACCTCTCGAGCACTGTTCACGTTCGATTATAGCATAAACTCTTTTTTAGAGTATATTGAAGCCATGTCTTGTAGTTATTTTTCAAACACACTGTCACTCTGAAGAATAACAAAAAAAATTCTCACAGTCGCTCGATAAACTGACAACCACGTCCTTATGATCTTACTGAAGTAGTAGAATCATATCATAGTAGGAGGCGTTAGTCTCCACTTCCTAATGGAATAACCTATGCATATGGAGATAAGCATACTTAGTCTGGTCAGAAATATCCTAGCTGATTAACCACTCCATCTCCTCTTCATCTAGCTCTTCAAGACCAACTCTAAATAGCTGGCTAATCCTATGGAAAAGTTCACTTTCAACAATGACCAAATTAGCCTTTCTAGAGTTAAACTGAAATGAATATGATATTACATAAGTAGGGAGAAAAAATGGATGCACCAAACTGTACAAACCCATAATCGAGAAATGAATTTTTTTTATTAAAATTATAAGAGAATTAAAATTAGAGAAATAAAATAACTACATCAAAGTTCATAAAGTAAAAATACAAGAATTCTTATCTATTACACCTTCTCCCTATCTTGGGTCACCTCATCCTCTGGTCGGGCATCCACGACCATCTACTCCTGGGTCACAGGGGACTCATCAATCCCCTCTTAATCATTAACTTCCTCCTTAATTTATCGAGGAGTGCTCTAATTATATTGGAGGAATAGGTCTGAGCCAACAACAATGTCAACTTGGGTTAGAGTTGCTTCCCATCCCTCCTTTAAGGATGAACTCTTCGAATATTCAACTTGAATGGAAGCAGTGGAGAATGAATTATCCCACCCTTGGGTATAAGCATCTTCTTTGTCCTTTTTATCCTTGGCCTTCAACTCTACCACCTGGCCCTTAGCATCCTCTGTAATCTTCTCAGTCTGGTCAACCTTCTTCATAACATCTCTTACAGTTTTCTCGACATGGGTCTTTTTATCCTCAAGCTCCCTCATAGTATTTTCCAACTTCTTTTCCTTATCCTTATCAGCCCATTTAACAGACTCCAAGGAATCACGCATGCCCTTGAAGGCTGCCTCCACGTCTGTAGAGGGTTTTATAAACTTGTCATCCCTCCTCTGCAGCTGGACATAGTCAACCAAGAACTAAGAAAATCAATAATTTAAAGCATCAACAACAATCAATAGCTATATATAATAACAAGAAAATATAAATTATACTTACCAAAACTAAATTATGGTTGACCCATTCAACCAACCTTACTCAATTGAGAGAAGATGCAGCAGCCTCATCAGTTAGAAGGACCCTTACTCTAATTAGGCAGAGAGAAAGCCCATAATTCACAGTAACTGATTGGAAACTACCCGGGCCCTTAACGATCTAACTTTTCCCTACCAACTCTAAAATAAGGGGTTGGTCCCCTCTTTAGTCTCTTGAGCTAAGGCTCCTAATTTTTCATAGGAGATATTTCGACCATATTGGGATGCTTAGATTACCCAACATCAGACTTCCTTTCAATAGGAGGGGGGACTTAGAGCCAGCAAGGAGGTCTGGTATCTTCCTCTTAACCATTTTCGGTGAAGAAATGTTTGGTGGCACGAGCGAAAGGTCTAGAAATTTAAAGGATGAAGAAGTTCCCCCGGTAGAGAGATTCCCTTTTGTTTGTGGTAGGGACTCAGACTCAATAGCAGAAGCGAAGAAGTTGGGTCTTTTAAATTAATGGGGGATGCTAGAATAGCCTTAGTTTGGCGAGAAATAAAATACGTAATTGAGTTATGGTAGTTAAGCAAAACGGAGGCCGAGCAAGGATGAGCTTCACCAATCCTTTGTTCGATGGATGAAATTACCTTTAGGTCGGTAAAATTAACCTCTAAGGAACGAGGGATGTCTTTTTTCTTTTTCTCTGCAAGACAAAAGGATAAAAAATGCTATTAATAACTGAATTAGAAGGGAGACCAAAAAGATGAAAATTATTCAAAAATGTGCTAATGTCGACCTGTGCCCTGGCCTTCCCGGGGGCAACAAGTCCTAATGTATTCCTCACCCTTAAGAAGAGGGGAAAACTGCAAATCTTTCAAAATAAAGCCATGATCCCAATAATCCTTATTGGAATCAGGCAAATTCACAATGAGGTACCTACTGGAGAATCTTGTTTTCAGGTAATAAATGCTCTCATTAGTGTTTCCCTAACTATAACATTACATTAATATCTTGATTCCTATGTTAGTACCATACTACTCATCAATACAACTTAATCCATTAACTACTCTCTAAGTGTTTGGATACACCTGAGCTGGGACCACATCGAAATATAAAAAAAACTCAAAAAATAGTCGATTGGGAGGAAAGGTAACCCCACACTTAGAAATAAAAATAATGGGGATACAATGACCCTCATCTAGCGCACAGAGGTCACGCGGATTTGTTAACAACTTTGTTTTTACCCAATTAGGAATTTTGTGGGTACCCCTAAAAACCTCCAAGGAACTTTTATCAATAGTATACACCATTTTTGTAACAAAGATGAAAAATATATAGGATTTTTACAGTGATAACGAAATGACAGGGAGGAAGAACCGTCATACATGGCGAAAGAAAAACTTGAGAGAGAAGAAAAGAGTTTTAAATTCAAGGTAAGAAGAATAACGGAGGGAACTGACATTTTATAGAACTCAGTGATGTCTCCTAAGTTACACGAAGTGAAATGATTACACGTACTAACACTTCATTTTTTACAGCGTGTCAGTTACCAAGAGACAAAATAACCAGCATACCCCTGGACGATTAAATATTTTTGTTGTTATTTACGAAAGATCTATTGACTCCAAGAATATAGTTCAGACATTTGCAAACTCCCAGAGGTCAGTAGTCGAGACATCTTTATAGAGCAGAGAAACCCCTGATGGAGAATACTCCAACCTTACAGTTGTTAGTCACCCCAATCAAGAATGAAGTATTGGGGGCCCCGGTTATAACCCAAATAACAATGCTACGTCGGCCAATAACAACGTGACATCTGTCATTATACTCAGTGGTCCCAATCTAGCAGATTTATGTGGTCGGTTTTATCATCCCCTTTGGCCGGTATACTGGCCGACCAACTTTAGGATTGCGAACCATCAGTAAGGTGAATAAACACAGGTGGGAATTACTATAGCCACCCATGCACATGCACGTGAAGAAATACACAACTCTTATTCATAATGCAAAGTTGTAAATATTTAACGTATAAAGGTATTCCACATCTTCTCCATCCCACTACTATAAATAGCTCCTTACACCCCTCAATTGGGGGACAACTGAAAAATAATTTATACCGAAACATAAATATTTTCTGATAGCTTGTATTCAAACCCTAATATCTAGTGGCATTATACCCATAAATGTAGGCATCATGTTGGGTTGAACCACATAGAACCCTTTGTATCTTTCTTTGTCTCTCATCTCTCTCTGGTTAATATTGCTTTTACATTATCTGTGATTGATAATAATTGGTATAACTTATCTAAGACTCATCCTAATCACTATACCAATTTTAGCCCCCAACAAGACCCTTGGTCATTTTTCTATCTAAACAAGATTCACACACTCAAAGTACCTCCACTTTCAATGAGCTTAATTACCCATTTGAAACCAGTCTTTAAATTATTTTTGGATTAATATGACCTAGGCGTAAGTGCCAAAAATATGATTAGCTCAACTTATAAGGTTTTTTTCTTTTTTCCATTTGATTTATTGATTTCAGTATTTAGTAGTAATGGTGAAACGTACTTTATAATAAGCAAATCGTTTTCTAATGTACTAAAAAAGATTAGAGATTTTCCATTTTAGATAAAAGCATCTTTTTAAAAATAAACTGAATATCTATTCAACAATAATAATTTAGAAATCAAAATTAAATTTCTTCTAACAATGCTTACATAAAAACAATCATCTAATATCATTTTTTTATCTCCGCCAAAATCTAATACTAGATGTCCTGCTTCTAATACTAATGGCTTGTCATTGTCACCCATGAACATAAACATATCCCTTTCATTAAGCTTCCTATTACCTGAGACCGCATTTTTATTCATGTGTTTAGCTAAGTAAACGGGGAATTGCTTCTTCTAATGCCATGATAGTTTGTAGGGGTAAAAATTATCTTTCGATTATTTTCCTTCTCCTTGAGGTTTAACCATTATTTTAACCACCAAGTACTGTAATTAAGATTTTCTCTTATTTTTCTTACCTTCTGGGATAGAAGAATATGGGCGTCCCTTAGCAACATGAACAACCCCCTTTTCCTTGATGATATTCTCCGCAACCTGGAGTTCTTTAAGTAGTTGCGCCACGAAGTAATTATATTTGTTCATTAAATATTTTAGGCAAAAATTCTTAAAGGACTTCGAGAGTGATTGGACCATGAAATCATTATGGGTTTAAATTTTTGATCGGAGGAACTCCAATTTCGTTGAACTGGACATCATCTTTAGAACATAGTCATGCACGGAAGTACCATCAATCATCTTTGTGTTTACTACCCTTACCATAGCATTGAGCCTTGCGATATGATTTTGATCTTTAAAAATGTTTTTGAGGTTCATAATTATGTTGTAATCACTTGAGATATTATGATGATAGTGTTGTAATACATTAGTCATAGAGGCCAATATATATAAATGAGTCATCTGATTAACCTTTTTCAATCTCTGGTAAGTCTAGATATCCGATTCAAATGCCTCCTCACCACGCTTGGTAGGGCATGGTTAAGTTAAAACAAATTTCGAATCCTTAGTAGTGAGGCCAATGCCTAGGTTCCTTTTTCAGTCAATGAAATTTATTCGAAATAGTTTGTTTTTCTGAAGTAAACCAGTTGAATCTTGAGCCCGTTGAAATATGAGAATCATCATTTGAGAAAAAAATAAGTTCAAATTAAATACGTGAGAATTAACTTTTGATTAAATTTTAATTTGGCTTTCCTCTACCGCCAAATAGAATCTATCTCACTGAGCATCCTAGTTTCCTTGTGAAGCGATATTACTCGTTGTGAGTTAAATCATCTCACCCTATATTAGGCTGATTTTTCATCTTTCAATTATTTTATCCAGATAGTCCAGGAAACCTTTGTCCAACATAATTGAATAGTGAATGTATTTTGGTTCCACAATTAATGATACTCACTTCGTTGGGGATGATATCGTTACTTATGTTTGAGTGTATATCATTGGTTCATTCTAAAAATTAAAGTCACTCGTGAATAATTTTCCTGTTGTGGGGATTGGAATCGCTCGTGTTTAATTTCAAAGAATTATCACTTAAGAAATTTAAAAATCTACTGATGTCGTGATTAATTCCCTTTGTTTTGGAGGAAAGTCTAACTAACACAAGGAGTTAATCATATCACATTTTAAAACATCAATGGACACAATACGGTTTATGTTGAAACCCATTTGCCACTTAATGTTTTGAACTAGAGGGTATTTATGAAAAATATCTAATCAATTATAAATCCTTGAATTAAATCAACAATAATTTTAAATTACTTGTACAAATTAAATTATCCAATCTTTGTATTTTAATTTTTAAAAATAAAACCATTTTTTAATAACAATAAAATTTGAAGACTGTAATTTAATTTATACATTAAATTAATTACTTGATTCAATTCATCTTTAGAAAAGAATTAATAAATTTTGCTTTTCTTGAAAAATTGTGATTTAGGTTAGTTTCATAAATAAATCAATGTGGTCCATAACATGTGGTTCCTAATTAAATTAATAATCAACTCACAAAATTATATAGCAATTAAATTTTACATGGTAGAGATATAATTAATCACAATCACAAGTAATTATATGTCAAAAGAAATCAAAGTCCCCTTCCACCATGGTCAAGAATTCTTCCTTGAGTAGAGTCATTTTGGGTCAAAACTCTTTCGAACAATATTCAATTATAAAACTGAATCTGGAGAGGTAGACGCAAAATTCAACACAAACTGATCCCTGCCCCTCGCTAAGATCGCGGATGCGTGAGGTCAGATTGTGGTCTTAGGGCCTTACCCGTGGTCGCAACCCCTTCGTTGTTGTATCTTCCTCTAGTTCTAGGGTTCACGCATCTTTGGTCAAAACTACATCATTTTGACCCTTACAACTTTCAAAATTCTATTAAAGGACCTCCAATCATGATCTCGATAATTTCGAAACTCAAAAATCCTCCACCACGATCAGAACCCATTACGATGTAGGTTTACATAAATAAAACTTATTACATCCCCTTAAAAACTCCTCCATTAAATCAATTTTTCCAATAATTAAAATAACCTAATTATTATAACCAAATAGAATCTCAGTACTAACCATGGATAAACCATCGGATGATCCATTCACATAACAAATTATGTGACTATGATGGATGGAGTAATAAAAAATCGTACAAAATCATGTTAATACACAGCACATATAGCCATGCACATATTTTCTAGCAAGGAGCCCCAATATTTAAGATGGTGGACAACATGTACCTTTTTAAAACATGATCAATCTATAATCGTGGATCTAACACCAATTGTGTTTGAATCACATAACCTTTGAGGATCTTGTAGGTGATCCGAATGAGGAGATAAATTTGGTGTAGAAGATGAAGAGGTTCATTGTCTTCCTCCACCAAAACCTTTATAGAAAATTCCATATGCCTCAAATTTTCTATTATATGATCCCCTTAAAGTAAGCCTTGTTTGTTGGCACACCCGGAGATAAAAACTTGATGATTTGTGAGAGAAATAAATTTTTCTCTCCTCACCCCTTAGCAAAGATGTGAATAGTGTTTTCCTACCTCTCTCTATAACCCTTAGAATGTGTTATACTACTTAAACCCATTTCTTAGACCCATATATATATATATACTTGAAATGGGCTTGGGCCAATTAGGATTTTTAGAGAGTTTGGGCCTACTACTTAGGTATGGACAGTAATAGGGACCCAAGACTAATAATTAAATTGGATTCCAAATGTAAATATGAAAATCCCATATTACTTCCCATAATATATTTTTATTTCTTCTTTAATTGTAATTAAATTCATTAAATAATTACAATTGCACTCTAATTTAATTATCTTAGAATTACTTAAATAAAGAGGGCTTGTTTGGAAAGTTAAATAGTACATACTATGATTCCCCGCGTAAAGCATACAATACCTACTTGGTGAAATTTAATTTGCTGCTAATCGATTTTCACCAATATTTTATTATTCCTTAATCTCAAACTTAACTTATATGATACTCTACCCGATTATGAAATAATCCACTAATCAAATTTACTGGTAGAATCAAAATTTATAAGTTTATCAAGCGGGTATCACAATTTAGGATATCTCCCCGGATGTGGATGCCTTCAATTATGATCTCAGACATGTCCAAACAATGATTTTCCAACTTGTAGAGATTGAGGCCCAATAAATTGGATTTCACCCTTGTCCTTATTCAATACATTCATGAGTACTAATATGATCCTCTTTGAACTATCAGGCATGTTCTTGAACCATAAGACATGTTCATGTTGTCAAGATAAACTACTAATATCATACTTATTGCTGTATCGATAAGACATCAAGTCCCTATCTAGGTTGTTAACTATTCAGTTGAACTAGAACCGAAAGTCTTCTTTCGTGATCAGAACGAACCCAACTTACCATAATTCTTACTAAATTTTAGTTTAAGTAAACGACATATATATATATATATATAATATTTAAGATTAATATAAGTTATTCTCACAAACATGATTCTCATTTAAAAATGAACCTGACAAACCTTTATTAATAAATAAATATCATACATGGTTTTAAGAATAAAATCTCAACATTTGGATGCCTATGTTGTCAGTTTTGCCTTGAGTACGATGGCAATGTATGGCTAGGCTTACCTTAGTTTAAGGTGAGGTGAGATACCTTGGGGCTGAGTGCTGGCGAGGATGACATGAGATGTAAATGGGTATCATTTAATATTGTTATGTAAAGTAAGATAATTCTTATAATATGTGGGGTTTAACCCACGCAATTTTCCTAAAAACCTTTTGACGTATTCAACAGCTGGAGGAGCAAGGATGACTGGATATATTGCAGGGTTATCTTTATTCGGTTATTAAAGTATGTGAAGTGGAGTTACCTCACACCGAATTAATTTTATACTTGGACCATGTACATTTCAGTTTATTCTTCATAAATTTTTATGGTCCATGATTGATTCCAAAGTTGTTTATATTTTGTTTTCATTTGGGGCAGTCGAGACATTTGTCTCGTGGTACTTATTCACTTTTATTGATTTAGTTATTTGAGACTCGTATATGTTATTTCATTTTTATTTGTATTTTTTATATTCTGCCATGGATGGTTTTAGTTTTATTAATTAATTCTTTAATTCTTATAATGATATAAATCCTTTATCTTTGGCATTGAGGTTTGGCCATCCATTACGTGGAAAATAATGGGTGTTACACCATGACCACATCCACATCGGAGAACATAATTACTCAATTGGGGCAAATCTATGTAAATTACCTTTTACTAATGACGAGCTCAGAAACCATAAGTTGAAAGGCATATTGAAATCTAGCGATGATTGTGATCCTCTCTCGAAACTTCTTATCGCTTCACTAAAAGGGTCGGTGCACCCGTGGATGGCGATCACCTTACCTAAAGGCTGGTGGTCGTAGTCTTCTTTCTTCTAAGCAGTATTAAATCGATCGGCTACCTTCTTCTTCTTTGTGTTTGTATATTTCAATTCTCCATCTTATAGCTATAGTCCTGGTGATAATTTAACCGCTCATTGGGATTACTTGCCATTTTTGGCAAATTTTTGTATTAGGGTTTATCCTTGATTTGAGTTAGGATCTTGTAAATAGTATTTTTAGAGGAGGTGTCAACCGCTTAATATGCATTTTGTTTGGTCAACATCCTTGTTATTCTTTTAACCTCGTGTTTTCCCCCTTTCTTAGTTGGGTTCAAATAGGTTTCACCTTTTTATCCCTTCTTTTGATATCCATTTTTCTTTACTTTCACATGTCGATCATCTGCATTGAGGATTTCCTCTCACTTTTGCATATTTCTCAATACAATCCATAAGGTCATCCATGGACGACGGTGGCTTCTTTGTCAGTGACTGCTACAAGTCATTTGATTGGGAGAGGCCGAAATTGAATGAAGAGACAACCAACTGCAATGTGCAGTCATGTTTCTCATTGAATAATTCCTAATACCTTTAAGCATATTTCTTGAAGGACTCCACATGACTCTTAGAATGGAGATCAGGGAATCTACTTCATTAACAACCTTGCTTCTAGTGGTAAAATGAGTTGTGAACTACTCCGTCAATTCTCTTAAGTCCAGTCTCACCTAGAGTTGATGAGAAAACTCGAAACATAAGGGCGTCATTGTGACATAGAAACATGAAATAACTAAATGAGGTATATTGGGTAGGCTCAGTTTTTATCATCATAATTGTTGATTTTTGGCATTGAAAACTTCCTCGGTGGGTTGACATCTCAATTTTCTGAATGAACGAGGATGTTGAGACATAGATTAGTGCCTTCCCGGGTAGATCCTTTGGTGTACGAATATGGTTCTAATTCAGGTGGCCATCCAATTCTATTTTTATGAAGTCGCTTATGTCATCCATGACCTGAAATCATGCTCGGTGATGGAGGCAAGTCCAAAGGGATGACATGGATATTAGAATGAGATCAATTAACAGGATGATCTACCCTGTTGTCAGTTCGGTGAATGGATGTATCTATCCTCGTGCTGGATAAAGCGGTGTTCCTCGAGGAACGGATTTTTTTCCAGCATGACGTTCTAGTCTATAAGATCTTGATCCATGCCCCCTGTGTGCTCAGTCAAGTATCTACTGAAATAGATGATCTCAACATCACGCTCATGCAAACGCTCCTTATACAAATTTAACGATTCATTATGTTGGATTCATGGAAGGTGACTCCAAAGGAGTCTTGTGACGGCGATTCCATCTACTAGGACCAGAAAGGTGGGATGATTGCCCAGGGGATCTTGCATCACTGATAGACGGATGGGACCTTGATAGATACGAGTATTTCCTTTTAAGACAGATCTCTAACTCTTTAACTGGATATGCCTTCCTCTTTGGGAATGGTACGACTGTACTATTAGAGTTTTATTTAGCATTGAGGGTATTTTAGTATTTTCCCTTCTCCTATTATTATTAGGTGGTTGTTGTAGGTTATATATATTCTCTCTTCTTCCTTTTATTGTAAGACATTCTAGTGTATGGCAATATGAAACTCTAACCCCTCTTTCTGTTCGCTCGACTGTTTTGAAGGTAATTATGATCGTTTTCCTCCTGTTTGTTCGATTAATTGTTTAGTTCGTTCGATTTGGTTCCGTTTGGGTACTGTTTGATTGTTTATCTTCATAATGGCTGGTGAAAGATATGATTCGCTGCAATCAATTAGTGTCATATTAGATGGAAAACATTATACGTATTGGAGTTATGTTATGAAGAATTTTTTGAAAGGGAAGAAGCTTTGGGGTTACATTAATGGCGATTTGAGTAAGCCTAACGATAAGACGAACGTTGAAAAATATGCAGAGTTGTTGGATGTTTGGGAGGCAAACAACTCAAAAATCATCACTTGGATTAACAACTCCGTTGCACCTTCTATTGGTATACAGTTGGCTAAGTATGATTATGCAAAGGATGTTTGGGATCATTTGGGCAGATTGTATACCCAATCTAATTTCGCAAAAAAGTACCAGTTAGAGTGCGATATTCGAGCTCTTGAGCAAAAAAAATTTGAGTATTCAGGAGTTCTATTCTGCTATGAAGGATCTATGGGATCAGTTGGCTCTCACAGAGTCGGCTGAATTGCGGGCCTTTGCACCATATGTTTCCAATAGGGAGGAGCAACGTCTGGTTCAGTTTCTGATGGCATTGCGTGATGATTTTGAGGGTCTTTGTGGGTCGATTCTTCATCGTAGCCCACTTCCAACTGTTGATTATGTTATTCACGAGTTGTTAGCCGAGGAGATTCGTCTCAAGACTCAGTCAGGGAAGGTAATTTCTTCGGACCCTAATCCATCTGTTTTCGCAGCCTCCTCTCGGCCTCTTTCCAGTAATCAGAACAAGCCTTATTCGAGGGTTGCAAGTGATGAATGTAGCTATTGTAAGGAGAAGGGTCATTGGAAGTCTCAGTGCCCTAAGTTGCGAGCACAACAATAATCAAATAGTCGACCACCTCAGCAACAGTTTTCTGGTTGGAAATCCAATAACCATTCTCAGCAGCGTTCATATAGGCCTTCACAGCCTAATACTGCAGCAGTTGTACCGCCATCAGACTCATTTGCATCAGGTTCTTCATCATTAACTCCATCCATGTCTTCTCTTGCTGAGCAGTTTCAAAAGTTTCTTGCCACACAGCCTTACGCCATGTACATCTCTTCACCAGGTAAGTCCTCAGGTATTTGGATTCTAGACTCCGGCACTTCTAATCACATGTCACCAAATTTGTCCTCTTTTGGTTCTTTTTGTCCCACTTCTTCGTTGCCCGTTATGACTGCAGATGGTACTCACATGCCCCCAATGGGTGTTGGGACTATTGACTCACCCAACTTATCTCTCTCTAATGTTTACCACATTCCTAAGCTTACAATGAATCTTATCTCTGTTGGTCAACTATGTGATGCCGATTACTCAGTTTCCTTCTCTTCTATCTTTTGTCATGTGCAGGATCCACAGTCTCAGAAGGTGATTGGGACAGGCCGTAGGCAGGGGGGATTGTACATCATGGAGAAACTTAATGTTCCAATGGTTGCAGATTCTAGTGTTGACTTGTCATCCTTTCGTTTGAGTTCAGATTCGTCTAGCTTTTATTTATGGCACTCTCGTCTTGGTCATGTCTCAGGTTCACGATTAAAATATTTGGCTTCTACAGGAAAATTAGGAAATTTGCATTGCCATGATATCTCTGATTGTAGCGGTTGTAAACTTGCAAAATTTTCAGCTTTACCGTTTAATAGAAGTATTTCCTCTACTTTTGCACCCTTTGATCTTATTCATTCTGATGTGTGGGAACCGTCTCCTATTATTACAAGAGGAGGGTCTCGATATTATGTGTCCTTTATTGATGATTATACGCGATACTGTTGGGTTTTTCTCATGAAACGACGTTAGAATTTTTTTGATATTTATAATAAATTTCGTGCCTCTGTCAAAACTCAACATTCTACTATTATAAAATGCTTTAGATGCGATTTTGGTGGGGAATATACTTCTCAAATTTTTGGTGAGTTGCTTGATTTAGATGGAACTATTCACTAATCATCTTGTACTGACACTCCTGAGCAAAATGGTGTTGCTGAAAGGAAACATCGGCACATTGTTGAATCTACTCGCTCTCTTTTATTATCCGCATATGTTCCTAGTGAGTTTTGGGGAGAGGTTGTCCTTACTGCTGTTAATCTGATTAATAAGATTCCGACCTCTCATTGCTCAGGTTTGTCACCTTTTGAAAAGTTGTATGGGTGTGCCCCTGATTATTTTTCCTTAAAGGTGTTTGGTTGTACTTGTTTTGTTCTTCGACCTCGTGTGGAACGTACCAAATTATCTCCAAAGTCAGCTATTTGTGTCTTTCTTGGTTATGGTGAGGGTCAAAAGGGATATCGTTGTTATGATCCAGTTACAAAAAAATTATATGTCTCTCGCCATGTTGTGTTTCTTGAGCATATTCCTTTCTTTTCTATTCCTGATAGCCCTCATGAACTCACTAAATCTGATCTCTTCAATATTGATCCGTTCTCTGATAATGATGAGAGTGTGCCATCTGAATTACCTTGCACCACCGATAGTGTGCCACCCCATGTTTCTCTTGTTCCTATTATTTCTACTGATGCAGGTACTTTGCCATCTGATGTTCCTGATGCTCCCCCTTCTCGTGTGGCCACCCAAGCACCTGCTGAAACAGTGGAACCTCCTTCTCGCTATCCAAAACGTCCACGTAAGTCCACTCAGTCACCAGATTTTGTTTATTCTTGTTATTCTGATTCTTTTGCTTCATTTTTATCCTCTGTTCACTGCCTCTCTGAGCCTTCGTCTTATAAAGAGGCAGTTATTGATCCTCTTTGGCAACAGGCTATGGCTGAGGAACTCTCTGCTTTGCATCAGACAGATACTTGGAGTTTGGTCCCCTTACCTGCTGGTAAGCGGGAAATTGGATCTTGTTGGGTATATAAAATCAAAACCAGGTCAGATGGGTCAATTGAGCGGTACAAAGCAAGATTGGTTGCTCAGGGTTTTTCTCAGCAATATGGTATGGATTATGATGAAACCTTTGCTCCTGTTGCGAAATTTACTACTATTCGTACTCTTATTGCTGTTGCATCTGTTCGTCAGTGGAATATATCGCAAATGGATGTTAAAAATGCGTTCTTGAATGGTGATCTTCATGAGGAGGTTTATATGACTCCTCCTCCGGGTGTTCCACATGGTCCTGGTGAAGTTTGTAGGCTTAAGAAAGCCTTATATGGTCTCAAACAAGCACCACGGGCTTGGTTTGAGAAGTTTACTGCCGTGATTACCTCTCTTGGGTTCATTCCAAGTGAGAATGATTCAGCTCTCTTTATCAGGTGCACCTCCGGTGGTCGTATTATGATCTCTTTGTATGTTGATGATATGATTATTACTGGGGATGATGTTGGTGGAATTACAGCGTTGAAGTCTGAATTATCTCGTTGTTTTGAGATGAAGGATTTGGGGCCCCTACGTTACTTTTTGGGTATTGAGGTAGATCATTCTCCAAAGGGTTATCTTCTCTCACAATCTAAGTACATCGGGGACATTCTTGAGCGTGCTCGCCTCACTGGTACTAAGATTGTTGATACCCCTTTGGAGCTTAATGTTCATCTTTCCCCGTATGATGGTGTTATTTTGCGTGATCCCACCTTATATCGCACTATTGTGGGCAGCTTGGTTTATCTCACTATTACTCGTCCACATATAGCTCATGCTGTCCATGTTGTTAGTCAGTTTGTTACTGCTCCTACTACAGTTCATTGGGCAGCTGTTCATCGTATATTGCGATACTTGAGAGACACTCGATTTCAGAGTCTTTTACTTCCTTCATCTTCTTCTTTGGAGCTGCGTGCATACTCTGATGCTGATTGGGCCGGTGATCCTGCAGATCGCAAATCAGTTACTGGATTTTGTGTGTTTATGGGTGATTCTCTTGTTTCTTGGAAGAGCAAAAAGCAAGTTGTTGTTTCTGTGTCTTCCACGGAAGCCGAGTACCGTGCTATGGCTTCTACCACTCGCGAAGTTGTTTGGCTACGTCGGTTACTTGCAGATATGGGTGTCTCTCTTTCTCAGCCCACTCCTATGGACTGTGATAATAAGAGTGCTATTTAGATTGCTCACAATTCAGTTTTTCATGAGAGGACTAAGCACATTGAGATTGATTGTCATATTACTCGTCATCATCTTATGCATGGCGCCATCACTTTGCCTTTTGTTTCTTCTTCCGCACAGATAGCTGATTTGTTTACTAAGTCTCATCCAGTTCAGCGTTTTCGTTTTTTGGTTGGCAAACTCTCAATGCTTCTCGCTACAGCATCGTGAGTTTGAGGGGGATATTAGAGTTTTATTTAGCATTGAGGGTATTTTAGTATTTTCCCTTCTTCTATTATTATTAGGTGGTTGTTGTAGGTTATATATATTCTCTCTTCTTCCTTTTATTGTAAGACATTCTAGTGTATGGCAATATGAAACCCTAGCCCCTCTTTTTCTCTCTTTCCATTTGATTGTAGATCTTTGATATATTATCATGTACGTCACTCATGAAGGAAAAGGTATAAAATCTAATGGTGGGAGACATTCTTCTTCCCATGGCTGGAGTGTTATGCAAGAAGATAAATCAACACATAAAATGTGTAGTTCATTATGTCCTAACTCGTGTCATTATTAAAATTCATATACACATTATAAAGTTCCACGTCTTATACATCACAAAAATTATGTATACATTACTGAAAAACAAAAGTATCCATTATACGGACCTCACTAAAACACTTTTTCACCTGGTCGTAAACCCAAGAAAACTTATCTATAAGAGAGTAAATAAAAATATATATATTTTTCACACAAACATATATATTAGTTCGTCTTACTCCGATAATGCTAAGAAATCGATCAAAAACAATCATTGCATGAATAAGAAGCTAGAAATGAAAACCCAAGCCCGTCTGAATCCATGGAAAGAAATTATATGCTAAAAAAGATGCATGTTACCTAATTGCTCATTGGATGCGAACTTGGAGTCATAAGACCTCGAATATTTATGTCACAGTTTTTTTAAGACTCCAATTTTATTGGGAAATCTAACAATAAAAATTTCGAGAGTATATGGATCAAAATATGACTTGCCTTCTCACTGGCAAAATAAAGCTCGACACAAACAAAACAAAATTATTGGTTAATGGACAGAACCACAATAATTTCACGTGATATCAATGTCAATAAATAGTTTAGTGCTGATAGGATTCATCTATTAAAAACCATTAGGATCTTATAATTTAAGTAAATAAAGTGTAGTGTTGGACCTTCTAACTTCTAGAAAAATTATGTAGTTTAATGTAAATGAAAATTTACTAAGCTAATTATTAATCATCTAATTGAGTTTGTTAATAGGTTAATATGTCAACTACTAATATAATGAATAATAACCGATGAACACGTCAAAATAATAGGTTGGGTTTAAATATAATTTTTTACACTTATGACCCAATATGACGCGGACACAATCAAAACTGACACAATCAGTTGCAAGCTCTATTTCCCTTGCCAACAAGCATGACGAAATTACACCACCACAATCTCAAACTCCCATAAAGCATAATTAATCTTCATTAATGTTTTCCAGATGAGGATGAATACAATCACGAGAGAATCCTACAATTAACTCGGTGTTTCACAAATCAATTGAAAGCAAAACCCAAGAATAGAGTGTGTCGAGTACCAACATAAATACGCCAAATTTTATTTAGCAACACAATTTTCTTCTCTTGCCTACTTGGGTTCAAGGGGCAATTTTAAAATGCCCATGAATGAAACAAGTCCTGAATCAAGACTTTTTCCATGTTCAGAAACTCGGTTTTCAATTTCTCCTCCATAGACTAGCCAGCCTTACATCCTACTATTCAACCACTCGATCATGTCCTTCACAATTTCTTCTCGTTCAGGTTCGAAAAGTAGATCGTGCAAGTACCCTTCAAGCAGTTTGATGGATTTGTCAGTTGAGGAGGCCTCCTCGTATAGCTTTTGAGAAGCTTCAGGGTCAGTTACAGTATCAGCAGTGCCATGGAGAACTAGGAATGAAACTTTCAATTTGCAGAGGTTCTTCTGCAAGTATGATGTTATTCGAAGAATCTCATATCCAGTTCTTACCCTGATTGATCCAGTATACACCAATGGGTCTGAATATTTAGCCACTAATGCCTCTGGATCACGAGAAACTGGCATCCCCTTCTTATTTGCAGCACTAAACTGGTATTTTGGCAACAAGAAAGCAAATATTGGTGCAAGTACCTGTCATATATGCCGAAAAATATTAACTTTGGGGTAAAAACTGCTTATAAACAGAATTGAAGAGTATTAAGTCCGTGATTATATTAGTAATCAAAGAGGTTAGGGTATTGCTTTTTTTTGGGTGACCAAGGTATCATCTTTTAATATAAAAATGAAAAAAGTACAATCATTTCTGTTGTCAAAACAAAACTGATTCAACGAGATACCAAAAGGTTAAAAACTATAAATTCTCTCCTGAGGCTCCATCAGATTAAGGTAATGTATTCTTCCCCTAGGCAAAAAATAAATTGCTGAACAGCATTTTCACTTGCAGTTCATAATTATTGTTTGTGTGATTTGGAAAAAATATTGAATATAATTAACTCTGAATAGTCATAACGTAAATTTCAGCACTCTACTTTTTCAATTTGTAAATATTGTTTTCACCACGAACCAATCAGAACCAGAAACTAGCTACCGCAATAGAAAAAAATAAAACTCACCTTAAAAATTGGATGGGAAGGCTGAACTCCAACAGCAGGTGAAGTCAATAAAACACCTGATATGCAGGCTTCAACCTTTGGATCAAGTACTGCCTGCAATCATAAATACCAGTTTACCATCTCTTAGTCATTAGAGCACCAAATCAGGTTTCAAATTTTGACGACCAATACGATAAATGGATAATTGTTCACAAACTCACCTTGAGGACTATGGCTGCACCTGTTGAGTGTCCAAAGCAAAAACACGGAAGTCCAGGATTTTCAGCTAAAATCTTTGCAATAAATGATTTCTACATAATATTGAAGACAAAGAAATGAATACAATTTAATGTTAATATTAGCAAGTAGCATCGCATCTAGTAAATGAACCTACAGTATCAGCAACAGCGTCATCAAGAGAGTTGACATATGCATGAAGCCCATCACTCCCACCATGTCCTGTGAAAGGACAAGGAATCAAATGATTAAAACAAATGTTTGAACGACAAAAAGAATGAAACGCAAAATTTGATGTTGATACTTGAAGTTGCCTCGTATAGATCCACGGTCAAATTACATAAATATTTTTCTCATAAAGGCACAGCATCCACACTCTCTTCAACAAAAGTCAGACTCACACACTTCCATATTAGAGAGAGAGAGAGAGAGAATATAATGAACACATAATTACACCCAATAATGTACCTAGAAAGGTTTGTAAAAAAATGATAGAGACAGTTATAGATTAGTGAATGAACCTAGCCGCAAATAGAACTTGGTATTTGTAGCAAACTGATGTAAGGTCAGGTTTTGATTCATTATAACCCAATTTTCACAGTTGGGTGAGTTGGGTGCCTTTATCCCTTTAAAGGGTGCTCTAAGTATTAACATTATCAAATTTTGTTCATTAAATAATGGCATAACATTTTTAAAGTAAAATCCCTTCAATTTACATCCCCATACGACTGATGAAAGAAGGATGTCCGGGTTTTAGATTTTTCGGAAAAGCACGAGTCCTCCCTTGCTCATTTCTTAAATGTACAAAGCCAGATGCAAAGACTCAAATAATAAGCTTACTTATTGGGAGGAGCTTACATGTTTTTTGGCATCAATGGGTCCCCAATTGAAATATATTGAAGCCCTGCAACATCCAAATATATGTATGCATAATTGAAGAATCGCGATCTCTACACTATAAAACAGTATCTAAAATAACAAGTCATTGAGTTTTAAGGATCATCTGGAAGATGCATATGCAAGATCCAACTAGAACAGGACTCTGAGGAAGAGAGGGAGTGACTTTTTTAACCTGATCACAACCTTTTTCAAGATTTCACATTAACCCGTAAACATGAGCATTCACCCATTATTCGGAATTTTACAGCTACTACTCTCTCCCCTCTCCGCCCTCCCCCCCTCCCTGCACCCAAGTTCCCTCTCTCCTGATAATAAATTTGGCACCAGCAGTTACAATGTATCGCAGCCATAATCAAGAATGTAATTTGGATGTTTTGAGGTTTATGAAAACAAGTTTATGACTAACAAAACTCAGGTAATCAAAGGGAAATGGAAATCCATTATAGGGACCGTAATCATTGTTTCATTCAGAAAAAGTAGAGCTGCTTGCACATAACAGCTACAGGAAAGGTGCAAAGAGTTGTATGATCAAAAAACCTTCCCCGCAAACACCCGCGTCCCAACACACATGCGCGCTAGTCTGTTTCTAAAAAGGAGAAACAGTATATTTTCATCTCTTGCTAAATACAATCGCAGACCTCAGAATCAGATAGTAGTTGATTAGTTGAACATATTGTTCATGGGAATATTTGAGGAACTATTTTATCTTTTACAGATCTTAATTCAAATCTGATGCTTTTTCTTTAGAGCTGAAAAGTAAGAAACCATTAACTACAGTTTTTAAAATGAGAAATCATTAGGTGATCAGGATTCACAACTTTTGTACCATACGTGCAATCTCCCCAATGAAATACAAAGAGTAAGGAATGGGATAACTATAGTTGGAAAAAATTTAAACAACCGTCATCAAGGTGGCATCAGCAAATGACGACTTAATGGGACAACAAAGGGATCACCACATGGAGGTGAGCAAAAAGAAGTATTAGATAGAAATTTTTTCCCATTGGCAATGCTATACCCCGACTCTTAACGAAGCAAAAGCATCTTCTAATGATTCAGATGTACATTTCAGGTCAAAGGATTATCCAACAATCAAAATCACCCACCAAAAATAGGGAAATAATAGGCAATAATGTATTCGCAAAGAAAAGAACTCCAGGTCCAGTAAATGTGAAATCGTTTATTTTCTTGAATCCAATCCAATCCAGTATACCGCAAACAAAATGTGAAATCGTTTTTCGACTTACCAATCCAATCCATCCCATAAACCTTGTATCCATTCGCATTCAGCTGCTTTGCAAAATTACTGTATCTGCTACTGTTTTAAGAGAAGCACTCATACATCTTAGGCAAGCAAGTTAAAGAAGCTGACTCAGAATAACAAGATCCGAGAGGAAAACACACATTACAAACCTGTGTTCATTCAGGCCATGCATAAGAAGAACAAGACCCCTGCACAGGAAGACAAAATAATTGTCAGATTCTGCTTCAATGCGAGTCTTGAAGTTTCAAATTTAAAAGGAGGTAGTAAAAGAAAATAAACCAATATAAGAGAAGAAGTACCACCAAAAAAATTTAGGTCATCAAAATTATCACAAGTGACACTATGACGTGACTTTAATATTCTAGATTTAATTAGAGGGAAAATGTACATTCTTTCGAAGAAAATTTTGATATTCAGGTCGATACATAATTTCAGATTCATACACCTCTACAGAGACTTAAAAGGGAAAACAGATATAAGCCAGAAAGTCTTCTGAACTCATGATATGGCCAAGGACTAGAAAATTACAGGCAATTAACTAAACTCAGTTCCACCAGTTATATGGTAACTCAACAAAGCTTACTTTCTTAGAATTCCTAGCCAAAGCAAAAATACATACTAATTAAGGAATAGAAAGGAAATGAATCAATTTAAACGGTGATTAGGTCCGTTGGAACAGCGAGGGTTTTATCAGGCTTGTCTTACGCCGATTCTGCCAGGATTTTTTTTCTTTTTGTTCTTTTCATTGATTTCTTGTTAAGTATAAACCGAATGGGATTCCTAAGGGCAAAAGGGAAATCATTGTATTAATCTGAAGGGGAACAAGAGAGGTTTGAGTAAGAGATTCAGAATTTGATACGAGTGCTAAGGGGTCGGAACTTTGGATAACTTTCTTGTATATATTCACTATTCCTCAGTATAGTGGAGTCTTTCAGTGGTTGCCAGCTCTTTATGGACCAAATTCATGTTGGGGCAATCATGTTAAATCCTAGATCCACAAATTAGTTTATTTGCATTGCCTTGGGTTTCTCTTTGCTTATTGCTTCACTTCATTACTTGCGCTTTTGGATTGTTTTTCTATTTTGTTGTGTCCATCAAGAACAAGGTCTTTTAAGCGGACAAGGCAATTGATAAAAATACCTGATTCGTGATTTTGGCATTTTGGATTGCAATTTTTCTTCCAATACATTTGCAACGGGTCCCAATCTACAGATCGGCCGAATTAATGAGTAGGGAGGATATTTTCTAGTTGTTTAGTTTTACACAAGATATCTTAGCTATTAATATAATATTAGGACATCTATTATTAGCTTTAAGTTATCTACCTTTTTACTTTTAAAATGTCTCACAAGCAAGACTTGTAGACCGACAGATAAAGGCATTCCCTCCACTTTGTAGTCAATGATGAATATTATTACTTCATGAATGAGAATAGAGAGAGACACATATATCATTATTTCTTTTGTCTAGTTGTGTGTATATGCACTTCCATGAAATTACATATCTTCCTCTAGTAACCAAATACACAGTTTATTGTCTGGTCAGCACCACTAACAGGTATCGTTTTCCAGTTCAAAATTAGTAAAACAAACCATGAGAGTTAAGGTTTCTCAATATTCTATCTCATTTCATTTTCAAATTCAAAACGGAACCATTATAATTGAACGAAACAAGGTTCAAATATTGCAATGTCTACTATTTGATTAACAAAATATTCAACCACATTTTGTTTTGAATCCTAGATTGTTTTGCTTTGGCCACGTAATTATCGGTTATAATCGTACCTTTTGTTCCCCTTTTTGAGTTGGGCGTGTACATGTTTGTTATATGTTTTTATTATTAGTTATCGTATTCACAAAAAATTACCCCGAAAAGGAGAGCTTGTTAAGGCTCCAAAAATCTTCACTTCATACATGAAAAAGCAAGTCAAAATGCCGCCTCACGTAAACAACTTCAAATATGTAAAAAATGAACGGCTAACCGTGCTTAAAAAAAGTAAGAAAAATAAAAATAAAACCCAAATGCACAAACTCTTCTTCAAAGTACATGATAAATCAGGATTTTTTATAATGAGTTTCATCCTAATAGGATCTGAATGACTCATTTCCCATCAAAACGACATATTTTCCATGAGTGAATTGACATTAATATTCTGTTAAAAGAAAAAAAATTAAATGGTCCATTCATATCTCAACCAGTCCACTAGTTACATGAAATGTATATGATGGAAGACAAAAAATAGGAAAAAACAAACAAATGTGGGGTATAAGTTGAGGATGCAATTTCCAAATTGCAGAGGCAAGCAGCAAACAATAGATCTCCGAGATACATTTGTCATTAGCTTCTTTGTCTTGTATCATTTTTTCTCCTCTTTATATACATATACAGTGTTTTTGTGCGTTATTTATGTTATCTCCACTATCTCCCATTTCATAACAATCAATAAAACTTTTCCTGAAATCAACCGGAGAAGTCAGTGTTTTTCTCTTTTCTTGAGACCACCACTGAGAAGTTAAAATTGCGTGCCAATAAGTGTGGTCAGGAACAGTACAAAAATCCTACAGACAATGCAATGATGAATAATGCATTTGCACATAGAGAGGTTAAATTCTCTCTGTGATGCCACTCACATTAAATTAAGTGCAAAAGACAGTTAAAAATTGTAATTCTTGGGGTGCGGTCCGGGAATAAAAGCACAATACATTATATTACACCTACATATATCACAAGACAGAGCATCTATATGAATGAATGAATGAATGTTGGTATGTAGCGTTAATTTTAAACTCTGTACTTTAAGAAATGCAGCCAATTATTCTCAGGATCATCGAGTTATTATATAAAGGACAAAAGTTCATTACTATGCACTTCATTGAATTGTGATGTTCAAATCTTATAGTGTCGATGAGAACAAGAAGAATATGCAGTAACATTATCTGTTCAATCCCCATACAACCAAACAAGAATATGAAATATGCACAAAATAAATTGCAGACCTCAGGTTTTGGGATTTTGAATATATTGGCTGAAAATAACTTTAATGATGGAAAAAAAAAGCTTAGGGTCCGTTTAGTTGTGAAAAACTGTTTTTCATTTTCCATTGTCACTTCCTACGATATATCTTTGCCAATGGGCCATTAAAATGAGAAAGAGGACTAGAAAATTGTTTTTCAACTTAAGCAATTCTAGAAACAAATATTTCATGATTTTCAGATTAGCTTATATTGTAAAACAATTTTTCATGAAACCACATTCTTATTCTCATTTAAAGGGTATACTTTGCCAAATTATAACACAATATGAAAAATGAAAATAGAAAACTATTTTCCACAACTAAACACACCCTTACATTTTCAGCGTGACAGGCAATGTATTATCGTTTCACCAAGCAATGGCCCTTAATTTTAAATTTTTGACCTCCCTAATGAAGGTTAATATGATCAACTCAGCATTAAGTCACTTGACCACTATTAGCTCATGGGTTAATACCAAAACGATGCAGCCACAACAGTTAATTTATTTATTTTTAAATTAGGCCCTATTTGAAAAATCTTTTGAAGGTGATTTTTTTATTATTATATTGGATTGCTTTGTAATTCTTAATTAAATCATCAAAAATTGAACCAATAGTCATGTTAGCTCCGAGTAGAACAAATCTGGACCGGTGCTAAGAATGAATACACTGTACAAACACGTTCAAAACTCCCATCCTAACGTAAACAAGAGACTCGAAACTTCCAAAAACAAAAGTAATTACAATAATCTCCTTAATCAGAAGAGAAAAATAATAATCTTCCCAATACAAATATTAAGAAGTTAGTGAGAAAGTAAACAAAAGCTGAAGCAAAAAATACATTTAAAATAAAATCTATGATGAAAAAACACCAATAAATTAAAGGGGTGGAAGAAGTGGTGAAGGGGACTCAAGTGGATGCAGACCTAGATATTTGATATTCTATTGAGCAAGTGGACCGTTGCACATGCACTCGTATACACAAATAGAATTGTGTATCAATCATGATACAAAAGAAATTAAAAAGGTCGCAGTGAATATTAAAAAAGAAAAAAAGAAACATTTTAGCAGAATTGAAGAAAATAAACCGACCTGACTTTGATAGATACTGGGGTCCAGGATTGCGTAAACATGCTATCACCTCTCGGCGTAACAAACAACGAAAACTCCCTAACCGATTCCTCATCCTCATCCTCATCCTGTAACACCCTCTTAATTGCAATCGCTCTCCTCGCCGCCACCTCCTGATCCACCACCGCCGCGGCCGATGCGCTGCTCTTCCACGGTACCACGCTTGTCGGGACTCTAACCACCGCCCCTTTCCGAACACTCTCTTGCTTTTCATCTTTACCTCTCTCCGGCGATGACGACGAAATCGAGGCCACTTTTCGCCCTCGAAATGGGAAAAGAAATATCATAACAAAGGCGTTGATTAGCATCAGTAAACTCTTCAGCGCTCGAACCGAAAAAAGCGCGTTGATTCGTCCGCTGGCACCGGAGGTTAACATTATTGCGGCGTCGTTTGTTTCTATCGTCATTGGATTGAGTTTTCTGCGGGATAAGAATAAATTGGATGAAAAATATGAGGAGTTTGTGGATATGGTTTGTGAATTAAGTTTTGGTTTTGTTTTGTTATTAAAACGGAATTGGGATTGATTCGTGGCTGGAAAATGAACTCGCGGTGACGTCAAGCAGAACATAAAACAGAGACACGGCTAAAAAGGAATGGCTTTCCGATAAATTTAGTTTGTTTGAATAACAGTATTGAATGGGTTTTGGGTTATGCCGAAACAGAGTTGAATAGAATTTTAAAGAAAACGCCTTCGAGCTTCTTCCTCTCTCTCTCTCTCTCTTTCTCTGAAATGAAATAATAAATGAGATTTGACAGATTGGTTTGGTTTTAAGAGAAGGGGGTGGGGGGAGAGAGAGAGAAGGCTGTACCGAGAATCCTCCCACCAAGCTCATTCATATCTGGAGTGGACGGTGCAAGATGTGCCACGTGCCTTTTCTATGGAAAACTCATGTGTAAGAAATGCGGAAACCTGATTATTGTTGCGAGTATTTTAACGAAATGGTCAATGTGGCTCTCTGTTATGTGACGCGTGTCCTCAGTTAATGTAGGACGTTTCTCGAGTGTGATCGTTTTTGGTACGTTGACGGGTAAGGCTCCACAAAATGCTGGTTCGAATAGGCCCGTCCCTGGCCGGACCAAATTCTGCATCATCATACTCTTACTCTGGACACCCCCCACAAGTTGGACCCGAAAGTCGCCACAATTCGGATTTGAACGTTGATAACGATGTCACAATTGGGATTTGAATGTCACCATACGTTAATTCTTGTCATGTAGTAAAGCACGTGCTTAGGACCTTTTATTTTATAAAAGCAACTATCTTATAAGTAGCAAGCGAAATACAATATATAAATATAACAATAATAATTATAAAAATTATAGAAATATATTAAAATTTTAATATTTTATTTTAATTCATTATAAAAGATTATTTTTTTCATAAATAAACTTATTTATTATTTTTAAATATTTTTATCATATAAAAATTATATTTTATAAATAAAATTTTCGTAACAATTGTACATATTTTATATTAAAAAATTATACATATTTTTTGTTTTTAGTATAAAAAATTGTATGTCATTTATAGACACAAACTTAAAGTTTTTTCTATAAAGAAAATGCTAAAAATATTTTTATAACGATTTTTTTATTTATGTTAAAAACAACTTCGAATTTTTAAAAAAATATTTTTTATAAATAAAAACTTTAAAAAAATTGTACGTATTGTATATAAAAAGATTATACATATTTTTATTTGTACGTATTGTATATAAAAAAAATTATATACAAATATGCAATAACTTTGAGTGAACTAATAGGCAATAACTTTACAACTTTGAGTGGACTATATATGCAATAACTTTGAGTAGACGAATATGCAATAACTAATGATTACGATCTCAATATATACCTGCAAATTACAAAGAACTAATGAAAATGAAGTTGGACGATTTTATTGATCTTTACAAAAACGAAAACAAAACACAAATATGCAATAGCTTTGAGTGGACTAATATGCAATAACTTTACAACTTCGAGTGGATTAATATGCAATAACTTTGAGGCCACTCCAACACAAATATGCAATAACTTTACATCTAAATTTTATTTCTAGCCCAAATCGAGCAGTCGTTTTTATGCTCCCAATATCTATCTGACCAACCTTCCACAGTTACTCGAATATTAGTAGCTAACTATATTCAATCGAATACTATTTGGGTGTTGTAATACCCCGTATTTTTATGCTGTATTAATTTGGGGATTTATTAAATTTAATGTGAGTAAATTATTTAATAAAAATCCGGAAATTTATTATGTTATAATTATTAACGTGACGAGAGTTAGTAATTATGGAAAATTTGTTGAATATTACTAATGAGCAAAGTAATATATTATATTGGTTATATTGAATGTCACGAGAGAATAAAATGATAATTTTGGAAATTTGAGTCGGGACGCGCCCGTGTCGCGTCAGGACTAAATATTGATAAATAAAAATGAATATTTTATAAGTGATTCGTATGGTCGTTTTGAATGTGCCAACGCGTCCGGAAGGGTTGAGATAGTCAGAAAAGTGTACCCGGGGGTGTAGTTTGGGTCTCGGGGCGTTTTTAGGCCTAATTAGTAACTCGGGAGGGCATTTTAGTCATTTTACATTTTTGGGTAATTAAACCCACGAAAATTAGAGGGGCTATATCTGATACTGAGGTTGTCACCTAGGGTTAGAATTCCCAAAACCTAGAATGGCCATTGAAGAAGAGAGGAGAGAGCTCTCAAGCAAATTCAAGGCCCAAAACTCAACGGTTCGCACCGCCGCCGCCACCAACGCGTAGATCGCGAGACGGAAAACGCAACCACATCCAATTCGGCACCAAACCGGACCTCTGAAAATCCCAGGCAAGTGTTTATCATGCTTATTTCGTTAATGCATCGTTCATATTAGTTTAGGAGTAATTATGTTGAGTTTTAATGGAAGAAAACCCAATTTGTGATAGGAAAATCCATGTAGTATTGGTTTATATGATGATTATGGAAATCCTTGCCATGTAGAGGACTTTAACCACGCAATTTGGATGATTATAAGAAGGAAATTCTGGAGAAAATTTGTTAGAAACCTGTTTAAGAAAATTTTAGAGTTCTTGATAATTAGATAAAATTTTGGGTTGATAATCCATGTTTAAATGATAGAAATACACATGCCTTACGTTAAAAATGTCTGGTATATTGATATAATGTTAGTAGTAGAATTTTTGGGACGTTTGGGTTTGGAAAATATGGATTTGGATGAAGAAAAGTGGTAGAACCCGTAACTGCAATTCTGCAGAAAATTGAAATACCTGCTTGATCGATTGATCGAGCCTAGAACTTCGATCGATCGAAGGTTCGATCGATCGAGCCCCAAACCTCGATCGATCGACCCCTCCTGGCAGACTCCTATTTCCCCTATTAAATGAGTTAAATTTAAATTATCATGAAATAATTCTTGGGCATCCTTAATATAATGTTTTGGGAGATAGAGGAGACCAGTAGGTTATACGAATGAATTTTGGAGATACTTAATGTGGACTAAGAATTACATTTTGGGATAATTACTTATAAATCGATTAATTTATGTATTGAAGGGTAAGGTGCATAAGAGAGTTACGTTGGAACATAATAAGAACACCTACTGAATTTTATACATGTGAGGATAGAGTTCACGAGTGTCGCGAATTGAGTTGGAGAAGCCCTTCGAGTTAAGGTTAGTGACGAACCCTTATAAGAATACTTAATGTGAAAATTAAGGATAAATATTGTAATTATGGGTGATGAGAGAAACCTATATTGATATAATAATAAGTGGTATATTTATATGGTTGTGTATGCATATATTATATACGTGTGAAAAACGTACCCGCGCTACTTCCTATCCCTGAGGTTACCGCGCTGGGACAGTCTTATCTCGATGGGACCTTTATGGGGGATATTGACTTGTACCCTAGAAGATAGATATCCTTGGTACAGGCTATCGGACCGATAGTTCAGACGGTCCTAAGAGACGTGAGGGTATGTACTGACCTCTTAGAGACTTGGAATCTATGCTTCGCCTCAATCTTGTTTGTGTATATATGTTGATACAGTTCGAGAGTGATTCCGAACTTGTATATCCCTTAGTGTGAGCGATGCGGGGATTGGATAGCAGAGTATGCATGCACCATAGTTTGTATATTGGTGCCGTTAGAATGTATATATTATACGAGTGCTTAATATATATATCTGAAATTTGGGAAATTTAAATTGTTGTTGTGATATGAAAAGTGAGAAATAATTCTGGACTATAAATCGGAAATACTTGTTTGAAAAGTATAATATGACACAAGGAAACTCTATAAATTAATGAAGCTAAAACGAGAGTTGTACTACTAATTGGAAGTATCTTTTTAAACAATGATATTATTTGGTTTTGAAATCTTATGAGTAATTCGAGATAAACAAAATTATGGGAAGGTTACTGTTGATGTAAAAAACTAGATTGCTCTAATTATTTAATCACAGATAAATAAATAAGACAAAGATTTTTAAAGTGGTTCGGCTAGGAATAAAGCCTACGTCCACTGTTATGTTATTGCTGAGTATTTGCAGAATTCTTGATTACAAGTTCTCTCAAGAAATTCTTCTTCTCCTGAATGAGGATGATACAAGGTATTTATAGCCTTGAGGCTGTACATGAAAGGTTCGATACATTAAATGGTATACATGTGAAAGGGTAATACATTTAATGCAGCGTGCACGTCAAGAATATGAACATTCAATGAATATCTGAGCTGTTGATTATCTGGCAATTAATGATACGACCGAGGTGCAGCTCGGACCGCCATAATTGCTCGTTGATCAGGAGTTCCTCGGAGCATTAGAGTACCTCGGAGCGCTAGAGTTCCTCGGAACATTAGAGTACCTCGGAGCGCTAGAGTTCCTCGGTGTATCCTCGTTGCTCGGAAAGAAGCATGGTTGGTCGGGAAATGAACTTTCTCGTTGCTATCATGCCACGTAGATTGACACGTGTCTTCGTATTACTCGTCCACATCAGCATATTAATTTTGGTATCAACAGAAGCCCCCAATGTTTCATATTTCGAACTTTGAGGAATATGGAACATTCTTTCTCGGTATATGGCAATATTAAATGACTTTTCCTGGGTTTCAGGAACATCGTGTTCAAATTTCCTTCTCATTTCGTAGCTTCCGCCCTTTTTTTTTTTTGAATTTTTTATAAGCGCTTCGATCTCCGTGCAGTTTTTGTCTTTTTAGCCGCCGGAAGTTCAGTAGTTTCTTTTTGGTAATCATTTCTTTCGCCGCTTCCCAATGCAAAGTATTTAAACTTCTTGGGTAAACATACCGTCTTCTACGTTTTCCAATTTTCTGCATTCAAGCTTCCTTTTCTCTCCTTCTCTCTTGTGCGTTCATCCTTGTTTTCGTTCGTTGTCAACATTCCTCCTTTCTTCCTGTAAGATCTTCTTCCTTTCTTCTGTATCTCTTTTATTCAATATGGTTTATATTGTAGAATCTGTTGAAAAATTTCGTTCTGATTTTTCCATTCCTTCGTGGGTAAATCTAGAGATTCTTTCTGAGCCTTTAGATTACTTCCGATTGCCTGAGGGACATTGGTTCCCCAGTCTTTTAATTGCTGAATGTGGTTTTTCCTTTCCACCAAATCCATTGTGTCTTGAGTTTTGTCATTATTTCGATCTTGTCCCTGCAAAAATAGCCCCCAATTCATGGAGAATAATTAATGGGGTACACAAATTAAATCTAACTCATGGGACTCGTATTGGGATCCCTGAGATTATGTATTGCTATAAGTGGGCCACTCTAGATAATATTTATTATTTAAAAACTAGGTTTCTGAATAGGGCTCTTGTAGTTAACCTCCCTGACTCAAATAGAGATTATTTTGAACATAGGTTGGTTATAAAAAATTGGCAATATACCCCTTTAGCTGGAAATGAAGTATACAACGGTCCCAGATGTCCCCCATATGGCAATGGGATAGGTTTATTCTTCATTTTATTTTACTTATGAAATTATGCTTTCATCATGTTCGACAAAATGTATGACTGATATCTCAATATGTATTTATTTGCAGTTGATAGCAAAAGAAGAACTCCCAAAGAATCAGAGGTTAATATCAAGCATCTGAAACTTATCTGGGGTTTGCACAAGAATATTGCAGACGAACACATCAGGTCTGCCTCATATCTGCTACAGTATAAGAGTTACACAACCTCTTATACTGCTCGCCCTGTTGAACCAGCTTCAACTCCAGAAGGTTCACCTTCAGATTCTCATCTTCCTTTAAGTCAAAAGATGGGTAAGAAAAGAGCTCCTCCTGCTCTCTTTGATGATGTTACTTCTGTTGCTGGGGCCAAGAAAAGTAAAACTGATGTCCCAGAGGGGACTAAAAAAGTGGATGCTGGGTCTTCTAAAGCTGCCGAGAAGCCCCCAGTGGTTCCGAGCAAGAAAAATGTTCCTGTAGATGTAATTACAATCTCTCCGACCAAGACCTCTTTGGTTGAAGGTTCTGATCGCCCGTTGAAGAGATTGAGGAAATCATCCTCAATTACTCCGGCTGAAACTGCCTCCTCCCTACCTGCTGGTGGTACTGATGTTCCGAACATCACTCTTCCAAGTTCTGCAATGAGCTCGGTCGTACCCGAGGTCCATGGTATTGATGAGAGAATTCCTAGGGATATGCTGACATCCTTAGCTGCTCGTCACCTTGCTTCAGTAAATTTCTTATACTTCTGATTTTTCTTTCTTTCTCTGAAAGCTTGCATTTTGTGTTGACTTTGCTATTTTTCTCATCTTTCAGTTGGTGAACTGTTTTAATAATATTGTGAAGAAGGATGAAGCTATCAAAGCTTCAAGCTCCTCATCAGGCGTAGAGGATGCTCTGTTGGGTTTGACCCAGTCCTTAAAGGAATCTCGTCAACAGTATGTTGACGAAAAAGCTGTTTGGGAGAAGAAATTAGCTGTGGCTGAAGCTGAGAAGGTGAAAATGGCTGAAACCTCCAAGAATTTGGAGGAGAAAGTTAAAGGTTTAGAGGTTAAACATCAGGCATATGATGGCCAGCTGAAAAAGGCAGAGGAAGAGTTATTTACCTTGCGAGATATCAAGGTCAAAAAAGAGGAATTGGAGGTGAAGCTCTCCTCGGAGAAGTTGAGGAGAAAGGTCGCAATCAAGAAACATTTCAGTGCTGGTTGAGAGAAAGGATGGGAGAGAGGGATAGCTGAAATGACATCCCAAGTCCAATATGGGAAGTTGAAATACTTCCACGATGGCTGGGTAGCTGCTCTGCAAGAGCTGAAGGTCCAAGACGATTCTGAGCTATTCCAACAACATCTCCCTGGTCCTCCTCCACCAATTGTGGAAGAAGAAGAAGATGAGCCTGCCTCAGATGAGTCTTCTATGGCTATGGGTGAACCAGTCTTTGCTTCTCAACCCTCTATCAGCGAGGACGTTTCTTCCATGCCTCCTCCTCCCGAGAAGATTCCTGCTGATCAAACCGTTGTTACCACCGAGCAACCGAGCTCCTCGTCCCAGCCTCCCGAGAAAGTCTTGGGGGACAAGGAAAAGGTGTGAAGTTGTTCGGTATCATTTCTATATTTCCTTACTTGTAATCGAACAATGTAACTTTTTGATGATCTAATAAAATACATCTTCGTTTCTCTTCTTTGTTGATACTCTGTCTGCTCTTATTTATTAATTCCTGCTTCCTCTTCTTTATTAGTTTTTGGCCAGAATGGAATTGATATCTGCTCCTGATAATGAGTTGATACGACAATGCAATGGATATTATAAAGCTGGTCATACAGTCCTAAGTGTATCAGAGATTGTCGACATCTTTGGTCACGATGCCTCAGAACAAGCAGTTGAGGCTTACCAGTATCTGAAGGATTTGCTTGATAGATCGGTGGCCAATAATGTGGCGTATTACGAACTGATCGAGGAACTTCATGGTTCCATAGAGGATCTTCAAAATCAACACAATGCAGCAATGGCCTCGTTGCACGAGGATTATGAAAATAGATACCAGCAACTCTCTTCTGAAACAGGCCATAAGAAGATCATTGCTGGATATGATATTAGGGAAAGGACCTTAAAAGGTGAAGTTGAAGCTTGCAGGCAGATTGCCGAGATCCTGGAACAAGAAAATAACAATTTACAGAAAAAGTTGGCTCAATATGAATCTGCAGCATCATCTTCCACTGCTCTAGTGCCCGTTACTGATGAAGGTTTCTCTTTCTTAGAGGTCGAAAATGCCAAATTAAGGCAAGAACTGGATGATTTAAGAAGATCTGCAGTTTCTGGGACTGCTCATGGACGAGGAAGAGGTTCTCGGGGGCGAGGAAGAGCTGCTCAAAATGTTGCCGAGGAGCAAAACTCTCCAGTCGCTTCTCGGAGCCGATCAAGAGTTCTTAGTCGCAATGTTGAAGAGGCTCGTACCCAATCTACTTTGGAAACTCAAGCATTCCAGTTAAACGTCAAAGATCGGGCCCTATCAGAAATGTCCAAGAAGAATCTATCCTTGGAAGATCAACTTACAGCGACGAAATCTGCTCTGCATAATAAGGATCTTTTTGCCAAAAGCCTTCATGAACAATTGGATAGATTAACCTTCCAATTCCATAAACAGCCAAGGGAATTTTGGATGGCAGGATACAATGAGGCCCTTGTTCACCTGGATGCTCGTATTGAACATGCCAACAATGAAGGTTACAAGCAAGGATGGTTGAACGCACTGGGTGTGTTAAAATTGGAGCAAGGGCATTATTTATGGGATTATCATGCTCCATCATTATTAGATCTGCCTGTACCACCTTTCAAATTGGACATGGCATGGATCCCAGCTCGTTCCATTCCTCGTAGCTTGATTTCAAAGTACCTTGGCGATTATAGCCTTCATTCTCAGGTTGAATTGTCTCGTCCTGAGCATCTCTTGGATACACCTTCTGTGATGAATGTCATAATGCTCAGGGATGTTAATTTCATTAATTCTCCTCTTTGTCTAGAGGATCCTCCTGCTGGCGAGGAGCCTGTTTCAAAAAATAAAGGAAAGAAACCAATAGAATAGGTTTTCAATGTAACAGTTAGTACATTTATGTAACTTGTAATTTATTCTAGATTTTTAATGAAAAGACTTTCATTTTCTGTTTGCCAATTTTGCTATTGTCTTGTGTTTATCAAACACCTTTATATTTGTGCATATGTATCTATGTATTTGTTAAAAAGATAACAATATTGTGCTTTTCATCAACCAACTTAATAATAAAGATTTACAAGTATCAAGGTTGATCATTCACTTAATAATAAAGTAATGAATATACATTGTTCAAACTGTTTCCAACCAACCAAGGTGGATAAATAATGTTTGTCGACCAACTACAGTTGATGGGTTTTTATCCCCGACCAGCTATACTTGGTTCAATTTCGAATATAAAAACGCGTCCGACCAACTAAGGTCAATAATTTGTCCTCGTCGACCAACTACAGTTATTGGGTCTTTATCCCCGACCAACTATACTTGGTGTATTTTGGAATATTTTGTTCTTCAAAGAACTCTTTGTAATAATATTACCTCCCGACCAATCATAAGTTGTAATATGAGAGTATATTTTTATCTTACCAACCGTAATTGATCATGCTGGTGTACACCTTTTAACCAAAGGAATAATTTTTGGCTCCTTGGAGCTTTTGGCTACTTATAGCTGTCCTCCTAGCCAAAGGAGGTTGGCTCCTTAGAGCACTTTTTGGCTCCTTAGAGCTGTCCTCCTAACCAAAGGAGGTTGGCTCCTTAGAGCACTTTTGGCTACTTATAGCACTTTTTGGCTCCTTAGAGCAGAGGTTGGCTCCTTAGAGCACTTTTGGCTACTTATAGCACTTTTTGGCTCCTTAGAGCACCTTTTTGGCTCCTTAGAGCTGTCCTCCTAACCAAAGGAGGTTGGCTCCTTAGAGCACTTTTTTGTGTAGTGTATTACACTAGTATTCCCGAAAAACTTTCAACCAGAAAGAAAATGGCGAAACATCCTTGCTTTATTCATAATGAAAGAAATGCTTTACATTTGACATTACTGATAATACTTGCGTAGGTGTTCAGCATTCCACGCATTCTTAAATTCTTCTCCCTCTAGAGTTGCTATTCTGTAAGTTCCTGGACGAACAACTTCTGTAACCCGGTAAGGTCCATGCCAGTTTGCTTCTAATTTATTGTGCTTCTGAATGACTTTCTTCAGTACATAATCTCCTTCTTTTAGATCGCATTTCTTCACCCTTTTGTTGTAAAACAAAGTTGTTCGTTGTTGATAAGCGGCATTCCTAATAGCTGCCTCTTCTCTAACCTCCTCGAGCATATTCAAATCCAATCTTCTCATCAAATCACTGATCGGAGAGTTAAAATTCAACACCCCGTGTGTCGGTAGGCCTAACTCGGCAGGTATTACAGCCTCACTTCCAAATGCTAGCATGTATGGTGATTCTCCAGTTGCTGCTCGGGGAGTTGTTCGGTAAGCCCACAAAACTGACTGTAGCTCATTAATCCAATTTGCTTTGGCCTCACTTAGCCTCTTCTTCAATCCATTTAATAATGTTCTGTTCGTCACCTCAGTCTGTCCATTGCTTTGGGGATGGCCTGGTGCTGAATGAAACTTCAAAATGTTCGACTGATGACAGTAGGCAGCAAATTCTTCATTATCGAATTGTGTTCCATGGTCTGTGATAAAAGCATGTGGGAGACCATATCGACAAATTATATTCTTCCAAACGAACTGATATACCTTCTCGTACGTCATATCAATTAGTGGTTCAGCCTCTACCCACTTAGTAAAATAATCTACTGCAACGACGAGGTACTTGAATCTTCCTCGGGTGGTCGGCAGTGGTCCAACCAAATCAATTCCCCACATGGAAAATGGCCAAGGGGAAGTTATTGGTGTTAGCAATGCTTGTGGCATTCGTCGGATGGAGGAAAAACGTTGGCACTTGTCGCACTTCTTAGCATATGTTATACAATCAGCCCTCATCGTCGGCCAGTAATATCCTTGTGTCATCACCCTTTGCAGAAGAGTCCGACCTGCTACATGAGCTCCACATGATCCTTCATGAATTTCTTCAATCAAATTTTTGACTTCTGATGGATGCACACATCTCTGCAAACCTGCCATAATTCCTCGTCTATACAAAACACCATTAGTTAGTACATACTGAGCAGCTTTATACTTTAGCTTTTTGGTAGTGAGCTTATCCTCCGGTAGCACTCCTTCTTCAATGTATGCCCTGATAGAATCCATCCAAGATGGTCCTAAATCAAGGGTAATAATTTTCACCATCAGGTCTTCTTCTATGCTCCGACTTTCCAGTACTTCAATTGGTATTGTCCTTCGCATCTCGGTGCGCGTAGCTGATGCTAATCGGGCCAATGCATCTGCTCTAGCATTCTCCATCCTTGGTATTCTCACCAATTGAATGGCCTCAAAGTCATTTAATAATTCCATCACCTTTGCATGGTACTTCATCATGAATTCCCCTTTAACTGCATATATTCCCATCATTTGATTCACAATTAATTGAGAATCACTGTAAACAATTACTTGCCGTGCTTCCATAACTTTCACCAAATGAAAACCTGCTATCATAGCCTCATATTCAGCCTCATTATTGGAAGCTTTGAATTGGAATCTCAAGGCATACTCCATGTCAATATCATCTGAGGTGTTTAAAACAATCCCTGCTCCACAACCAGCTGTGCAAGATGATCCATCTACATATAATCTCCATGTAGGTAACTTGTCTTCAAGTTTCTTATCTGTTAGAGTTCCTCGGTAAAATATCATCTGTTTTCTTTCATCATCCCCAGGTATCCTTCGTTCCTCGTCGGTCATTTGTTCGCGCCCTTTTACCAACCGGAGTTGGTCTGGGTTTGAATATGATGATATTTCTACATCTACAAGTCCTTTTACCAACCTTGGTTGGTCTGGATCTGTGCCTGTTGATCCTGTATCGTCCACAGGTAGGTCAGCAAGTACCTTTTGTTCCTCGGGGGTATCAGGGTATGTGAATTCCGCTATAAAATCTGCTACATCTTGCCCCTTTAATGATGATCTGGGTTTATACACAATATCATATTCACCGAGTTCTACTGCCCAATACATCAATCTTCCTGACTTTTCTGGCTTGTGAAGGGCTTGTCTTAATGGCATGTCGGTATACACTATGATGGTATGGGCCTGGAAGTATGGCCTCATTCTTCTACTTGCTTCAATTAATGCCAGTGCCAATTTTTCTAACTTTGGGTATCTGATTTCTGCACCTCGGAAGGCCTTACTTGTGTAATAAATTGGCTTCTGGACTCCATTCTCCAATCTGATCAGCGCTGAGCTAACTGCATTTTCTGATACTGCCAAATACAAATACAGCTTCTCTCCAGTTATTGGCCTAGACAACAACGGTGGGGCTCCCAAATACTTCTTCAAATCTTGAAAGGCCTTCTCACATTCATCAGTCCACTCAAAACTTTTTCGCAGTGTTTTGAAGAACGGGAGGCATTTATCAGTTGCTCGGGATACAAATCTGTTGAGAGCTGCAACTCGTCCGGTAAGACTCTGTACTTCTTTCCTCGTCGTTGGGGATCGCAGCCCTAAAAGAGCTTTGATCTTTTCTGGATTTGCCTCAATACCTCGTTGATTGACGATGTATCCGAGGAACATTCCTTCTCGTACTCCAAAGGTACACTTTGTCGGGTTGAGCTTCATTTGGTATTTGTCCAGTTGATCAAAGGTTTGGCCTAAGTCAACTAGATGATCAGTAGCTCTCTTGCTTTTGGTGAGCATGTCGTCGACATAGACTTCAATATTGCAACTGATTTGTTCGGCAAAAACCTTGTTCATCAGCCGCTGATATGTTGCACCTGCATTTTTTAAACCAAAAGGCATAACATTATAATAATAAGTTCCCCTTAGGGTAATAAAAGAAGTACTTTCTCTGTCTTCTGGCTTCATTTTGATCTGATTGTAGCCAGAATAAGCGTCCATAAAGCTGAGTAGCTCATGTCCCGAGGTAGCATCCACTAATTGATCAATTCTGGGCAACGGAAAATGATCTTTTGGGCACGCCTTGTTGAGATCAGTGAAATCAACACACATTCTCCATTTGTTGTTCTTCTTCTTTACCATCACCACATTGGCCAACCAATCTGGATATTTCACATCTTCAATGAATTGGGCTTTCTGGAGTTTCTCGACCTCCTCTTGTATAGCCTGGTTCTTTTCGGGGATAAACACTCTTCTTCTCTGCTTCACAGGTTTGATCTCCTTATTCACATTGAGCTCATGACATAAGAAGTTTGGATATATACCTGGCATGTAATCATGACTCCAAGCAAAAGTATTCTTCCTGTTTCTCAAGAAAGTTATCAAATCCTGTTTTATTGAAACATCCAACGACGATCCTATCTGAGTTACTCGTTCAGGATGCTCGTCGTCCAGGATAACAATTTCTGTAGATTCCACCACCTGCCCTTTTATGAGTTGAGATTCATCCCTAGGGTCAAGAGTTTCAATTTCTGTACCTTCCTCCACTTGGTAAGTAGTAGTCTTTTTTCTTGACTCTTCAAGTTCCTCTTGCTCGGCAGACGAATAATAGCATTCCCGAGCTACTTTTTGATCACCTTTCATAATTCCAACTCCAAAATTCGTTGGGAATTTCAAACACTGATGTACTGTAGATGGAACTGCCTCGAACTTCTTCAATCCAACTCTTCCCATGATGATGTTGTAGGCTGACTGCACATTCTTATCCATCACAAAGAAGCGTATTCTTTCGGTTCGACAAGCAGGCCAAGTTCCAATGAGTATATCCAACTTGATCGTCCCAAGTGGAAAAACTTTCTCGCCAGCAAAACCCAGAAGGGGTCTGTGATAAGGTTCCAATTGAGATAATTTTAAATTCAAGCTATCAAAGCATGAATAGTACATGATGTCTGCCGAACTACCATTGTCTACTAACACCCTTGAAATGACCACATCTTTCATCCTCATTTTGATCACCAAAGGATCATCATGAGGGTAAAGAACACCTGCCAGGTCGTTTTTTGAAAAACCAATCACTAGCTTCTCTTTATTTACCTTCCTCGGACGATCATCCTCGGCCAGGTTTATTCGCTGAATGTATGAACAAGCTTGAGCCTCTCCGAGGTAAGCTTTTCTTTCTGCAGTAAGATCTCCTCCTCCTGCATCTCCTCCTGTAATAACATTACAATCAAATGACCCAAAACGTATGGAAAATACCTCTCGTTCAGGCTTCCTTGGCTTCTTGGGAAGATCAGGGTCATCATCTAGATCATCTTCATGGTCCCTCTTCTTTTTCTCCTCTGCACGACGAGGAGATCTAGATCTCTCTCTAGTTCTGTTATCATTCTTCCTTTCACCTCGGCGATCTACATACTTTGACAACTTTCCTCTTCGGATGAGTGTTTCAATCTCGTTCTGAAGGGCTATGCAATTTTTTGTCATATGGCCATGATCTTTGTGAAACTCGCAATATTTGGCCTTATTCCTCAGATCGGGATTTGTCTTCAGTTTCTCTGGCCACTTGATTTCCTCGCTATTCATGATTTCTTCCAAAACATGATTAATACCCATTTTCAATGGAGTATAATTATCATACTTCTTTAGGACTTCCAAGGCCATCCTGTTATTCCTGGAATGCTTGTCACCACCATTACCTTTCTAATCTTTTTTCTTAGACTTGTCAACCTCCACCTTGATTTCTTTATCCATATTCTTCTTCGCAGCCATAGCCTCCTCGGCATTCATGATTTTGGCCGCTTTAGCCATTAACTCCGACATAGTTTTAGGTGGATCTTTGGCCAAAGTATAGTACAGCTTATTAGGCAGCAAACCACTCATCAAAGCAGTGATCGCTGTCTTTTCTTCATAATCTACGACTTCCAACTTCTCGTTATTAAAACGAGTTATGTAATCTCTAGTACTTTCACCTGATTTTTGTCTAACACTTAACAAGTGTGCTACTCGTTTTACCGGCTTCGCCCCAAAGCAAAAATTGCCAATGAACAACTCGACTAATTGAATAAAAGTTGAAATCTTACCCCGAGGAAGATTGTTATACCATATCTGTGCAGATCCGGTAAGAGTTCCCGAGAATGCCCTACACCTCATCTCGTCGGGTACGGCATAGATGTCAGCAGCAGCTTGGTATTGTTCTATATGAAGTACAGGATCTGTCTTTCCGTCGTACTTAGGAGTCACTACTGGTGCTTTGAATTTCGATGGTGTAGGAAAATCCACAATGGCTTGCACAAAGGGTGTCCCTTGAACAAAAGTTCTCTGTAAGGGATTCCTCGCCTTAGCCATTTCTCCCAATCTATCCTCTAACCGTTGAATAGAACCTTTCCATGCTTCATTTCCTTCCTCAGGCCGCTTAGTCTGAGCAATTGATTGCCCTGACGTAGCTTCCTGAGATTTATCTCGACGAGTAACTGGTCGTGATTGTGCTGATCCTTCTCTCAAACCTGATGGTGGCCGAAAACTTCTTGATGGAGCTCTAGGTGGACTCATATTCCTCCTTGGTCCTAATCGACTGAAAGGAGACGCCCTGCTTAATCTTTCCAAAGCGCTGGTTCTCTCCGGAGAGAGAGATATAGGTTGATTTGTATCCGTAGCCCGTATCGATGAAGTTCGCCCAGGTTGATAAGAATAATCATTAGACTCTTCATTGCGATATGACACAGTACATCTGGATCGTGATTTCCCATGATCACTCCGTTGTCCTGAGTAGGTCGGTGCACCGCCTTGAAGAGTTTGAATGAGTTGCCTCATAGATTCTTGCATGGCGGTTTGTCCTTGAGCCAGATTTGTCATGATTCCAGCCAGATCTAAAGTTGCAGATGGATTTGGAGGATTTCCAGCATTTCCAGCATTTCGATTACTGGATTCTGGATTATCTGCCATTGATAACAAATGATTTTTGCGAAAAACGATAGTAACAGTCGTTTCCCACAGACGGCGCCAATCTGTTGATGTAAAAAACTAGATTGCTCTAATTATTTAATCACAGATAAATAAATAAGACAAAGATTTTTAAAGTGGTTCGGCTAGGAATAAAGCCTACGTCCACTGTTATGTTATTGCTGAGTATTTGCAGAATTCTTGATTATAAGTTCTCTCAAGAAATTCTTCTTCTCCTGAATGAGGATGATACAAGGTATTTATAGCTTTGAGGCTGTACATGAAAGGTTCGATACATTAAATGGTATACATGTGAAAGGGTAATACATTTAATGCAGCGTGCACGTCAAGAATATGAACATTCAATGAATATCTGAGCTGTTGATTATCTGGCAATTAATGATACGATCGAGGTGCAGCTCGGACCGCCATAGTTGCTCGTTGATCAGGAGTTCCTCGGAGCATTAGAGTTCCTCAGAGCGCTAGAGTTCCTCGAAACATTAGAGTACCTCGGAGCGCTAGAGTTCCTCGGTGTATCCTCGTTGCTCGGAAAGAAGCATGGTTGGTCGGGAAATGAACTTCCTCGCTGCTATCATGCCACGTAGATTGACACGTGTCTTCGTATTACTCGTCCACATCAGCATATTAATTTTGGTATCAATAGTTAGTGTGATAAAATGATAGGATAAACCGTTGGGAATGTTAGTGCGATAGGTGTGCACATTAGAAGAGAGGTGATAATTTCTCAAGAGAGTGTCGTACTAATATGTTGTTGCATTGGCCTGTATCAATTTAAATACTTGCTAAACGAATTTTAAATCATACACACTATCGGGCTCTGACCCGTTTCTTTTTCTCTCTCTCTCTCTCTTGTATATATATGTATGTATTACAGGTGCCCAGCCACATGGGCGACTTGCTTAGGATCTCTTGGAAGGAACGCGCTGCAGCTTAGGTGGGAGTTGCAGGTCTCTTGATTAGACGACTTCGTTCATTAGGATCCACTCTTAGTACTTTCATCTAGTTTGGCATGTGTAGCTCTTTCCATTATTCCGTTGTTATTGGACATTTGTATTTCAGTTATTTCCAGTATTGTTACTATGGGATTTATTCAGTTTGGATGTGTGACTTTAGATTTCGTATGTTGACATTCGATTGACGAATGTATTAAATTATTGGACTATGTTGCAGAATTTAAATGTGGTGTGATTCTTACTTATTGAATGTGGTTAAATAAAATAAATAAATAATTTTTCTTTAAATAAAATTTGGAAAGTTATGTATGAAAATGGTTTTGACATTTAGCTTAATTATTTAGGGTGTTAAATTGGAAAATTTATTTTTATCGACAGTGATGCTGAGAATGAACCAACTCTTTACCTTGATTTAATTTAATAAAGGAGTGATCGCCCGGTCTTTAATTAGCCGGGGTGTCACATGTGTGTAATCGGGTAGAGTCAACCAATGGGATCAAAATCTTAGCATTTATACAATCATAAATATTCATTTATTATTTTCAAATGCAGAAATATATCATAGTCGAATTCACCACCCATCTCCGAAGTCTTTGAAGCTTAAGCCCAAGCTCTAGTCCTTTGTTATTTTACTAGTTTCTATTGTTATTTCTTATTGTACCTAGCCCAAACTCATACAATGCTGACATCCCTGCATATAAAAAATTCTTACCAAGTGTTGATGTTAAAAACTAGACTGGGTCTAATTAATTCATCACATATAATATTAATAAGTAAAAGAAAGAGATAAAGTGGTTTTTAAAGTAGTTCGGTCTATGAAGAAAAGCCTACATCCACTGTGTTTCTTATTACCAGGTATTTTTCTATCAATCACTTGCCCTTGACGAAGGGATTACAACATATTTATAGCCCAGTAGGAAGACCAAAGGATAGAATGTTAAAGGATCACTACACCAAAATAGACGATTTGTAAGTGTTTTAAACACTTACAAATGCCATTTGCAAGTGTTTAGAACACTACAAATAGGCGCGTTGCAAAAAAATTATAAGTGTTCAAAACCGTTGCAAATGTCATTTGCAAGTGTTTATTGGAAACACGTGTTCATTTTCGAAAACCGTTACAAAAAAAAATTTCAAGTGTTCTAAGCACTTGCACATTAAACTTTTGCAAGTTTTCAAAACACTTACAAAATTAAGTTTTTTTTTGTAACTGTTCAAAACACTTACAAATAGTAATAAGTAAGGAAAAAATGTTCTTTTTGTAAGTGTTATGAACCCTTATATAAATTAAAATATTAAAAAAATAAAAATTATCCACCAAATGTCACCACCCTCACATTGATAAAAAGAAGCAAAGTCTTGCCAAGAATCAAAACTTTGCATTTCTACTACAAATTCATCAATAAACACATCAATGCAATACTAATCATTATTACTAAATCGTTACAAATGCATTAACACATTCAAAACTTATTAACGTTACATTAAATAAAAATCAAAAACTCGCCATCTCAGTAACGTCACCCACCATTGCCCAATGCCATAGTCTCCAATGTCATCTCTATTAGTGCTACCACCACCGTCTCTCTCTTCTCAAGTTTTATTCTTTCCATCAGTCCCTTTGTACAACTCAATCGATCTTTGTAGAACCACACACCACTCCTCATGACAACTACAAAAAAAGGCATTAAAATAAAACCAGCAAATCAAAACTAGTACAACAAATAATTGATTACTTTATGTTAATAACAACAAACTAGTATAGAAAATTAAAACTACAACTACCTGTAAACTCGTGTGATGCGCAGGTGTGATATATAAATAAGCAAATTAAATTTATACAATTCGGGTTTACAATTGTGAATAGTTAATCAGAATAAAGTTCATTTTCGAAACAAAATATAATATAAAAATTAATGCTAAAGACATTTTATTCGTTTTACTAATAATATCAGCAACTGATTTGTATCATCCTAACTTCCGAAGTAAAAAAAACTTTTCACCAAACTCTAACCAAACCAGTTGATTGATAAAAAAAAACACATATGTATCATCCTAACTCACCATGCATGCTTTCAATTTCACCCATCGATTTTCTAACAGTGAATCCATCAGTCATCCCTTGCACCCAAAATGTAAGAGACCAAATGCTGAAATCCTTGAATATTTTTTTTCCTTTAAAAAATTAGCTACCAAGACATATTACAAGATTAAGAACTATGATGAAACTATATCAAAATCAAGAACATATAATCAATCAATTTCAGATAAATATCAGAAACAAAAAGGACAATAAACTCACAAGGTCTGGAAAATTGATCCAGAGGTCCAGACATAGCTCACAAATCTTGACGACAGATTGATCTACATTACAATCACAAACCCTAGGAAAGTTTAGAATATGATCAAACAGTCAAAATTCATGTACAAAAACTTGAAAGTGCAAATACCTTTAAATTATGTGCACTAATCACGAGGTTGATTGAGCAGTAAAGAATGTAATGCAATAACCATTTTTATGTCTGATCTGTCAACTGCATAATGGATCGTAGAAGAAAACCAATTTTATTTTATACTGCGAGAATAAATAAATTACGGAATATAAATTAAGATTTATCGCCAGAGGGAGACGACAATGAGAGAGAATAGAGAGGAGATGAAAGTTTGTTTATTGAGAGCTGGAATGGGGTGTGGGGCCACATAATCAGTAGATAGAAAAAAACAACTGAATTCTAAGGAGTTTATAAGCACTACATAACCAGTAGATATATGAAACTTGATACAAATGCTTGTCTATTTTCCTCATCTTGTTATTCATTGGCACACTCTACACTTTTACCCAAGCTTGAGACCTGTATGGAGATAAAACTACCATAGACATAGAGGGAGGCGAAGAACGAAATCGAGCAATCCGTTTATTTTCTCAGAAACTGAAAAGATGATACAGTCAAGGAGATGAGGGGACGAATGCATGAACATAAATGGAGATTTGATTACCAAGAGAGAGAAATGAACTAATAGAGCATGTGGTAGTTGGGTTGGTCTTGTTATGGTAGCACAAGGTTAACATGCAGTGAGCATACATCTGGTGGCCACAGTCTTGGACTTCAATTGTGCAGAATTGATCAAAACAGATAAACATAACTCCATACCGCTCGCCTACATTAGATTATACCCAAAATGAATTAGGTGTGAATTATCAAATCAAGAAAAAGTCATCTTTCTATATTCAAATTGTTCAGTGATATCAAAGATGTAGCTTTTAGAAGTGTAGTTTATTATATCTTTTTTCTTTTGGTTAATTTTACTTGAGGTATCTCGCTAATGATCAAAAGTATACTTGCTTACTACCTGATCTTTTGATAATTTTTCTTCCCTAAATATGGCCTTTTAAACGATAAAAAATCTACCTAAGAGGTACCAAAGTATAAAAAACAAAAATGATAGTACCAGATTCTACCATTTGCAAAATAACAGTGTCTAAAAAAAGGCTTTTCCTTTTTGCCCCTTAATGTTTTGGCTTTTGCTTACTATTAGAGAGAAAAAGGTAGGTTTTGAATTTAGTGAGACATAATAGTCCAACAACTGAAATTGATTTTGAATAAATTTAATTAGACCATTAAAGTAAAGCATCCATGCATCTTTAATTCAGTCATGGCCAGAACTAATAATGAAGGAAAAACAAATGAATAATCAATCTGTCATTGATACACTAACTACTAAGTTCTAAAAATTACGCGTTAATTGCGGCCCATAGAAAAAGAAAACATATGGATAAATATATAACAGCTGAGACAAATATCTTATAATGGTAAAGGCATCTAAAAACTTTCCACGACAACCATAGGTCCAAGTCACAGTCCACTAAATAGAATAAACCTCAAGTTTGAATGTTCTTGTTTAGCTCGGGTAGTGGCATATGGTAGGAAACATGCCCAAACAAGGTGGAATTTTTTAAGTACGTAAATTTGACCATTCTGTTTCTTACTCAAATTTCATTCAGCTAGGAAAGTTTACCAGCATCAGTTAAAAAAATGTCCTTTTCTTTTCTTAATTTGAGACCAAAACTAAAACACTTGAATAAAGGTTATATAGAAAATTACCTCAGAGATATTATCTTCAATCCCAGCATCAGAATGCAAGGGAGAGGGTGGAATGTAAGATGTGCCCTTTAAGATGTTTTTCTCCCTCTCCCTCTCCCTATACTACACCAAATCTGCCTAATTATCACGGTCATTGACCTTGACAAGTTCAACTTATCAAGGTCAATGACCGTGACAATTCGAGGCGAGATAACTTTTTTTATCACGGACGTGTCACGATCATTGACCATGACAAGGGCGTTAGAATTGCCACGGTCCTATCACGATCTATGACCGTGACAAGTTTAGTCACGGTTAATAACCGTGATAAAGCCTTGAACCTTTTTTAAAAAAATTCACAATCAATGACCGTGATAATTCTAGACAGAATTTAAAAAAAATCTGCTGGGCAGTATGGCCACTGCCACTGCCCAGCAGTATATTTGTACCTGTTATAGCAACGTTGTACCTGTTCAAACATCATATATCCAAATAAACTAGAGATAATGCAAATATACATTCAAAATAGAAATTATTTAAGAAGAAACAACATCACCATCAATTATCTCAAATCTACAAACTATATAGCCGGAAAAGAGATTTTGTACCGCAACGCTCGGGGACACCTCCTTATCCTTCCCTTCTCATCCGAAGAGCCACATAAGTATCGAGACTATGTGGCCTACCCCCCAGGGCCACTCTCTGTCCCCTGAAATAAAATAAAGTAAAATTATTATCCACTAACTTGAAATATAAATCTAAATCAAAATCGAAATCGAAATCAAAATCAAAATTGAAATTGAAATTGAAATTGAAATATTCATATATATATATATATATATATATATATATATATATATATATATATATATATATATATATAAATACATTACCTGTAGTGCCACCCAAACAGCTAACTTGAGCTCATATGGCACCTCCTTCCAACTAATGTACCCCGGGCAATCGGGTCAAATATAATTCCCTCCATATTTGAACACTAAGAAATGCCATAATCCTATGGAGTTATGCTCTGCAAATTCCTTCCAACCGTTGTGCAGCCAAAAATCACCTATTGAAGTAGTCAATTCCACCTTTTGGTAGGTGAAATTGACAACTTCAACTGGTGATGTTTGGCTACACAATAGTTGGGAGGAATTTGCAGAGCATCACTCCATAGGATTATGGCATTTCTTAGTGTTTGGATAGACGAAGAGATTCAGTCTCCTTTCCACAAATAGGACACCCCAAATAACTATGTACTAATCACCTATTAAAGGTAAGAAGCGTATATTCATGGATTAGTATAAACAAAACTTAGATGTAGTTGGAATATTTATGTATTAATCTCCTCTCCACACACGCACACTACACAAGAGTGAAAATGATAAAGTGCAAATCAATTAAAAGCATTAAAAATGGATGTTTCGGTACAAATTGAAATATTTATTACAAATTGAAAAATTATTTCGAATTTGGGTTATCATAAAAAATGGATTGATATTCAGTAGGAGCAGCCAAGTCATTCACACTACTATTTAGACGCTTTGGCGTGTGTTGGACAATTGACCACGTCTCGTTGTTGATATACTCCGAGTAAAACACTTTCTTAACCTTTTGAAATGCACAAACAAATGGCTCATCTCTCACGTAGTCGTTTCTCTTCAACTTGGACAAGTCAGCCATAATCAAATTGGTGACAGGATCAACTTTACAAGCATTTTTATCCTCAACTCTTACCCAGTCACAGTAAAATACAACCTCTTTGAAGCTTATATAATCGAATTCAAATATATTTTGGATTACACCATAGTAAGTCATTTTAGCTTCAACGAGGTTTTTATCTTTTGCGCTCACTCGAAAGAAAGTAAGAGCCTTGTATGAAATTACCGAGTTCTATACATTTGTACTTTTCTCGTACACTTTAGCGCCGAAAATGTAACCGTTCAATCGATACTTTTTTTACTCTTGTGCCACGAACAAAGGTCCAGTGGCTAGACGAGAAAGCCTTGATGTCGCATCACCCGTCTTTAGGAGCTGAGAATATAGATAAATTAATTATATTAGTGGTAAAATTTGAGTGTAATGTAACGTTATATAACGACTATTTTCATTATAATTACCTCTTGTGTCAACCACATCCTAAATTCATTGTCTGATTGTACCATTATTTTTCGTCTTTTATTGTTCTCACAGGCTTCATATTTTCTGCATATTACAAAATTAATCATGTATAAAATAATCTAAAATAATGTTAAACATTATAATAATCGAAACTCCTTACGCATCAATAACTAAATCCTCTAACATATTATGATCTACGTCGTCCCCTTCTACATCTATTCTACTTATTGAAGGTTGTTGTGAAGGTTGGTCGGGGACAAAAGGAACTTTCAATTCACCGTGAAAACTCCAAAATCGATAACTATCTTGCATACTCGATCTTAACAAATGTAGTTCAACTGTTTTCCACTCAAACACATTACCATTCTTACACCTAGAACATGGACACGAAAACTCTTCATCATTATGACATCTCTTTACATATTTCACAAATTCGTTAGCACCTCTGCGAAACACATCCCCCATTATATTTGTCTCACTCATCCAGTCTTTGTATTTCGGATATCCCATCACAACTACCACAACTAATCACCTAGTAAAGGTAAACAAAACTTAGATTTATAGTATGTTTCATTTAATAATGTCTTATTTATATTCAAATTCAATTTATAATAGAAATTTCTATTTCCTCCATCTCCTTTAAAGGGTGAGTGGTCCTATCCCATTCGAGACCGCATTTTTCTGTAATATACTCAACAGCTCATGCACATTGTTAAGATTTGAAAAAAAAATTGACAGCATATCCCCGTAATTCTCCAAGTACACGACGTAGATTGACAAGTGTGAGTGTTATTTCAATTGATCAATTGAAATAACAGTCACACTTGTCAATCTAGTATGTACCCAAAGAACATTAAGATACAACTGCAGAAGTTCCTCCAAAAGTAACAACTTTAAGCCACTAAGAATATTATATAGAAATTATACAGTCTCAAACTGTCCAAACGGGACAACTCGAGAGATCTCATTACAGGGGTAATGACTCTCGAACGGGTCTAAGGGCTATTGAATGCGTACGCATAAGAACTAGAAGGCTAGTATCTATGTGCACTATATTTAATTTCAAGTATGTTTCATTTAATTATCATACTATATATATATATATATTGTTCGATATACAAAGTAATTTTAAAAAAAAGTTAAAAAATCCCACCCCCATATGGACAATAATCTACTGGTCATGTCACTTTTAAAACTAACCAACCCAAAATTTACTAAACAAAATAATCCAACAGCAATATCAACAACAAATGTGTATCCCGTACTCCTTCTAATTCATTTACTCAATTAATTCATTTCATCAATTAAACTAACAATTAAAGTATACAATTATTAATTTACTAATTTACAATGAGGGGCAATCCTACTTTCATATGAAATTGGCACTTCATCTAAAACTATACAATTAAAATTACAACTAAATCTATACAATTGTTAAAATTGCCCCACCGCACACACACACACACACGCACCCACCACACCCCCACCCCCACACCCCCTGCCCCCTCCCCCTCCCCCCGCCACACACACATGCACACACCTGCGCACACACACACACACCCCACCACACCTCCACCCCCTAAAACCCCCTGCCCCCTTCCCCCACCACACACATATATACACACACATACGCACATATATACACATATATATACACACACATATATACACACATACACACACATATAGAAATGAAAGAGAAAGAGAGGGAAAAAACATACCTTAGAGAGAGAGAGAGAGGGAAAACCAAAAAACGGTGGGAAAAAAGAAGCTTAGGGCTTTTTTTGCTGCAGAAATTGTCACGGTTGTGTCAAGGTCCTTGACCGCGACAATTATTTAAAGCATTGTCACGGTCTTGTCACGGTCAATGACCGTGACACAAAATGCGTGTTTGTTGTCATGGTCAATGACCGTGATAAGGGTGGCCGGCTGAAAAGTGACATTTTGGCCATTTTGGTGTAGTGCTATTTGCCTCCATGAGGTGCATATATCATCATGGTCACTAATGATAATAACATATTTTGGTAATTTACCTTGAGATAAATGTCAATGGCTTTGTATAGATCATCATGGTCAATTCTCGCAAACTCTGGAACACCCTCAGCGATAGTAATAAACTTTGACAGTGGAAAACTCACATCTCGCCCAATTTTTTGGATATATCCATCCATAAGCTAGACCACCTTCAGTTTTGCGCTATGAGACACCGAAGAAGATCTCCTACTCTCCTGGAACTCAAAATCAACATTTTCAGTCGAACGAGAACTTCCCCTTTACCTCTAGCAGGACCCTTGTTCTAAAAGGATCGCCTAGGACCACTTAGGCTTGAGAGAAACGCATCGCCTACGCCTTATTCTTGGTAAAAGGCTCAAGGCACACTTTTTTCTTAAAACAAAGGATTAGTTGACAAATATTGGTTATGGGGAAAGAATATGAGAAAGATGGCTACTAAACATATGGATATATTTTCAAAATTCAAGGTATGTATTATTTTATTATATTAAATAATTAAAATTAAAAAAAAAAGAAAAACGCCTTTTTACGCCTAGGCTCCTAAGGCTTGAGGCTTGACCTCTATGCCTCGACCACGCCTTTTAGAATCTAGATCAGGACTAGTTGGTGGACTCTGCCCTTAAAACATAAATTGTTCCAATATAGTCATCAATGTATCAACATCATATATCGTCTCAACTGTGTTTGACAATGAAGGTATCAATAAATGACCAATTGTTGCCTCCTTTAAACCCAATTATCTTAGATAATTCCTTTCTTGAATTAGATAATGCTTTGAGTATATTGGATGCCTTCAATAGCTTGAATAAAAAACTATAAGAAATAGAACCTCTATCCACTGGTAGTAAGCTAATTATTGATTCTAATAACATTATATGCTTTGAATTCACCTCTGTAATCGAATTTGCCTCATGGGTCTTCAAATTTTTCGATATGTTTGGTGGCCAATTCATTGCCGATGAGGTCAGAGGGTATTCTCCCTCCGAATTTAATGGCTATCATTGTTCTCCAATAAAGATTAATCCCCATTTCAACTATATCCTTCGCCCATAATCCCTTTGTCCCAGGCTTATGACTTTGACTCTCTCCTCCATTGCATGATGACACATCATCTCTCCATCATCGCGAGTAGCTTCGCAATAAGTCAACCTTTGGAGGGTGGGAGAGGACTTTTGAGGAAATTGCTTCGATACACCGGCTGGTGATGTTAAGATCTTTCGACCGTAAAGGGAACGATTTGGGGCTTATTAGTGTCAAAATTGAGTATTTCCAACCATGAAGTATGAAAGAGTTAAGAAAGACCTCAATCTTGTAAATGAGGTTCCCCTTCTCAACATCCTTTGTCATCTGAAGATATTCGACTGTGCATCGAACCGATATGATGTTTAATGCATTGAGAGTGATTGTGATACCGTAATAAAATTTCGCGCATAGTTCAAAAGCCTCAATTCCACCGGGGAAATCAGGGAGTTGGATAATTTGGTGTTGTGAGGAGTCTAGAGATTTCGAGCACTATCTCAGTAGACGTAAGCACCTAGACAACAGAGGAAACAAATAACCATAAAAATAAAAAAAATAAAAAAAATAAACAAAAACCTAATATCAAAATTCAATAGAATTTGAATAGTTATAAGGATCTAATCTAATTTTGTTCCAATTTTTCAAAAAAGATACCTTGTGAAGCAAATATCTACTTACCTTCACTTGAACTATAAGATCACTAGAGACATATGAGGAAATGGACCTACATTAATAATATAAAAACTTCATTTCTCAAATACATGAAAAAAACAAGAACCAAGGATTCTTTTTACCTTAGTTGAAGAAGAAAAGCTTTAGATAACGTATGTGATTAAAAACTTTTCATATTACAACACATTATCTCATATGAAGAGTGACATGAATATAACATCACCACAAAGCAAGTGATTAAATGTGACAAAATAAAAACCTAAAAGGGATATGGATTTAGTCTCTACCTATGCTTGCTATCAATCCTTCCTTTTCAAAATAATTTGTACTTCGATGTAAAAACTATTAAGCTCCAGTGTTAAATCCCTATATATCCCTCTCTTCAATCAAGCGTTTTTCCCATACCAAACGTATATAGGTGCGCCATAACATTGTTATCAAAATAGCAATAAGTGAGTGCGTCTTGAGAGCATATAGTCTGAAGAACCTTATACTCTTGACTCATTTGAGTCTACATTGTATAAGTGCTCATCTAGTTTGGAAATTGTGAAAAAATTTAGTCCTATCCCCTAGATACCAAAGAGCCTCAGATTCTTCTCATAATGCCTCACTTGATTCATTTGAAGGTAAAATCTCAATCACACACACACGCACACTAGGATTGTATACATTGTACATATATTGCATTATTTGCTTGTGTGTGAGTTGTGTGTGTTAATTCCCTTTCAAATTAGTTTTTAATAATTTTTGGGAATTTTTTAAATAATTTTTAAATGATCTTTTGAAATTAAAATTTGGGTTTTAAAACTTTTGGGGTCATTCTATGATTACTGATTTTATCATTTCATACCTGAAAGTTTGGTTGGGTAGAATTCGAAAGTGCTTGAGACTTCAGGGTGTCTGTGTAATTATTTTGAAAACAAGCGCATTTGGTTACATCTAGGCCTTACACCTGTCATTGTTACACCGATCGAATTTGTGTTTGTTTATACACTCAGAACCTGAGGGAATTCTCAGCCCTTAGATTTAGTTTATTAGCGGTCTGCATGCGATCTATCCCAATCTCAGTGAACCACCTTTAGAGCAATGAGAGATCGTTTAAATCACCGCTTATATTAAACTGTTGGATCTTCGTCAACCCCTCAAGACCAAATCTCAGCCATTGGATTTGATCAGTTATTCTCGAACCTTCCTCGCTTAGTATATAAGGAGGCTGATCCTCAACATTTAAGAGACTTTTGGCCAGTTCGTTTAAACAGAGAGAGAGAGGGAAGAGAGAGAAACCAGAGAGTGAACCCTATAGCGTTCACACCTTAATTTCCTTTTTCAAAATCAGTTTACATCCAAATACCAAACCTGAGTGTTTGAGAGTTATGCTGGTAGTGGTTTGAAGGCTGTTCGTGGGTTGAATCCTCTGAGTTTGAGATCTTATATCCAACTTAGGCATTTTAGGTTTGACCTCTATTTCTTTTTCATAGAAACAGTAGATCTTACTATTACATGTCATATTACACGTAGATTTGCATTATTTTAGTTTCTCATCTTGAAAAATCTAATTTGTTGATTATTTCTTTCTGTAAATGTTTTTCACTACTTAAAAATCAACAAATTGTTTTATATTTCTAGTTCTTAAGAAACAAGACTTCTGATCTAGTTGGAATCGCAATTGGTGGTTTACAATTTCAAAAACATTTTCAAAACCCTCTGAAATTCTTTAAGACCTTGGGAGTCTTCTGAGCAAGGTAACCTTGGATTCTGGGATTATTTTAAAGATAAAAAAGTTTATAGTTGCTAAAGAAGAGAGAAACTGAAAACCTTATCATTTAGATCTGATCTGTAATTTGATAGGACTTGTTTCTATAAATAAGTGTGCGTGTGTGCATGCATGTGTTAGAACACTGTCACAAACACCTGTCACACTACAACACAAGAAATTTTGTCTTTAAGATCTTGAAGCGTCAAGAGTCGACGTAAAATAAAGTGTGGAGAATTTAGCAAACTGAGAAAGCGACATCAACATTAGAACTGCAGAAAAGTTAGAATCAAACCAGTGGGTACATATTCTAAACTTGTATAGGTCTGTTTCGTGTGCATGTGTGTTAAATAGTTTGTAACTTGTATATTTTGTTTTAGTGGATTTTTAGTTTGTGACTTAGAAGTCACCATGGATGTTTCCTCAGTTGGGTGAGGTTTTACCACTTTAAAAACTCCTTGTACTTAATCTTTCTACATCTCCTCATCTCATTCTTGTGGGTGTGCTGATTTACCTAATTTAACTCTTTTAGTTTTGTTTTTCAAAACTAGTTACATAATCTTGAACATATCTCGTACATTTTTTATTAAACACATCTTGTGGTTAAATATGTTTTGATTTAAAGAAAAGAGTTTCTCCAAAAAATAGTTCGGAGTTACTTAGACAGTTTAATCATGTATTAAACGACTTGAGTAACAGCTTTTCAATTGGTATCAGATCTTGGATAATTTTCTTTAAAGATCTGTGTTTCTGAAATTATTTTCTTAAAATCAAACAATGGACGAGAAATCTAAAAGATTTGGTAACTTTTACAGACCTCCTCTCTTTGATGGAAACAACTTCCCTTACTGGAAAGTAAGGATGGTTGCTTTCATATAAGGAACCTTGGGAGATGATGTCTGGGACATTGTTGAAAATGGATATCCTTATCCTACTAAACCAGCCATGAAGGAAGAAATGAGAGTATTAAGAAAGTATTAAGTGAATTCACTCGAGAAGAGAAGCGAGCCTCTTTGAACAATAACAAGGGAAAGAATTAAATTTTTATGTCTATAAATGAACATGAGTTCAAAAGAATATCATCTTATACCACTTCTAAGGAAGCTTGGGATACACTGGTTACTACACATGAAGGTGACACGAGAGTTAAGGCTGTTAAAACATAGATGCTTATCCAGCAGTATAACATTTTAATCATGTCAGACTCTGAATGTTTTGATGACTTTTACATAAATTTGACTGGCATTGTGATAAAATTACATGCTAATGGGATAGCTTATGATAGACATGAAATTGTCTCGATAATTCTAAGGTCATTACCACATAAATTTAATAACAAAAGATATGCTATTGAGGAAATGAGTGACCAAAATCTCACTCTTGAATTACTCAGCAGTAAACCGAGAACTATGGAAATGGAACCATAATTTAAGAAATAATTAACCCAGTCCCATAGGAAATAGACTAGTTCAAACCTGAGTTTTTCTTCTAAGCTGATAAAACGTGAGCTTAGTATTCCCAATAATGATTCTGATGAGTAATGTGTTATAGATAGTTTGGATAATTAGATTGCCTTGATGTCAAAGCAATTTAAGAAGATTGTCAAATTTAGAAATAAAATGGCAACCAGACAAGAAAAACCAAATTATCCAACTCAGTCTAACCACAAACCTCATGAGAAAGATCAAGACAAACATCACAAGGACATTCATACGAGACCTAACAAAGACTTTAAGAATATTGAATGTTTTAGATGTTTAAAATTGTGTCATATAGCACAAAATTGTAGAGTTAACTTGAACACGACCAATAAACATACTAGAGCCAACATCTGCAAGACATGGGATGATTCAAGTGATTCTGATAATGAGGAGCATGAGTCATCTGATGTTTTTGATCCTTGCATATCTTTCTTTACCAAGATAGTCTATAATGATGATATGCTTGTGCCTAAGTATGAGAATGATGTTAGTAACTCTATTTATGTTGTTATGAATCATGCTGCTACTAATTTAGATGCTTTAATTTCTGACAATAATGCTAGCTCTACAGCGGGGTGTGTGAGTCAAAGGGAAAGCGATAATGACGATGTCAATGTATGTGTGAGTTCAAGAATTGAATCCTTAGGGATCACTTCACACAATACACTTAGTGATTCAAACACTGAAGACCTCCCTAATGTTCACATACTTTATGCCAAAACTCTCAAGAAAAGCTCTAGACTAGAGAAGATAATGAAAGATATCACTATGAAACTAGAAAACCTAAGTCTAATGGTTAAACTTAATGCTGAAGAGTATACTACCCAATGTCTAACTCATGAAAACGAAGTCAAATGTTTTGATCAAAAATTAAAAAATTTGATTGAAATAAATGAAACTCTGGAGAAAAAAATATAAAGGGACATTATTAGAATTGGAACCAGCCAAAGGAAAGACAACAACTGTTTTAAAAAAAAATCTAAGTTTGAAAATAATTCCAATTATTTTGATGATTTTGTTGCTGATTCAAAAACCAATTCTGATGATCGAACTGGAATAGGTTTTTTCCCAAATTCAAAGACACAAATTAAAAACTTTGAATCAATCAAGTTTGTGTCAGGTGGGAAAAAGACCTATAGAAACTTGTCCATATTTTCAAGCCTTAAATGATGAGTTTGATAAAAAAAAAACAAAAGTTGGATATTGGGGAATCTAGTCACTCTAAGTGTGATAGTTTGCCTAAGGCTAAATACGTCTGCCTTCCAATTAGGAAGAGTGATTATGCTTTTCAAACTGTACTCCTTAGGAATAAGATTCAACGTCAAATTCCCATGAAACCAATGTTTAGAGATTTTCCTAAGGAGATACCCCCTTCAAGCAATCTGTATTGCTCCTACTGTGACATATATGGACATTCTTTCGAAGGTTGATACTCTAGACGTTTAGTTAATCCTGTATATGATACTCCTTTATACCAAAACTTTAACTACTCTAGGAGAAGTCATAATAATTATGTTATGCCTAGACAACCAGAAAAAACTCTAACTATAGAAAGATAAAGACCAGACCTAAAAGATCATTTACGAGAAGGATTCCTAGGCACTTTACTAAACCAAATGCTCATATCCTCCATAAAACTCAAATGCATGCGCAAAAAATCTAATGCTCGCAAATTTTATCAAATGAGAGCAAATATGTGCAAAGTAAAAACAAGAGCTATTTGGGTTAGAAAAGATGAGCTATTTCCCCAGATGAAGTGGAACATTGTGATTACTGCTTTAAAAGCTGAACACACTCCTTCTGGTTAGTATTTAGATTCTGGGTGTTCCAAACATATGACTGGGGATGATATAAAACCATCTTTACTGGAGGAAAAGTTATTTTTGGTGATGGTGTATCATCTCAAATCATTGGTAAATGAACACTCCAAGAAGCAGGAATGCCTGTGCTTGAAAATGTTCTTCTAGTAAAAGGTCTTAAGTCTAATCTACTTAGTATCTTGTAATTTTGTGACTCAAATCATATACTGTCACCTTTTCAACGAATAATTGCAAGATTTTAAATGAAAAAGGTGAGTGCATAATTACAGGACTCAGGACTCCTGATAATTATTATACTGTCCAAAATAGTACTGAGATCGGTAACATTGCCATAATGGATCACAATGAGATATGGCATAATAGGATGGGTCACATAAATTACTATAGCCTTAGTAGATTGTCTTCACAAGAAATAGTTAGAGGAATTCCAAAGATCAAACCTATCTCTAACATTGTCTGTGGATCATGTCAGGAAGGAAAAATTATTAAGTCACCTCATAAGAAAGTTAAAGATATCCTTACCTCTAAACCCTTAGAGCTCATCCATATGGACCTAATGGGTCCTTCTCGTATTGTTAGTCTATGTGGACACAGTTATATTCTAGCTATGGTAGATGACTTCACCAGGTTTACTTGGGTAGCCTTCTTAAAATAAAAGTCAGACACTTTCCAAACTTTTTTGAAAATATTACTTCGTATTGAAAATGAGAAGGACACTCACGTAAATAGAATTCGTAGTGATAGAGGAGGAGAATTCATAGATACAGGTATTATCGAGTATTGTGACTATAATGGTCACAAACATGAATTTAGTGCTCCTAAGACTCCTCAACAAAATGGAATTTCTGAGCGAAAGAATCGTACCCTTCAAGAGATGGCACGAGTTATAATTCATGCCAAGTGTTTACCTAAATATTTTTGGGTAGAATCAATTCATACTACTTGTCATATTAGTAATAGGGTCTATCTTAGGAAGAATTCTACACAAACCCCTTACGAACTATGGTATGGGAAGAAGCCCAATATTAAATACCTTAGAACTTTTGGTGGTACATGTTCTGTCTGTAAAGACAGAGAACACTTATCCAAATTTGAGACTCGTGGAGATAAAGCTATTTTCTTAGGATATTCTCCTGACAGTAGAGTGTACCACGTCTATAATCTTCGCACAAAGATTTAATGGGATCCATAAACTTTATTGTAAGTGACACTACTGTTGAGAGTAAGACTGGAGAACCAACTATTATGGAAGAGTCTAAAAATATTTTAGAAAAAGACTCTCCAGAAATAGATGATTCTTTACCAAATGAGAAACCTGAAGTATCTAACTGGGTTTCTAAAGATCATCACATAGATAATGTTGTTGGCAACCCTTATGAGGCTATACGTACAAGATATCAATTTAGAAACTATGCTCATTATGCATGTTTTGTTTCCCTTGTGGAACCGAAGAATGTAAATGAGGCATTGAATGACCCTCAATGGATTTCTGCAATGCAGGAAGAACTTCCTCAATTTATCATTCATGATGTTTGGTATCTTGTACCTAGGCCTGATAATAAAAAGGTTATTGGCACACGTTCGCTATTTAAAAATAAAACTGATGAAAGTGGGATAATCATTAGAAACAAAGCCAAATTAGTGGCTCAAGGATATTCTCAAATTGAAGGAATAAAATTTAACGAGGCGTTTGCTCCTGTTACTCGCTTAGAATCTGTTCATCTTCTCTTTGTCATAGCTTGTTAATTGAATTTTACGCTTTACCAAATGGATGTAAAGTCAGCCTTTGTTAATGGAATGTCGACTGAAGAGACCTATATTGAACAACCAAAAGGGTTTATTAACCCTCAGTATCCAAATCATGTTTATCGTCTTAAAAAGGCAGTGTATGGTCTAAAATAATCACCTGTGACACCCCGCCTAATTAAATATCGGCTGATCAGTCTTTTATTAGATTAAAATCAAGGTGAACGGTTGGTTCATTCTTAGCATCACTATCGCAAAATAAATTTCCAATTTAAACACCCTAAATAATTTAGCTAAGTGTCAAAACATTTAATCTTATAAATTAAGTCCGAATGTTATTATTAATTACGAAGCCATTTTCACTAATACAATTGATAGTATTAAAACCAAACCATCCAAATGAAAGAACATGATAGATAAATCAATCCAAATAAAATATCCCAAATTGCAGGACAAAGTAATAATTACAAGTAATCCCAACTACAACAAAATACTGAAATAAATCAAAAGTACAAATCTCTCATAACTAGATAAAATTGGAAATGGGCGCCACATGCCCTATCAAAGGAGAACTAAATGAAATATTGAGGAAACAAGGATGAAGTCATCTACTACAAAGACCTGCAACTCCCACACTAGCTGTAGCACGTCAACGGTCCAAAGATCCAATCCTGATGCCCCTGTGGCTGGGCACCTGTAATATATATATATATATATATACAAGAGAGAGAAAAGATGACAGGAAACGGGCCAAAGCCCGAGTGTAAATCAGTTTTAAAAATAGTTTAGCAAGTATTTAAAATGCTTACCGGCTAATGCAACAACCATGTTAGTATGCGACAGTCTCTTGAGAATTCTCACCTCTCATCTAGTGTGCACGCCTACCGTACTAATAAATCTCATAAGTTTCTCTAACTTATTATTTATAAGGTTTTATCATATGAAAAGAGAGGTTATGATATTTACTTTAGGAAATCATTCTCTTCAATATTTCTTACATTATTTAGAACAACTCATTACAGTTATAAAGTTACCAAACACTTATAATAAAGTTAAAGCATTTATTAATTACTTATCTACTTATACGTACAGTAAAAAGTTCCCATATAGATATACGTATATATATTAGTCACACATACAATATATATATTAACGACACCCCACATAAAATCTATGGTGCTAGCATACTCTGCTATCAAGTCCCCATATCACACAAACTAAGGGAAATACTAGTTCGAAATCACTCTCGAACTGTACTAACATAATACACAAACAAATGGAGGCGAAGCATAGTTCCAGGTCCTAATAGGTCAGCACATACCCTCACGTCTCTTAGAACATCCGATCAGATAGCCTGTATCGAGGATACTATCTTCTAGGGTACGAGTCAATATCCCCGATAAAGGTCCAATCGAGATAAGACTGTCCCGGCACAGAAACCTCTATGATAGCAAGTAGCCCGGGTATGCTTTTTACACACATACATAATATAATCACATTCATAGAGTCATATATATAAATATTCACATTTTCTAAATTAGGTGCGCCCATGACCCATAATTATAATTCTAGCCATGCGTAACATATAATGCTCGAGTTCTACGTATAAGTAAATCACTCTTTTTATTCTATTAATTATAACAAATCCTTAAGTACTTATCGATTCTCGAAGTCCATCCTCTCAAAAGAATATAAAATCAGTAGGTGCACCCTCACTACTCTTCTGGTCTAAGTCTTCCTTAATTCTCACAAGATATACTATAACGTACGCACGATTTCCCACTAAATTTATATTCCCAAAACCCCACGGTTATCTCACATATGAATCGTATCACCCGAACCTTGCCTACAACCTTACTGGTCTTTCCCAAGTCCCATTATGTTAAATAAAATATGTATAAAGGTTCCCAAAAAGTGGCACAGGGTTAATTATTATGAATAAAGAACAAGCTTCAAAATTCAGTAGAGGTCGATCGATCGAAGGTAGGGGGTCGGTCAACCGATCCAGTCGATCGATCGACATTCAAGGTCGATAGATCGATAGCCCAGATATTTCCCAGATTCTGCATATACTATCCTACGGATTTCTTCACCAAAAGTCCTCAAAACCTCTATTAATTTCCCCCAAACTCCGAAACAACATTACTACTGGTACTATATACCTAACTACATGATTTCCTACGTGAAACATGTTCAAATTCATGAACGATATCGAATTAATGGGGTAAAATTGTCATAATCCTCAAGAACCCTAATTTTGTAGGAAACATACATTCTTATAATTATTTCCGAGATTTCTGGTTTCTTAATTCATACTAATTCATGGGTAATCCTCTACATGTGATGGGTATGTCGAGAATATATTAAATTTCTCTAAACATGCGATTTAAAGTCTCTAAATTATCAATTTCTTTCATAAAACATGTTCATGATAATCCTAAACTAACATGGGTGAGACATTAACTAAGAACAAAGCAAGATAGATACTTGCCGGGGATTTTAGTTTCTGATTTGTGGACGAAAGATGTATGGTTGCGTTCCTCATCGCGCGATCTACGCTTTGGTGGTGGTGGCGGTGCAAACGGGTGAGTCTTTGGCCTTGAGTTGCTTGGAAAGCTCTCCAACTCATTCTCTAATGACCGTTCTTGAGTTTTGTGTTTGTTAACCCTAGATGACAACTCCTAAAGGTTGATATATCCTTAGGAAATTCGTGGGTTTAATTGCCCAAAAATGTAAAATATCTATAATACCCTCCCGGGATGCCAACTAGGCTTAAAAATGCCCCGAGACCCGAACTAAATCCCCGGGTACATTATTTTGACTATATCAACCCTTCCGGACACATTGGCACACTTGAAAAGACCATACGGGCAACTTATAATTTATTCACTTTTACTAATAATAATTTAATCCCGATACGACACAGGCGCTTCCTGACTTAATTTTCATAATTGTCATATTATTCCCTCGTGATAATTTTAATAAATTTAATTCTACATATTACTTTACTCAATAAGTAATAATTAACAAATCAACAATTTTTCAATAATTACTAACTTTCGTCACGCTGGTAAATATTTAAAACAAATTTTCGAATTAATATTAAATTAATCTATCCCAATTAAATTTAATAAATCCCTAAATTTAAAAGCCATAAAAATACGAGGTATTACATACTTTACCCCTAATAACAGAATTTTATCCTGAAATTTGAAAAATAAGTCCTATCTGGTAAAACAATTTTGGATACCTTATCAGTACGCAAAGTATCTACATAGTAAGGCGCTCAATCATTATAGCACCCGCTTCACAGCAAACTTGTTTAACACTTTCATTAAAGACACTTCACATTGTTCTCCTATCCGACAACATTCGCATAAGACACGCCTATCCATTATTAATTCCCATTATTTTAATATCATTGGGAGGTCGCACCTCACTACATGACAACTACTCAGATTTATCTAAACACAAAACTCTCATTCTGAGAGAAACCATACGAACATCTGACCACTCTTGTTCGCCTAAAAAAGTCATGGAATTCCACCATAATCATCATACTCTAACTCAACCAATCCAAAATTCTGACTATCTGCCCATCTCTTGACAGGTAGAGTGAGAAAGTAAAGATTTTTCCGCACCAAAACCTCAATAATCATCTTGTTCACAATAAACAGGTACGAGTGCTCCCACGGAACCCTACCATTAGGGAATATCCTCCCCCAATTACCGTACTATACTCCACTTTCTAGATATAACCGTTGTGGAAAAGAAACGATCACAATGAATCTAAAATTACTTTCACACTGCTCCACTAATGGTTAATCACCGCTCACTTACAACCCGAATTATGGGTGATACAACCTGCTTAAAATAAAACGATATCCCTGTTGCTTTCTGAAATCCCATATTGAAGGTGGGATTCAAAACTCAACCTAATTCAGGAAAAAAAAAATACCGTGCTGGACCACGTACCGGTGCGATCCTTCCTTTTAAAGGAAGACTGGGGCACACTAGCTAATATTGTAAATGACCCCAAAGGAATGTCATTCACTTCCCTCTTGGTCATTTGTTCCACACGTTCAAAGGAACTCTTGATCTTACCTTGAGGTTGTCAACTCATCCAAGAAACTTTATCGACTTTATCGGCCTCTTCCATTATAGGAATTGTCGATAGCCACAAAATTCCCTGGTTGCTCCTCTTGTTCCAACCGATTTCTATTTATGAATAGTGTCCGCGGAGACTAATCACTATGACTCGCTCGACATCGACTTCTACTTGAAATGTTTCACATTAAGTGACACTTAATACTCCCCTTATTTCCTTTGCGAATACTGAAAGTTCTGACCCATGCACTTTTCTCCACGATGTGCACTTCCGGATCTTTTATACCATACTAACATCTTCACTCTTTGTACGCGTCAGTCGCTCTCAACATTTGACTAATTACAACTCCTCTTCGAGTATTCTCCATAATAATTACATTATACCCTTATCCAGGAATACCCCTTTTTAAATGGCTTACCACGGCCTTCCAACCAAATTTGGGTGTGCTGCTCTAATTGCACACGTATATATGGATTATCCTTCTTCACGCGACACTCAATCCACTCTGCCACTTCCACCTCGTTATGTTAGTCCCACAAATATATATTCCACACGTCTATTTCCATATCCCTACAACTCGTACGATTCTAACATCAGCTAACCAGGATGCCCACACGCCCTATAAACCGTGCATACTAGCATAAGCATCACATACGCTTCACACATAACATCCAATTCTTTCATTTCCTTGTGATCACAACGTGATTACAACACTTGGGTACTCTCAATCACCCTAGAAATTGAAATTTTAAATCCTCCTTATCATCATTCCACCCCTCAACTCGTGGTGATAAGACAAAACTTTCAATGATTTCTTTTCACATAACCCACTCCACTGACCTTAATTCATAATTCCACTTCCAATTTACGGATATAATTACTTGCTCCTTCTACAACCGATGTACCAAACTCATAGACTAATGGCCAAATATCTTCCTACTTCCAAACTTACGCTAAGTTTCATGCGTGGGGTGTCTCACAAAGCGAAATCCAAATAAGGAACCCCCCTCGATACACTATTACCTAGCATTTTCGGTTATCGAAATCCATTAGTCCCCCCGTCCATAACATGTACCCATTTATTCCGTCTCTTGAGAGAAAAGTTACATCTCCTCCCATAATTACACTTAACAAAGAATATTTCGCCAATTGTACCATCGTTCAGTATTGGTGGTAATCCCATTTTATAAACCTCGAATACATACAATCGGGGTTCTCGAAATCCTGTCCCCAAACATATGGGTATAACTCTTAACTCTCACATCTCTAAAGGATAGATATATTAATGCGCTCTTCCTATCACCAAGTCCTGAGTTCTAAACATAATAATGAGTTAAATCTTTTCGCTCAATAGTAAACCCAATACATACTGAATCATAACAAAAAAGTCCCTACATACACCGGGATCGAATATCTCGAGCCTACTATCCCCTTCCGAAGTCTCTAGAATAGATAATATAAGTGCAAGTCCGACCCTCTCGTAGGTGAGGCCTCGCCAAAACAACACATACTGCACTAATGCAACCATTCCGATAGCCTTGCAATAACTGCCTACTATTGTACTAACCATTTATATAAAGTTGTAACCAAGACAATATCATACTCGTATATGACATCACTAAAACGAGTAATCTAAATAAAGTATATAACACTATTAATACACCCATTCCTCCTCTGCGAATAGCACTAAATATAATCCCGCTACACTATGGAAAATATTCACATGATAGTAATGTTTATAGTTATATGCATTCAACTCGTCTCACATGCTAATCTAGCCATGAACAAAATATAGTGACTCGCTTGTGTCACATACAACACCCTTCATCCTCCAAGGATGAAACTCATACTCCTACCTTGCCAATCGTCTTAACTGCAAAAATGGACCCCGAACGTAACACACCTGTCCAAACTAAAATAAAAACTACTTTAATCGTTGTCCTTTACTAGGCATCCTACTCTTGTCTTTTTACTCACTTCGAGAAAATATTAACGCATATGAATCACTCTTCACAAAATACCTCTACACATAATTCACTTATCATCTGTCATACTAACCATATTAGGATTGTCCTTCTCTCGGACTTTAGTAGGCTCGATTCCTGATGGCTACCCCCATTGTTCCCTTAGCCTTGTCGGCCCTAAAGAACATGCTACTGGCTACACCAGTCCTTACTGAATTCACCATCACTCGATAAGAATTCAACTATCAAATTAATTTAAATGGGTCCCCTGATGTGTATCCACACCCCGTTGTGGTGCTACACTACCACCGTTGCATCCCATCTTATTCTCGACTAAATTCTTCGATTCTTTTATCTTCCCACACAAAGAAGCATTATTATCTCCATTGACAAAGCACGACATTGTCAATCTATGAATCTACCATCCAACAAAATTACCTTTTAAGTGTTATTAACTATTTTACAAGTCTATCTCCCACTTGGAGTCCTCTCCTCCATTTATATCTACATACTCCGATACAAGATTTGCTACTGTTTTAGATTCATATTCACAAATAGAATTCAGTCAGTTCCTCCAGTGATGAGTTCAGAACAACATGAACATCTTATGCTGAACACCTGATGAAGGAACATGCCGTTAAACTGTACCTAAGGTCCTTCCATTGACGCAATATTTCACTATTAAATGTGGTGGTTTACTTACACCATTACAACTTTGCCCCGATGAGTCAAGAAAATTTAACCCCAAATTTTCACTTCTATTTAACCACACTCCGCCATATGCCCAATCCTTTAAATGTATTACCTTCGTTGGGTGACACACACAATTCCCGCATTTATAAAATTTCAGCTGATGACTCTTGTCAATTTGCCATTTGACCCTCTTCCAAGCATTCTACGCTGGGTGAGTCTAATCTTGCAACTCTTTCGACTGTAACAGCATTTGGAAATCTTAGGTTGCGCCCTAACCGTCTTCACAGTCCTGTCTTCTTGTGCCATAATAGGGGTGACCTTAACTACGTTCGTCCTCCTCGAATATACTCTATAACCTCAATTAAGCCTTGACTCATGATGTCTACCTAACGTCCTTCGTCTGACATCCTTCATCGCTCGGCACACGCACACATCCGAACGTAAATAGAATTCACTAATATACATACGTTATAGATGGAGAACAGAATCTCACCATAGAAATCGACAATCCTAAACTTAGGGCTCTATATCAAACAAAGCAACGCTGGAAGCGTAATAATCCGCACAGATCCTAAAGGACACTAGAACCTGATGCTCTGATACCACCTGTGACACCCCGCCTAATTAAATACCGGGTGATGAGTCCTTTATTAGATTAAAATCATGGTGAATGGTTGGTTCATTCTTAGCATCATTGTCGCAAAATAAAATTTCCAATTTAAACACCCTAAATAATTTAGCTAAGTGTCAAAACATTTAATCTTATAAATTAAGTCCGAATGTTATTATTAATTACGAAGCCGTTTTCACGAATACAATTGATTGTATTAAAACCAAACCATCCAACTGAAAGAACATGATAGATAAATCAATCCAAATAAAATATCCCAAATCACAGGATAAAGTAATAATTACAAGTAATCCCAACTACAATAGAATACTGAAATGCATCAAAAGTACAAATCTCTTAGTACTAGATAAAACTGGAAATGGGCGACACATGCCCTATCTAAGGAGAAATAAATGAAAGATTGAGGAAACAAGGATGAAGTCGTCTACTGCAAAGACCTGCAACTCCCACACTAGTTGAAGCACGTCAACAGTCCAATGATCCAAATCTAACGCCCCTGTGACTGGGCACTTGTAATACATACATACATACATACATACATATATATATATATATATATATATAATTGTTTATGAGAACTGATAAAGAAAGAATAAGAAACTCTATAGACCTGACAAGAAAAGTAATTAATATAAGTAAAAAAAATTTAGATATATTAAAAAAGAGTGGAATTACAAATCATAAGTTTACAACCTTAATTATTTTATATGCTTAGTGAAAAAACTCAGTTAAAAGCAAGACTACGTGGAGAATATAAAAACCTACTATATATATATATATATACAAGAGAGAGAAAAGATGAAGGGAAACGGGTCAGAGCTCGAGTGTAAAACAGTTTTAAAAATAGTTTAGCAAGTATTTAAAATGCTTACCGGCTAATGCAACAACCATGTTAGAATGCGACAGTCTCTTGAGAATTCTCACCTCTCATCTAGTGTGCACGCCTACCATACTAATAAATCTCATAAGTTTCTCTAACTTATTCTCCATAAGGTTTTATCATGTGAAAAGCGAGGTTATGATATTTACTTTAGGAAATCATTCTCTTCAAGATTTCTTACGTTATTTAGAACAAATCATTACCGTTATAAAGTTCTCGAACACTTATAATAAAGTTAAAGCATTTATTAATTACTTATCTACTTATACGCACAGTAGAAAGTTCCCCTATCGATATGCTTATATATATTAGTCACACATATAATATATATACTAACGACACCCCACATAAAATCTATGGTGCTAGCATACTCTTCTATCAAGTCCCCGTATCACACAACCTAAGGGAAATACTAGTTCGGAATCACTCTCGAACTGTACTAACACAATACACAAACAAATGGAGGCGAATCATAGTTCCAGGTCCTAATAGGTCAGAACATGCCCTCACATCTCTTAGAACATCTGACTATTATTTTCAGATAGCCTGTATCGAGGATACTATCTTCTAGGGTACGAGTCAATATCCCCGATAAAGTTCCAATCTAGATAAGACTGTCCCGACGCAGAAACCTTTGTGATAGCAAGTAGCCCGGGTATGATTTTTACACAGATACATAATATAAGCACAGTTATACAGTCATATATATAAATATTCACATTTTCTAAATTAGGTGCGCCCACGACCCATAATTATAATTCTAGCCATGCATAACATATAACGCTCGAGTTCTACATATAAGTAAATCACTTTTTTATTCTATTACGTATAACAAATCCTTAAGTACTTCTCAACTCTCGAAGTGTATCCTCTCAAAATAATATAAAATCAGTAGGTGCACCCTCACTACTCTACGGGTCTAAATCTTCCTTAATTATCATAAGATATACTATAACGTACGCACGATTTCCCACTAAATTTATATTCCCAAAACCCCATGGGTAAATCACATATGAATCATATTACCCAAACCTTGTTTACAACCTTACTGGTCTTTCCCAAGTCCCATTATGGTAAATAAAATATGTATAAAGGTTCCCACAAAGTGGCACAGGGTTAATTATTATGAATAAAGAACAAGCTTCAAAATTCAGTAGAGGTCGATCGATCGAAGGTAGGGGGTCGGTCGATCGATCGACATTCAAGGTCGATAGATCGATAGCCCAGATTTTCCCCAGATTCTGCATATACTATCCTACGGATTTCTTCACCAAAAGTCCTCAAAACCTCTATTAATTTCGCCCAAACTCCGAAACAACATTACTACTGGTACTATATACCTAACTACATGTTTTCCTACGTGAAACATGTTCAAATTCATGAACGATATCGAATTAATGGGGTAAAATTGTCATAATCCTCAAGAACCCTAATTTTGTAGGAAACATACATTCTTCTAATTATTTCCCAGATTTCTGGTTTCTTAATTCGTACTAATTCGTGGGTAATCCTCTACATGTGATGGGTATGTCGAGAATATATTAAATTTCTCTAAACATGCGATTTAAAGTCTCTAAATTATCAATTTCTTTCATAAAACATGTTCTTGATAATCCTAAACTAACATGTGTGAGACATTAACTAAGAACAAAGCAAGATAGATACTTGCTTGGGATTTGAGTTTCTAATTTGTGGACGAAAGAGGTATGGTTGCGTTCCTCGTCGCGCGATCTACGCTTTGATGGTGGTGGCGGTGCAAACGGGTGAGTCTTTGGCCTTGAGTTGCTTGGAAAGCTCTCCAACTCATTCTCTAATGGCCGTTATTGGGTTTTGTGTTTGTTAACCCTAGAAGACAACTCCTAAAGGCTGATATATCCTGAGGAAATTCGTGGGTTAAATTGCCCAAAAATGTAAAATGTCTATAATACCCTCCCGGGATGCCAATTAGGCTTAAAAATGCCTCGAGACCCGAACTAAACCTCCGGGTACATTATTTTTACTATCTCGAACCTTCCGGAAACATTGATGCACTCAAAAAGACCATACGAGTGACTTATAATATATTCACTTTTTCTAATAATAATTTAATCCCGACACGACACAGTCGCGTCCTGACTTAATTTCCATAATTGTCATATTATTCTCTCGTGACAATTTTAATAAATTCAATTCTACATATTACTCTACTCAATAAGTAATATTTAACAAATCAACAATTTTCCAATAATTACTAACTCTCATCACGCTTGTAAATATTTAAAATAAATTTTCGGATTAATATTAAATTAATCTATCTCAATTAAATTTAATAAATACCTTAATTTAAAAGCCAAAAAAATACGGGGTATTACAACACCTAGAGCCTGGTATGAGCGTCATTCCAATTTTCTCTTATAGAAAGGTTTTAAGAGAGGTGGAAATGATCAAACCCTATTTGTCAAACATTTTGACAAAGATATTATTATAGCTCAAGTTTATGTTGACGATATCATTTTTGGATCAACTTCCCCCTCAGAAGTTAAATAATTTTCTGAAATTATGCATAAAGAATTTCAAATGTCTCTTATGAGGGGGTTACAATTTTTCCTGTGTCTTCAAGTCAAACAGAATTAAGAAGGTTTATTTGTTTCGCAATCTAAATATGCTTTAGAGATTGTCAAAAAATTCGGTCTTGAAAGTGCCAAAGAATCTAGAACTCCCATGAGTACTACGATCAAGCTACCTAAAGATGAGAGTGGTATATCCATAGATCCTACTCCATATCGTAGTATTATAGGCACCTTACTATACCTTAATGCCTCGCGTCCTGATATTATGTACGCAGTTTGCGTGTGTGCCCGTTATCAAAATAATTCTAAAGAGAGCCACTTAGTATGCGTAAAAAGAATCATTAAATACATAAAAGGCACTCTAAATTTGGGACTTTGGTACAGCGATGATACTCCTAGTACTATAATAGGACACACTGATGCTGATTGGGCAGGGTTTACTGATGATAGTAAGAGTACATCAGGAGCATGTTACTATATCGGTAACAATTTGGTAGGATGGAGTAGTAAGAAATAAAACTGCACCTCTTTATCTACAGCTGAATCTGAATACATAGCTGCTCGTAGTTGATGTACTCAATTACTTTGGCTTAAACAAATGCTAAATGATTATGGCATTCAAGAAGACCAACTGCATCTCTATTGTGATAACAAAGCGCGATCAATAACTCTAAAACTCATGTTCAACACTCGCGAACAAAACATATAAAAATTAGACATCATTTTATACGCGAATTAGTTGAGACTAAGAAATTAGAAATTAATTATCTTCCTATAGATTTGCAGCTTGCAGATATGTTTACTAAACCTTTGGATTACAATAGATTTCATTCTTTGCAAAAATCGATAGGAATGGTTTGAGCTGAATAAACTCGTGTGGCTTAAGTATTTTTTTCCCTTTGTCCATTTGAGACAAAATGGGGGAGAAATTTGAGTCTTATGAATTCATTTTTTCTTGTACATATTTCTAAAAAGCTTGATCTTAGTCTTATTTGCAGGAATCTGTACCGTTGTCTAGGGTATTGGTTTGTAATTAGTTGAGTTATGTAATTTTCGTTTTCTAGGATATGGGTAGATATAATTTTTGTATAGGAATAGGCTTTTCTTATTTTTTTTCGTATGCCTACGAGTCCTAGATGACTCAAAGGAGATTTTGCCTCATATTTCCAACGGGGGAGATTAAAGCACCTTATACTCTCGACTCACTTGAGTCTACATTGTATAAGTGCTCATCTAGCTTGGAAATTGTGACAAAATTTGAGTCATATCCCCTAGTTACCAAAGAGCCTCAGATTATTCTCATAATGCCTCACTTAATTCATTTGAATGTATAATCTCAATCACACACACATACTAGGATTGCATACATTGTACATATATTGCATTATTTGCTTGTGTGTGAGTTGTGTGTGTTAATTCCCATTCAAATTAGTTTGTAATAATTTTTGGGAATTTTTTAAATAATTTTTAAATGATCTTTTGAAATTAAAAATTTGGGTTTTAAAACTTTTGGGGTCATTCTGTGATTATTGGTTTTATCATTTCATACCTGAAAGTTGGTTGGGCAGAATCTGAAAGCGCTTGAGACTTCAGGGTATCTGTGTAATTATTTTGAAAACACGTGCGTTTGCTTGCATCTAGACCTTACACCTGTCATTGTTACATCGGCCGAATTTGTCTTTATTCATACATTCAGAATCGGTGCGAATTCTCAGCCCTTGGATTTAGTTTATCAACGGTCCGCATGCGATCTATCCCAATACCACTGAACTACCTTTAGAGCAATCAGAGATCGTTTAAATCACCGCTTATATTAAACCATTGCATCTTCGTTAACCCCTCAAGACCAAATCTCAGCCATTGGATTTGATCAGTTATTCTCGAACCTTCCTCGTTTAGTATATAATGAGGTTGATCCTCAACATTTGAGAGACTTTTGGCCAGTTCGTCCAAACAGAGAGAGAGAGAAGAAAGAGAGACCCTAGAGCAAACCGTACATCGTTCAAAACCTAATTTCCTTTTTCAAAATTAGTTTATATACAAATATCAAACATAAGTGTTTGAGAGTTATGTTGGTAGTGGTTTGAAGGCTGTTCGTGGGTTGAATCCTCTGAGTTTGAGATCTTATATCCAACTTAGGCATTTTAAGTTTGATCTCTATTTCTTTTTCATAGAAATAGTAGATCTTACTATTCATGTCATATTACACGTAGATCTACATTATTTTAGTTTCTCATCTTGAAAAATCTAATTTGTTGATTATTTCTTTCTGTAAATGTTTTTCACTACTCAATAATAATTTTTTTTGTGTTTTTAGTTCTTAAGAAACAAGACTTTTGATCTAGTTGGAATCGCAATTGGTGGTTTATAATTTCAAAAACATTTTTAAAACCCTCTAAAATTGTTTAAGACCTTGGCAGCCTTCCAAGCAAGGTAACCTTGGATTCTGGGATTATTTTAAAGATCAAAAAGTCTATATTTGCTAAAGAAGAGAGAAACTGAAAACCTTATCATTTAGATCTAATCTGTAATTTGATAGGACTTTTTTGTATAAATAAGTGTGCGTGTGTTCATGCATACGTTAGAACACTGTCATAAACACCTATCACACTATAACACAAGAAGTGTTGGCTGTAAGATCTTGAAAGATAAAGAGTCTACGTAAAGTTGGAACAAAGTGTGGAGAAGTTATCAAACTGAGAAAGCCACATCAACATCAGAACTGCAAAAAAGTTAGGATCAAACCAGTGGGTACATATTCTAAAGTTGTATAGGTCTATTTTATGTGCATGTGTGTTAAATAGTTTATAACTTGTATATTTTGTTTTAGTTGATTTTTGGTTTATGACTTAGAAGTCACCGTGGATGTTTCCTCAGTCGGGTGAGGTTTTACCACGCTAAAAACTCCTTGTACTTAATCTTTCTGCATCTCCTCATCTCATTCTTGTGGGTGTGCTGATTTAGCTGATTTAACTCTTTTAGTTTTGTTTTTCAAAACTAGTTACATAATCTTGAACATATCTCGAACATTTTTTATTAAACACATCTTGTGGTTAAATCTGTTTTGATTTAAAGAAAATAATTTCTCTAAAAAACAGTTCGGAGTTACTTAGACAGTTTAATCCAGTATTAAACGATTTGAGTAACAACTTTTCATAGTCTATACATTCTGCATGTGTACATACTAGATTATTGATATAATAAGTTTATTAGTGATTGTTAAATGTATTATGTTATATTTAAAAGAGATTAAAAGGGCATAGTAGAAAAAATGCACAAGAAAAAAACATCATCAACTCCGTAGTTTGTCTACTATTGACAAGTGGTATATCTCACATCAATATAGGAATACATTAGTTCTTTCCTTTGCCTGTGATAAACAACACAAACAACCTGGTCCCTTTAGTTATAAGCATTTCATCCCAGTGGGATGATCCCACATCAAAAGGAAGATAGAACATCCTCCAGTAAGGTAATTATAAATATATTCAGCTTGTGACTAGTAACATGTAGACTATGAGCTTTTTATCTCTATGAGAAAACAGTTTCACAATTTAAAGACACTAACCCCAAATCCATTGATTTGACCTTTAGTATGTGAATTTGACTTTCACAATTCGCAGTTTCTTAGTAACTTCGCCCCAAATACATGAAATCACAATCTTTGTGAGTTATTATGAGTTTTCTTGCATTGATGTCGGGGAAAGAAACAATCTACTAGTTTAGGACAAGCTTTAGGACTAACCATAAGTTCTTTTTAGTATCTCGGTTAGTAATGACCACCAAAGCAACATTAAATGAGACTTCAGGAAACCAGTCAAAATGAGTACGCTTTTGAGCATAAACTATTAGTTGTGTTAATTACAGTCCATATACTTGTCAAATTGTTAACAAACTGATATTATGATTCCATTTTTCTCATACAGATAAAAATACTTATTTTATGTTCAGGTTATTATTATTTTGATACATCTTGGAGGATGGCTAGTAATTGATCCACCAAGTGTGGAATTTAGTGTTTCATGCTGAGCACTGACTGGGGAGATCACTGTGGCGCTTAATGACATTATGCTAGATAAAGACAACACTTTTGAACCAATACTATCAACACTTTTGAACAACAATATAGGGTAATTTAGATTGAGGAGAAGAAAAGATAATCACACACCTCAAAAACACATATTCAGTCATCTCTAGAGAAGATTTCCTACTTTGTGATCTATAAATCTAGCTAAGTAGCAAAGGATATGATAATGCTCCAACAACGCAATGCTATTTCCAAAAATGAAGTATATGTTTCCTTCAATATAGCAATCTTTTGATTATTTTTTGCCATAATGAAAGTACAGAGCATCATGCCTACGAAATTATTGAATAAAGCATTCTTTAGTGAAATGAAATATTTTGAAATTCAATACATTTCCATATTAAGAACTAATGATTTGCGTATTGATATGTATGCTCAGTTTTTAAATAACGTGAATTCATAGTTACCATAAAATACTAGTAGCTTGTAGACTAGCGATTTGCATATTGATATGTACATTCCAAAACATGGCACAATTTCACTCCAATACACACTAAAAGTAACTATCTGAGAAAGGTTTTCATATTTTTTCCTAAAACTTAAGCACAATTCCAAGATTTCAAAGTTAAAAATTATGATATACTCATTTAATGTGCTTACCTGAATAAGGATAACTACAACACAAAATCTAAAAGGCTTGGCCTTCTTAAAAATATTTTACAATTTTAGTTACACTATTTTTTTAGTTGCTCTAGCATTAAAAAATTATCCCAACGCATTCACCAATGTGACTTAAATCAACATATGCCTAACACCGCATTTATATGACGTATAGAAAATTGCATTCCTACCCAACCTACTGATACGATCAACGCTGTAGATAACATTGATGTACTCTTATAGTTTACCATATTCATATCAACTTTTATATTTTCTTGGTTTACAACATTGTGGATCTAGACAAGCAAACATATGGATAATAGACAAACTAAAATACCAATTTAAATTAGGGTGAAATAAGTCCAAGTGGAACGGGATATATAAATAGAATTATTGTACATCAATTAAAGGCACTAAATATGACGTGCGTAATTAATGGTAAATGAGAGAAGAATATTTGTAAACCCAATAATCAAACAACAATAGGTCATACGTAACTCACAGAAGAATAGTCTAACTTGTTGGTCTTTGTAGTATGTTCATTTTTTATATATTCATTCGTGTTAGGGTTTATTAGTATATATTCAACGTTTAAGTTTATTTAAATATCATAAACCTAATAATCACACCTTAAAAAATAACCTAAATCCATTTCTCGATGACCCAAGATACTAATAGCAAAGGAATCACAAAAGGGACATATCATTCACATCAAAAATCCTTTTCTTTCTTGTACCTATAACATTTATAGATGATTATATACATGACTACAGATTTAGATTTACACACACATAACTGCATCTTCACACACACACACACACACATCCAACATTTACGTGTGTGTATATATACACACAAAGACAAATAAAAAGAGAGAGAGAGAAAGGGAGTTATACCTGTATAAGAATAGTAAAAGAATTATATGTTTATATATACACAAACACATATAGATTGAAAAAACATATAACGATTAGGTTTCGATTGAAAACAATCATAGATCTAATCTCAGGCTAAAAAAAATAAGAGAGACCTAGGTTTGAAATTGTGATTATGCCCTAGGTTTTACCTGAATCGAGAGTTATACCTGAATCGAAGGAGTCCGCGATTTTGGTCTTCGATTTCGGTTAATAATTTTGTGATTATGGTTTGCGATTTTGGAGTGAGATTTTGGTCTGTGATTTTGGAGTACGAAGGAGTTCACAATTTTGGTCTACGATTTTGGTTTAGAGGATGTGTTATGATCTTAGGAGGGAGAATTGAGACGAGGGAGGGAAATTACACTTTTAAGGAAATATGTTACCCTTTTAGTTTTGGAAATAGTAAAATTATAAATTTTATTACGGTTTTGAACACTTACAAAATTTGTAAGTGTTATAAACACTTATAAATTAAATAATCTATTAGTTGCAAAATAACCATTATGGTGTAGTGGATGGAATGCCTTTATAAATTAGGAATTTACATCATTAGAGAATGTCGAGAATGTATTTAGTTGTTGGCGTTTTATTGACAGTATTGGTCAGCCTCCCTACTGTTGGTCGGGCTTCATGTTATTGGTCGACATCCAGTATGATGGTTGGCATTCCAGGCCTTAGTCGGTGGTTATGCCTTGCTGACTAGGATAATTATCACAGTGGATGGCACATTTCTATTTCTGATTGGTCCACGTAAGTGGTGTAATACTCCGTATTTCTGCGTATTTAAAATTTAATTAGTCGAGTAATTAAATAGGAAATACGTTTAAATTTTTAAATTAAATTATGTAAGTGGAGTAATTTAATGTGATTTAATATTTAAATTACGTGAGTGAAGTAATTTAATGCGATTTAAGTGATAATTATGATTATTCATGGATTAAATAATAATTATGATTATTAAATATTAATCCAGAGATAGACACTGAATAGTATTATGATCCAAATTTACTAAGTGTGAGTAGTAAATGTTGTCGTAGCGAGTGATATGGACGAACTTAATTATATCTCAACCGAGTGTCGCGCGTAGACTAAATTGAGGATGAGATAGGAAATTATTTTAAGTGACTCAAATGATAATTTAAAGGTCACAAATGAATTCGAAAGGGACGGAGTTACAATAGTATACCCGGGGGTACTAGTCTGGTACCGGGGCATTTTTGAGCTAAATCAGGACCGTACGAGGGCATTTTAGTCTTTTGGCATATGGGGGTGAGGAGACGTACGATTTTTGGAGTGTTTTATCATCTGCTTAAAAGTGGGGTTAGGGTTAGAAACCTCATAACATAAAGGAAATCCATTAGAGAGAGAAGAGAGATTATTCTCAAAGCCTAAGGAAGAATTGGTGAAGGATTCAAAGGGTTCTTGCACTACAAACTTGTTAGGAAGGAAGATTGGAGGAGAAAGACAATCAATCACCAACAACAATCGTGAAATAATATCATCTCTAAATAAGGCAAGTGGTTATTTGCAAATTGTTTTGAGTTATAATATCCATGCGTAGGTTTTTCAAATAATTGATTTTGATGAATATTCTTGGAGAAAAGGAATTGATTAATTGCATGTTTGGGTAGAAATCACATGTAATTAAATCTATATCTGTAGAGGATTGAAAATCAGGGAAATCATGATGGTTAAAATTAATTAAAATCTGGGCTGATGATTTCAAATATGGGAAGAACATGTCATAGTAGGGTTCTTGGATAAGTAGAAGATTTTAGTTATTTAAGGCTAAATTGGAAGGATTTATAATGCTTAATTCATTAGAAATTATCCTAGCATATGTACAAACGGTTAGGTATCATTAGATACAAGTTTGGTGGATTATCATGGCAGTTAGATAATTGAGTATGGTGAAAACTGCATGAAAAAGAGGAAGAAGAACTGCACCTGTCACTGCTCGATTAATCGATCGACCCTTGAATGTCGATCGATCTTGGTCGATCGATCGACCCTGGATGATTTTGGGTTCTTTTGTTGGTTGAGTTCTATTCAATTACTGATGCTTTAGGGGAACCTTAGTGATGATATTTTGCCGATGTGGGGACTTATAGAGTACCAGTAGGTGTATAGTGGGGGTCCGTTATAATCATTGAGTGCAAGATTAGAAGTGATGGATCAACGAGGATAATTCGATAGAGTAGAGTATCAAAAATTCAGGATTTGAGTTATAGAGAGAGTAAACGTAATCCCCAGGGGTATATCATTAGGTTATACTTAAATGAATAGAGGGGTAACTACGTCCCTTAGAGTTGGGTGAATACTCAATTAAAATACGATAGTGAGATAAATTGTAAACAAATAAGTACGGTGAATATCAAAGAGAAAATATTACGTACGAACACTATTATTGGGTTGTATGTATACCAACTGAATTATATATATACTTAGGTGGAGAAAATACCTAAAGTATAATTGCCTATAATAGGGTCGAGGTAGGATTCCGAACTAATATATGGAAATAGTAAGTTGGGGCCGTGACGAAAGAGTTCCGAACCAATCTATGTATAAAATTTCATTAGTGGGGTAGAGGTGATTTTTTCGAACCACTACATGAAATGTATTTGGGGTCGAGGTGACATTCCGAACCAAACTCTTACTTGGTGTCGATGGACCATTCCGAACCAAGAGTCCTTGATGTGTGTTAAGATGACATATTAGTAATGAATGAATTTATAAGTATATGTTGTGTGTGAAAGGTATACTATATTAATAATCTACTTATGCGAGTTAGTAGACAACGAGATGTCGTGATTACATCTAAAAGAAAATTAAGCAGGAAAATTTAATTATAAAACGGTGAAAGATAACAAGTCATGAACAGTTATCTAAGTATATAAATCATGAGATATGGTTACTATTACATACTATGTGGGAGATATGGGAACTTAGTCACGTAGATGAGTTCAGTTTAATACTATGGTTCAGTTATCTTGAGTAGTATAGCTAGGTGGGCTAAGTTCGGGACGTTAGGCGTACACAATAGATGAGGGGTGGGGTAACTCAAGAGAGTATACACGAAATCTTAATATGTGTAATCGATAACTCAGTTTATTATGATAATCACTTACTAAATATTTTCAAAACGTTTTGAGTACTTACTCTTGCTCTAAAAATATTTTCAAAACCTTTTAGGTGTCCAGCCACAAGGACGCCAGACTTGAGGATTATGTCCAGGGACTCGTAACTACAGCTTTGTGGAGGTTGGCAGGACTTTGTATAGGCGATTCATTTATTCAGATCTAGTGTAGGATCTCATTTTAGTACTCTCTATTGGGACATGTTGTCCACAGTCACTATTTCAGATTTTTAGTTTTGGATTATGTTGGTTTTATTTAGCAGTTTTGGATTTTTAGCCGGTTGTTGACTCGGCAAGACTTTATTCTTAATATATTTCTAGATGGTTTGATTTATAGTTTACTGTGAATATTTATCTATTACTTCCGCATGAGTAAATTGTCTTGGGTTAATGAAAGATAAAATTTAGCACCGATCTAATTTCACTTAGGTGATTAGTAATTAAAAAGTTTTCGACAGTGATGCTAAGAATGAACCAACTGAGAAACCTGTTTCAATTTAATTTAGAACTGATCAGTTGGGATTTAATTAGGCAGGGTGTCATAGATGGTATCAGAACATCAGGTTCTAGTGTCCATAGGATCTGATATGATTACTACGATTTTAGCGTTTCGTTCTTTTGAGGAAGAGCCCTATTTTAGGACTATTGCTTTTGTCCTTGCGTTGACGCGATTGAAAATGTGTCTCAAAAATGCGTTCACTCTAGGATCAAGTGCAAGCGTGTCGCTCAATTAATAATTCGACAAGTCGGGTATCGATCCTCAGGGAAAAAGGACAACGAAGTTGTGACGACGGGAAAAGACAGAGGAACCCTAACTCTGACTCTAAAAAGAAAGAAAAATAAGATGATTTGGTTTTGAGACTGGATTACGACTAAATGCAAGTATGAAATTATAAAAAGATGCAATTAGACTAAGTTACCTAAATATGATGGAAGATGATTTTAAAACTTTTGAACTCAGTGATGAGAAAAACAGGACGGGAATATAATCCCCCAACCCTAGTGAATTGTAGTTCTAATATTAATCATAAATTTAAATGATTGATTTGACCCGGAATTTAGTACTCCTAAGAATTACGTATACGAGATTCAAGCCCGCGTCATACTTAATCTGAGGACGAGTAAATCGGTATCGTGATAGTTGAGAACGTGTGATAATTGATTAACTTCGCAACTTTCTAATATAGCACACTTATTTAATTTCAACCCCTAATCATTCATCTAAGGTGCGTGTGTCAACCGATAAATAAATAAAGTATGTGACACAAAAAATATGCTGAGACACAGAATTCAGGAAAAAAACCCCTTTCGGGTAAAACCTTTATTTCACTATGAATATACAAGCCGCAACTTACAATTACATAGAGAAATCTGCAATGGATCAACGCGCAGCCAACCCACAAAGACACGCAGTCTTCAACTCAGCAAGAGAATACACGCATCACCCTCCAAGGACTCGCAGCCCAAACAACGCAGGAAGAACCGCAGCTCTCCTTAATAACACGCAGCCATAAAACTTTGTAGAAACTCCCTCAGCAATGACACGCAGCCCTCGGTTGCAAAGATCTCTCCACAAAGATGAACAACAACAAAGTTTGTGTTCTAGGGTTCCAAAAGATTCACAAAAGTAATTGGGATTTTTGTGTGAATCAAAAAGATGTTTTGCACATCAAAAAAGGTGAAGACTTAGAGCATTTAGAACTCTGAAAATCGTGTTGAAAAGTCTTAGAAAACAACTCTCCCGAAGTTGGTATAAATAAGAAAACCAAGAAAAGAGTTTTCAAAAACTTGGACTGCTCGTAATTATCCCAGGTGGATCGGTCCGGATTGAGGGCGGATCGGTCCGATTAGACCGGATCGGTTCTTTTATCCTGAGGTGGATCGGTCCGGTTGTGATCGGATCGGTTCGATCATTCAGGCTTCATCGGTTCGCATTCGGTCCGGGGTCTACTGGACTTCGAGCAAGCGGATCGGTCCGGTTGAGGGGCGGACCGGTCCGATTTTCCCAGAAAAATAAAATCCTTTTAAAAGCCTCATTTTGCTTAAAAAAACTTACTTCTTATTTTTATAAAAAGCATTTTATAAAAATTTCCCAATACTAAATATGAACTTTAAGGAACGTAAAAACAAAATTTTACCAAGTTCATTCTTGCAGAGGCTATGATGTTGAAGATGCTTTGATATTCGGATCCGTTGATGTAGATGCGATCTTGAGTTTCTTCGACGGTGTAACGGCGTATGACATACAAATTGATAATGGACAAAAATGTCCTTACAATAGTAACACTCGAATTGCATTCTAAATCATCACGGTTACCCAGAGGCAAACGAGATATAAAGACCTACAATTGTTATGTTGCTACGCAATACGGTCGTAATTAATCACTAAATTCAGAGGATTAATGTTATACACGTGCAATTAACACATCAGGCTGGGTTCAAGTATCCCGACTTAGAAAATCTAGCCTAACATGCCGAAAACAATGAAAATAACATTTGATGTGCAGGAATTCATGTTTAATCTAAGGAAACTTGTAAATTAATGTTAAATAGAATTGATAGGAAAGAATTACTCACTAATTTTTACCAACGCAATAACAACAGCAATGAAGAACACTGGTAATCAAATAAAATCTGAACAAAGCTTCAATCTTGGAATTAAAACTGGAAATTGTATCTGAACTAGGGTTTGCTGGAAAAAAAAGGAAAAATCTATTATTCTCCCTAAAATCTTCGTTCTAAGAATGATAATAAAATGGGTTTATATACCCTACAAGACTCCAAGAGTTTTAGCAGCACAAGGATTCTCTATTAGAGGAAAATTAGAAAATTAAAACTGCGACAGCCGGACCGGTCCCAGGGTGGACCGGTTCTTTTAATTTCTTGGCGGATCGGTCCCAGGGCGGACCGGTTCTTTTAATTTTTAGGCGGACGGGTTCTCTCTTTATTTGACTTTTTCTTCTATCTTTGACTGTTCATAACTTTCACACCCGGACTCCGATTGAGGTGTCGTTTTTTCTAGTGTTCTTGTAGTTGAAAGCTCTTCAACTTTCTAGTTGGCCCCACCTCCGGAATAAGGCTAAAAAATTATGAAAATGCCCTTTACTCCTCGTTTCTTGGTTTTCTTTCATTGTTTTGAGTTGTCTTTGGCACTAACTTGTATGAAATACCTGGTGAACACATAAGAGATACACAAAATACGAAATACTTACCAAAAAGGGTTAGTAGCATAAATATAAGTCAAATACAATCTATTTACCCCGCACGAGATCATAAAAATACCAAATTTAAGGGGATAAATGTGAAGAATTTATGCCTAATCAAATCCCCCTAACTTAGAACTTTGCGCGTCCCGAGCAATGTAAAAGAATCCTAGCGAGGCTTAACTCTTGAAAATCACATTTTATTAGGATAGAATACCTTTTTTATGGGAAAGCGATTGCATTTAGCGTATGCAATAAGCCTTTAAACCCCTAGGTTACCCTAGTAGGACGAGTTGTGTCTCGTGAGGGTTTTGCAGAGAATATACCCACAAAATTCGACTCAAAGAAAAATCAAAACACCTAAAAATTGTATAATTCAAACTTTTCCAGAAAATAGTCATCATCAAGTCTTATTTACAAGTCTCAAACCGTAGTGTGTGTGTGCGAAGCCGGAAATATAACCGCCAATTTCCACCGATTGATCATTACGTTACTTATCCAAAATTTCGTTTTGATTCCAAAATCTCACGGAATGCTCTCACAAATTAACCTCTCGGATTGTGGCTATTCTCTCGGTATGCGTGATGTGAAGAGTAAGTATAATGGGCGCAAAGTCACACACACAAGTAGAAAGATGGAAATTTTATAGTAAAAGGATCTCATCAATGGATTACGATTTCAAAAACAGGAACATTGCCTCTTTTTCGCTCATTTCATCTCCTTTATTATCTTTTGGTGTATTAGCGCTCCACGCGGTAACCAATTATGCAATTTAGACTCGGTTCGGACTTTTTTTGGGTTTTAAGGTGTTTAGGGTAAAATGAAAAGGGTAGGAAGGATTGGAATTGGAAAAGTCATTTATGATGTCCATTTGTGCTTTTTTTCGAGCTTTTGCTCATTTTTTCTTCTTTTTCTCTATTTTCTATTTTTCACTTCTTTTCTTGCTATTTTTGTTGAGCATATCTATTTTTTTCTTGCCCCTTTTTATGCACTTTTCGGACTTAATTCTGAATTTTTTCATTTTTCACAATTACGGGCTATTTGGGTTTTTCGAGTTGTCAAACGAAAGGGAAAATCTATTTGGCTCAAATTTTGGGTTACAAAACGAATAATTTTTCGCATCTTTTTCTGGCCAATATTTTTGGGTGACAAACGAGGGCCTACTTCATTGTCCAGAATACCAATTGCGTTACCATATGGGTTTCGAGATGAGTTTAAGTTTAGAGATCAATTATGGCACTTTTTTCAAGGCAATATCACACACATTTTTCATAACCGATCAAAATGAAAGGATTGAGATCCTCGACGACTTTTTAAGCACTGAAAAGAACTTTGAGTTAACAATTAACTCGGATTGATTTAAAAACTCGCAAAAAGTGATAAGCTCGAATCTCATCGGATTTGTTAATCTCTACACTTATTCGTTAAGTCGTCAATTTCCACTCAATTTCCATCTTTGGTCAATTTCGGCTTTGTGTATGTTGAATTTTTACAACTTGAGACTTTAAACCGACTCTTAATGATATTTTTTTGAAAAATTTGAGTTCCAATTTTTATTTATTTTGAAGAATTTTTTTTTTGGATTTTTCAAAATTTTATGATCTTTTTGGAAATTTCTGGGCATTTTTGAAAATTTGTGAAGTTTTAGAAATACGCACTTGTGACCCCCCCTAACTTGGACTTTTGCATTGTCCTCAAGCAAAAAGGACTAAAATCTAACTCAAAGTGAATGAAAAGTACGGAAAAATAAAACAAACAAATATTTAAAATGCATAAAGATACTAAATGACCCTAACACATGACTCAATAATACACTAAAAATAACCCCATACGCGTCGGCGGTGCGAGGACCTCTCATCTCTCCAGAAACTCACCCGACCCCACTCACGGGGTTCGAGCTCTCCTCGTCTCTCCTGTCCTAGGATTATAATCCAACAATCGGAACAAGTTGGGACCTCGCCCATAGATAAAGGACAGTCCGGGAGACTCATCGTGACTAATTGGAAAGGGATCCTCGTGATGGTGACTCAAAGCGTGGTCTGCGTGAGCTGAATCGGAGGGAACACCTAGGTTTCTTTCAATATTTGGAACGCATGGGTCAGGTTCTAGGTCGGATGAAACACAATTTCTCTCCTCAATCGCCTTTGGGACATCAAATGGTATGGGTGGATGGTCATTGCGAAGAAACTCATCGATTTTATCGTCCCATTCTCTTTCTTCTAGGTGACTAAATGAATCCAATAGAGTTTGGACTTCGTCGTGAAGGCTCTCATCTACCGGACCGAACTCTTTTTCAAATTCTTCCATGATCATGTCCCCTAGCTCTCTCTCTCAAGTGGTGACTACGTCCTCCCTTACTTGCTCTATCTCTAACTCCACCATTTTTCTCTCTTCTAACCCCCCTCTCTCTTTCTCAATTGCGGTATAAGTTCCCTCGCTCTCATGACTACACACTAAACAAGATTCTAAGGCATCTCCACATAAATTTTCCTCAATGTGCTTTTTTACGATGTCATCAATTAGGCTCACCGCGTGAAGATCATCTTCTTCCCCCGTATGCTGGGCGATATGAAAGATGTTAGTCTCTAAAGTCATGTTCCCAAAAGTGAGTTGCATTCTCCCATTCCGAGTATTGATGATTGCGTTAGCCGTAGCTAAGAATGGGCGGCCAAGGATGATGGGACCATGGTTGCTAGAGTTGAATGAGGGCTCCGTGTCCCAAATGACAAAGACTACCGAGAAGTAGAAAATGTCAACTTGGACGATCACGTCCTCGACTATGCCTCTTGGGATCCTCACTATTCGATCCGCTAATTGGAGAGTGACCCTTGTGGGCTTGAGGTCGCCCAATTCAAGTTGCCTATAGATGGAGTAAGGTAGGATATTGACACTTGCTCCCAAATCAAGTAAGGCTTTTTTTATTCTATTTTCTCCAATGATGCAGGAAATGGTGGGTGCACTGGGATCTTTGAATTTAGGCGGGAGATCATTTAGTAGAATAGAGCTCACATTCTGCGCTAGAAAGACATTTTTCTTTACCTTCATCTTTCTCTTTACTGTCAACAAGTCTTTGATGACTTTTGCATAGGCTGGAATTTGCTTAATGGCATCGAGGAAAGGTAAATTCAGCTTTACTTGCTTTAGCACTTCTAGCACGTCCTCATGTGGGTTTCCTTTATGGGAGGGAATCAACCTTTGAGGAAACGGTGCCGTGGAGGATGGTTTCACTACTACCTCGGGCTCACTAGTGTCTTCTTTTTCACTCTCATTCAAGGGGACATCTTCGGCCTCGTTCATGCTGGGCAAAATCTCCTTGTCTTTTGTAGTGTCGAGTGGGGGAGGTGATAAATCAACGACTCTCCCACTACGTAGAGTGGTAATTGCACTATATTGCTCAGGATGGTCATGGGTAACACTAGTTTGACCTTGGAGAGTTCTTTGGCCCTCGGCCAGAAACTTTCCCTTCTCTTGGATACTACACGATGATTGCAACTGTGAAATGTTCGCACTCATGTGATTCATCATGCGCTCATTCCTAGCATTAGTTGCAGTCTGGGTATTGATAAAGTGGTTGATAGTATCCTCGAGAGTTCTCCACAGTGTCGGGATATAAGATCCTTGAGGTGGTGGTGCTTGCACATGTCCTTGCATGTGTGGGGCTCATTGAAAGTGTTGTGGTGGAGGGGGGGAAACATGAGAAGTGGGGTTCATCGCAGCATGTTGTTGCCCATAGCTAAAACCAGGATGGTTTTTCCATGAAGGGTTGTAAGAATTCCCGTGTGGTGGACCGAAATTACCCTTGAAACCTACTATACCACTAACTTGCTCCTGAAGCATAACTTTGTAGGCGGGTATAGTCGGGCATTCAATAGTTGAATGACCCACCTCACCAATCGCACACACCTTTTCAATGGGATTTGGTATGGATCCAGTTTATCCTCTTTCATATACCTCACATATATCTCGAAACCCTTTCTCCAGCGTATCTAATCGACTGTCCATCATAGAACTCTTGTCTACGTGGAATAGGCCGGATGCCGATGGAGTGGTGGTCACTTGACGATTTCGATTTTGAGCGTTAGGATCAGATGTATCCCAGGATTGGGTAGTCTCGACGACATACCTCAGGTGAAGCTCAGCATCGTGGGCATCTAAATCGATAAACGGACCACTTCCCATAGTTTCAACAAGTTATTTGGAGTTAAGATTCAGCCCATTATAGATGAAAGAGATGATTTGCGCTGAAACAAATCCATGATGGGGGCATGAAGTAACCAACTCATTAAAACGCCCATAACATCAATGAAATGGTTCATTTTCAACTTGTCTGAACGCTTGAATTTGAGCCTTTATGGAGATGGTTCGATGTGTTGGGAAGAATTTCTTGAGAAATCTCAACTGCAACTCGTTCCATGATGGAATCGAGCTCGGAGGTAAAGACCATAGCCAGGTCTTAGATTTATCTTTAAGCGAGAAAGGGAAGAGTTTGAGGCGGATCAACTCTTGTGTGCAAGTTTGATCATTGAGAGTGTCGCACACGTCCTCAAATGCCCTAATATGGAGGTATGGTTTTTCAGAATCCATACCGTGGTAATGCGGTAACATCTGGATCATCCCATTTTTGAAACGAAATTGCCCGGAATTATACGGGAGTATAATGCATCCCGGAGTGACAGTGCGCTCGGGATATAAGAATTCTCTCAGCGGGCGGTATGGGGGCTCTTCCTCACCGGCGGGTGCACTGCTGTGTTGTGACATCTCTTCCTCACTTAATGACTCGGTGCTCTCATTAGGTGTGCTCGGAGTGTGTACTAAGAAGGAAAACAGAGTGTTATTGGAGATTGTGTGCGACGGTGTGGGAAGTGGGATCCAGAATTGTGGGGTGTTTGGAGTGTGGGGACTATCGGGATTATACTCAACAATTGGATTTTCGCGAATGTTGGTTGGAGTATTATGGGGTGTGGGAGTGGTTTCAGAATTTTGCATTAAAGCTTAGGAGAGATGATGATTGTGAATCTTTTTGTGCTTTTTTTGAATTTTTTTATGTTTTTGGATTTTTGAAAATTTTTGGTCAAAGTTTTAGATTGACTCGATCTAATCCTATGTCTACCTAATTCCTCGGCAACGGCGCCAAAAACTTAACGCGACTGAAAATGTGTCTCAAAAATGCGTTCACTCTAGGCTCAAGTGCAAGCGTGTCACTCAAGTAATAATCCGACAAGTCGAGTATCGATCCTCAGGGATAAAGGATAATGGAGTTGTGACGACAGAAAAAGACGGAGGAACCCTAACTCTGACTCTAAAAAGAAAGAAAAATAAGATGATTTGGTTTTGAGACTGGATTACGACTAAATGCAAGTATGAAATTATAAAAATATGCAATTAGACTAAGTTACCTAAATATGATGGAAGATGACTTTAAAACTTTTGAACTCAGTGATGAGAAAAACAGGACGGGAATATAAACCCCTAACCCTAGTGAATTGCAGTTATAATATTAATCATAAATTTAACTGATTTATTTGACCCGGAATTTAGTACTCCCAAGCATTACGTATACGAGGTTCAAGCCCGCGTCATACTTAATCTGAGGACGAGTAAATCAGTATCGCGATAGTAACACTCGAATTGCATTCTAAATCATCACGGTTACCTAGAGGCAAACGAGATATAAAGACCTACAATTGTTATGTTGCTATGCAATACGGTTGTAATTAATCACTAAATTCAGAGGATTAATGTTATACACGTGCAATTAACACATCAGGTTGGGTTCATGTATCCCGGCCTTAGAAAATCTAGCCTAACATGATGAAAACAATGAAAATAATGTTTGATGTGCAGGAATTCATGTTTAATCTAAGGAAACTTGTAAATTGATGTTAAATAGAATTGAAAAGAAAGAATTACTCACTAATTTTTACCAACGCAATAACAACAGCAATGAAGAACACTCGTAATCAAATAAAATCTTAACAAAGCTTCAATCTTGGAATTAAAACTGAAAATTGTATCTAAACTTTGGTTTGTTGGAAAAGAAAGGAAAAATCTATTATTCTCCCTAAATCTTCGTTCTAAGAATGATAATAAAATGGGTTTATATACCCTACAAGACTCCAAGAGTTTTAGAAGCAGTAGGATTCTCTATTAGAGGAAAATTAGAAAATTAAAACTGCGACAGTCGGACCAGTCCCCCTCCTCCCCCGGACCGGTCCCAGGGAGGACCGGTTCTTTTAATTTCTTGGCAGACTGGTCCCAGGGCGGACCGGTCCTCTCTTTATTTGACTTTTTCTTCTATCTTTGACTGCTCATAATTTTCACACCCGGACTCCGATTGAGGTGTCTTTTTTTCCAGTGTTCTTGTAGTTGAAAGATCTTCAACTTTGTAGTTGGCCCCACCTCCGGAATAAGGCTGAAAAATTACGAAAATTCCCTTTACTCCCCGTTTCTTGGTTTTCTTTCACTGTTTTGAGTTGTCTTTGGCACTAACTTGTATGAAATACCTGTAGAACACATAAGAGATACAAAAAATACGAAATACTTGCCAAAAAGGGTTAGTAGCATAAATATAAGTCAAATCCAATCTATTTACACCACACAAGATCATAACAATACCAAAATTAAGGGGATAAATGTGAAGAATTTATGCCTAATCATGCGTACTTAAGATATCTTACTTTTGCTATTAGATTTTGTATAAACTTTGAACGTATACAATTCAATTTTTTTTAGATGCCACCGAGGAGACAGTGAGCAGAGAGGGCCGAGGCCATAGATGAGGTGAGGGATGCTCATCAGGATCCACAGGCACCGCCACCACCACCACCACCCGAGTTGATCTCTACTACTCAGGTGGCAGTGATAGTGGCTCAGGATGTTGAGAAGGCTATGAGGGCTATGGCAGCCCATTTTCCTCATCCCCAGACTCAGCCTCCAGTGATGCCAGTAGCTCAGGCCCCGATAGGGCCACCTTCTTGGTAGTGAGTTAGGGAGACCTTTTAGAAGGGTCATCCGCCCGAGTTCAGGGTAGTACTGACGTGGTGGAGGCTTGAAATTATAAGAAGAACATTCAGCGCTATCTGTGCATGCTTGAGTGTACCGAGACGCAGAAGAAGATGCTTTCTACTTTTCGTCTATCGGGAGGAGCTTTACAGTGGTGAGAGGCAGTTACCACTGCAGATGAGAGGGACTTGATGATGATTTTTGAGTTTTGGGTGCGATTTGATCGCAAGTACTTCCTGCCTATAATAGAGTCAGAGATGAGGTAGAAATTTAGTGTGGTGGTTCAGGGTGATCGATCAGTGGTTGACTATGAGGAGGAGTTCATCCATTTGGCTAACTTTGTGCCAGACGAGGTGAGCAATGAGGAGCGTAAAAATTCCAAGTTTATGGTTGGTTTGGCCTGGAGATGCAACATTTGATCGGTAACCCAACACTAATGACATATACAGATGTCATTAACGCCGCACTAATGAACTGTTAGGTTCAATGCTTCCATGCGAAGGGAAGCAAGAGGTGTGATCCTAGCCAGTTGTATAAGGCAAATTTGGGTTGTGATAGTAGCACACCGTAGTAGCAGATAGCGGGACAGCAGGGGGCAGGATTCTCGACATGGGAACTCTGCTAAGATATTTAGGTATGGGTAACATCGATCTGACAGGCAGGGATAATAGGGTTCTCAGCAGCAGGTTCCTCAGGGCCAAGGGAACTAAGGTGGAGGCAAGCAGGGCCAAGGGCAGATACAGTTCTAGGGACAGTGTTTCACGTGTAGCCAGTAGGGTCACAAGAGTATAACTTTTCCACGGGGAGACATGGCACAACAGTAGGGTGCCCAAAAGGGAAGCAGACTCCATTAGCCCCAGCACCAGTATAGGCCCCACAACAGCAGCCGGGCCAGATGCACTTTGAGCATGTGTACAATGTTCGGAACGTGCCTTTTCAGTCATCACCTTCAACACCGTCGGTAGTTACGGGTACATTTCCTATCCATGAGCATGAAGGTAGTATTTTTTTCTGACACGGGCATGACACACTCTTTTATTTCCACTAGATTTGCACGAGAAGCCAGCCTTTTAGAGACAGCCGACACTCATCTTATGTGTGTTGAGTCACCGATGGGTAGTGGGTCCCTTATACACTCGATCTGTAGGGGTGTGTACATTATGATCGGGATATTGAGTCTAGCGGTATACCTTTTGGTGTTAGATATGGAGGATTATGACATCATCCTATGCATGGATTGGTTAGCGGGTTATAGGGTGATGGTAGATTGTTATGAGAGGATGATCGTTTTTTCCATTCCGAGATAGGAGATGTTAGTAATGGCGATGCCTCTTCCCGAGGGAGGACCGCGCACTCACTTATATTTTATTGAGGAGGAGACCTTACAGGAAGTGGAAGTTTCACTGGACTCAATCCTAATCGTGAGGGATTTCTAGGACATCTTTCAGGATATACCAGGGTCACCACCCAACAGGGAGATAGAGTTCGTTATCAACTTAGCACCGAGGATGAGACCAATTGCCAGAGCACCGTATATCATGACCCCTTCGACAATACGAGAGTTGAGAGAACAGATTTAGCAGCTCTTGGGATAGTGTTTCATTCGGTAGAGTACATCGCAGTGGGGTGCACCGGTGTTATTTGTGAAGAAAAAGGATGGTTGTCTTCATTTGTGTGTACACTATAGGGAGCTGAACAAGGTGACGATACATAACAAGCATCTGTTACCTTGGATCGATGACTTATTTGATCAGTTGAGAGGGGATACATACTTCTTAAATATCGATTTGAGGTCAGGTTACCATAAGTTGTGCATTCGAGATGAGGATGTACCTAAAACCTCTTTCTTATCTTGGTACGGGTCATACGAGTTCAGAGTGACGCCATTTGGGCTCACTAATGCGCCTGCAGTATTTGTGGACCTCATGACACTGCACCAAAACAAGTCAATTGTAACGGGAAAAAACCGTTTCAAAAAATATTTGTAACGGATTAAATCTGTTAGAAAATTAGCGTTATTTATTTTACTAACAGAATTTATAACGGATAAAATCCGTTACAAATTTAATATTAATAATGGACTAAAACCGTTACAATTTATTTTGTAAGGGATTTAGCATCGGTACACATCCTATATATTAGTAACGGATTTTCTAAATTGTAATGGTTATGACCCATCAGAAATATAGAATTTGTAACGGATAAAAAACGTTAAAAAATACATTGTAACGGATTGGGAGTCTTATATATTTGTCATAGATGATTTTATTTATAACGATTAAAGCCCATTAGCAATATTATTATATTTAAAAAAAATATTAATTTCTCATCAAATAAAAAGATATAAATACACTAGTAACAACTCATGCTCAACCAATGGCAAGCCCAAAAATTTCACTCAAAACATAATTCCAAAACACAAGTGAGAAAATGAATGACACTACAATTATGTGATATTAAACCAACATAAAACTATATTTCATTCATAACCATTAAAATTCCCAAAACAAAATGTAGTGAAAGATAAACCATGTATCGTTTAACAATAAACTTAAAATTAAGCAACATCAATAAAGTTCTGAACACATTATTCTCCCAAAAGTATTCTTCATGACATTCCTTGAAAACGAGACTTCATTCTCCCAAAAAGTAATCTTCATATTTCTCAATAAGAACATGTTGAACAAACTCAATCTTAGTAAATGTTAAGCATAAATGACTACCAAAGAAAAATGAGATGAACCTGTAATAATTACACAATCAAGAACACGAGTATGGAATAACTACCAAAGAAAAAGACTTCTCTCTCATAAGAATTACGACATTACCTCACCATAACAAAGGAATGAAGATTGTTATTAATAAAGATGTCGATAACGAATGGTTGATTTAAGTATAACATCACACTTAGGCGCATTCTAGCCTCCTATTGTGTTGAAGATGACCCCACATCAATGGGAAGCATCGTCTTTGGAGGACGGAAAAGTCCTTGTAATTTGATTTGAACCAGTTTTTCTGTGCAAAAAAGTGTATATTACTTATCAGTATCACAAGTTGATCATATAAACAACGGAGAAACAATAAGGAGAGCATTAATAAGGCAATCTTTAATTTTAAAAAGTATAAATAAGTGGGAAAGACAATGTCAACCTTATACAACACATGTAATATAGCTGATATATTCAAATACATGTGGAACATACACCAAGAAAAATCAAACATACAATAGTCAACGAAGTAGAAATTTTACAATGTATATATTTAAATAGTCATTGAAGTAGACACTAACTTAATTGATTCTACACTGCTAAACACCAAATAAAATGGACATTCTATTAATGTAACTGCTAAACACAGATTACAACACCAAATTAGACATTCTATAATATAACTTCTACACACCAAACACCAAGCAAAACTAATATTTAACAAGATCCCAACACACCAAGTTTCATGCCAAAAACTAAAAATTTAGCTGCTAAACGGATATACCAAACTCCAAACAATTTAGCTACTAAACGCAGACACCAACATGAAGTTTACATGCCAAACACCAAACAATTTACAAGGTAGTGCAGTTCCATTGAACATTCATCTCTTCCCTGATAAGCCTGCCAAAATTGAGAAAAACAATTGAGATCGTTATAAGCATTGGTATATTAATCGGGTCATTAACAAGACAGTTATCGTTACCCTAATAAGCCAAGCGAGAAGACCTACTGCAGCTGATTGCAACCCATCCCCAAACACAGCTTGACTTAGCATGCAAATTAGTATTTATAATGGGAGGATTGGTTTGTTGAGTTTTTTTTTCAACTACGTATGCTTAATAACTTCACAAGTAAAATTCTTCTGTTGATTCACTTTTACAAGAATTGATTCTCCACTAACGTAATTGTGAAATACCAAAATACTACATAATGCGGAAACAAAATAGGCCTGCAGAAGTGAAAATCCAATAACTTAAATTTACAACATTCCAACAAAAGAACAGAATGAATTGTGCCACCAAGAAATGTGATCAACATTAATCTCCACTTAATAGCCTCTACATCCTAATTATGGAGGCATGGTTAATCCATTCTTCTACTAGGAAACAACAAAGTTTTACATTCATAACTTCCCATGACTAGTAAAAGCTACAGAGGAAAATTCTGTTAAAGCTATCAACTACTTAGCAGCGGCAACCAATACAGATCTAGCTCGAGTAGATGTATCAATGAGTGATCCAAGATGCAACTTATCATTTCATCCAAAAGTCAAATTATACTCGATGTCAATCAAGTTATTAAGCAACTAAACATGAACATTTGATCGCATCTTGATCTTAAAAACAAACATGGTTACTTCTTCATTTAAAACTAGGTGTAAATGTCTCATTCAGAAGCCATTGAGATATTTGCTCAATGTCTTTGGGTAATGAGTTTCCCGTGCATGGGTACACATCTTATTTTGTTATCTGCTGACAAGCCATATGTGTTGACTGCAAAATGCTCAAAGCCTTTCTCATGTAACCATTATAAATCCATATAAGTGTCGCTAAGTCACTTTTAGTAACAGCAATCCCTTCAGCAACAATAATATATTTTAGTCGCTCACCAACGTGAATAGCATTAAGAGGAGCAAACCTAAATCGTATACACCTTGACTGTAGTGATCGAATTACCTTATTGATATGGTTACACATAAGAGAAAACCTAGTGTTTTTGGTGTACTTCTCAATCACTCGCTAAGAGAAAATTGTGCGTCCTTTGTCATGGCATCTGCCTCATCCAAGAGGACCAACTTCACAGAGAATTTTCCACCAAAGGAGAAGCTCTGAGTGCTAGAAAAATCCTGAATCTATTTCCTAACAACATCAATTACGTGATCATCAAATGCATTAAGCTCTAAAACCATATTATACATTTGCACCCCATTAAGTTTTCGTGCCACGTGTTTGTTTATGCCGTGTTTCGGCAACTTCACTAGTATTGTAGTGGACAACTTTCACAAATTACAACAAAGGGTCATTTTTCACTTGTTGTGTAACTCGCAGACTTATTTACCAAAACGACTTAAAAATAGACAATTTACTGAGTTGATTCGGCTAGTTGGGTGTCTGTATTTATTGAAAAAAATTGTGATAAGTACAGTTTGTCACCCCAAAGAAAAATGTAAAAGCGATATTGAGCTAAGAATTGTATGGTCAAGTCTTTGGACAAAATTGTGTGTGTGAGAAAACCACTATCCAACAAACAAATATGTTTACATAGAAGGCAAACTCTAATTAAAATCCTCCTGGACCTAGGATCAATTTTTTTGGAATTGCAAACCATAACCTATAAACAGGGGTGGATCCCGAGGGTAGAAATATAAGGGCATTTTTTTCATTACACAATTTAGCATGTTAAAGTTGACTAGTGCTCAAAATGAGCCCGAATGTATCCAAACCCAAACATGATACGACACACCTGAATTGACATCTTTTGACAAAATCAAGTATTGAGAACCAAAATTCAAGTATTAAGAACCTATAAGTAACCTGAATTCCTAAATAGCTAAATCGAATCTAATATCACCTAAATTAGACATACAACTAAACATAGGTTATAATTCACCAATACTAGATTAAATTACAGAAGTTACCAAATAATGCAATTTAATTATCGTGCTTTAAACATTTAAATTCAAGCCCTAAAAATTTTGATTCAAAATCCCTATTCATGCAATTCAAAAGACAACATTTTAACATTTATAAAATATAATACAACATTTGGACTCATTACCCTACAATCCGAGATGAAATAATATATGTATTAATACCAAGCATCATCAAATCTTAGTGAATCAGAGTAAAAATTCAAACAGAGGCAAAGATGAGCGTACCTTCATAATATTCTGGGAAACTACCTTCCAATAAGCAGGGATGCGTAGTGCACAATAGTGTAAGTACTCCCTTTCATTGTCAAAACCCACTGTAGATGCAGATATCCTTAGCCTCTGCTGAAATTACAAATAAAAAACATACAAGAACCAGTATGCGCATAGAGATTTGTGAAAAACATGCATAAGCAAGCATGTATGGAAATATAACACGAGTTCAATGAATAAATAACCATATATCTTTTTATAGACCATATTTTGATAACGAGCATGAAGGTACACGAAACATGCATAAGAATCATTTAAGGAAATACAGCAAAACTTCAATGAATGAATAACCATTAATCTTCTAAACAACTATGATATAATAAAAAGTTCCTACACTTTTTTTTTACAAACAATATCAGAGAATTAAGTTAATGACTCAATTTTTTAGATACCCACGTCTTATTGAAGTTCCATTTAGTGCCCCATGCCATTCTTATGCTTTTTAGCTCATGAGGGGCCTATCACTTGAGGCCACTCGCAAATCGTGCTTATAATAGTATGCTACTGCTCGTTCGGTTGTTTAAGACTCACTTTGCTGCATTGAGCACAAATATCCGATTCTTGCAAAATTCCCTATCTTTTTTCTCGCTTGATTCAGTTAATGATCAATAGGCTGAACAATAGAGAACAATGGCAATGGATCTGAACTTTCAGTCGACATAGCCAATGTACGACAAGCATAGGCACCAACAGTATATATACAAACCAGTTACCAAATATATATATACCTGTCTACAGCCGATTACCATCTCTACTTAGGTATAGGGGCAGGGGCACCGTTTAGTGCCTAGGCAGGGTTTTTATAACACTATTGAGCTATACATATTCACTTTCCCATTTTCATCTATTTCCACAACCTGTATAGAGATATGTAACATTTTCATGTCTCTTGTTATCATTTTTAGTAAGTAGATTTACATGGAACCAAGAAGAATCTATATATAACAATTAAAACACTTAAATTTTTTTAAAACGAACGTGAGCTAAATTCTGATCAAGTGAATGTCAGGGGACTGAGATAATGCAGCAATTATAGTGAGATCCACCACAAAGGAAAACATTGCGGATAAAATTTATGACGAATCTATTTTTATTGCGATATCAGTTACACTTTCAAGGTTCATACCAAAGGACAACAAGTAAATTTCTCTTCCCTCCTGTGCAATCTGACTTTTCCAATAAACGACGACGACCTTGAGCAATCGAATGCCAACACCGCACCGCGATTGGCTCTCCTAAAAGTTTTTAAATTTAGGATAAACTAGAATTTCGCTTAAAGACCACTACCATACGGTAACCAATCTTAATTGAGTATTCCTCCACTATTGGTTCAATAACATTCCTATGCAGTAAGCACTCTGAAATGACGTTTGAGTTATTGGACTCGCTATGGTAACCAAGTCTTGAGCTAGGGTTTAATCTTACTTCATCTCCTATCATTCCACCTAAATACAAAAGTTGTTATTAAGAGTTCCTTATGATCAAGTGAAATAACAAAGACTACTTCTTTTGAGAGAGTGATGATGATGCAAGTTTTACTAAGCAATTGACCACACCAGAATTTCTTGGTGTTGCAAATGCCATCACACATCACATTGATTCAAAAGTATTCCCCATCAAGTATATTATCAAGAGAAAAAGCAATATGTTTTGTCTTGGAGATGCCAATGAAGATAGAGAGGGTGGCTTGCGAGTTCCATTAGATGCTAACGGATTCTTTTTGGTCGTGCCACTAAATATGAATGTCCAGGTGGCTGGGGTGGAGGTGACCTTAGTGTATGCGAGATATAATTTATTATTTTCATTCTTTCAGAAAAGAGTAACTCAATATCTACCATAAGAAAAATCTTTACCAAAAGGAGAATTTTGTGGAAGTTTATCTTCCATAGTTTCAAAAAAGGTTCTAGATAATGCATTTCTGTAACTCTATTTGCAAAGAATTCTTAACTTAGTATCACATGAGAAAGGTCCATCAGGTTTGTAACTTATAAACACAAACTATGAACCCCATTTTTATTATAAGATATACAACAACTCAATTAGAAACCATAAATGTAGAGAGGTTGGGTACAAAGATTGTTCAATGAAAAAGAGTTTGATTCAAGTAAAAAAAAAATAGGCACAACAAAAAGGGTTTTCTAATCAAGTATAAAAAGAGAAAAATAATATCTTCGACTCCATTTTTAGTTTCTTTGGGAACGTTGCGGGTGAATGGTAGTTAAATTTCAATTAGAGGTTAGTAATATGAAGCAAAATTAATTCTTGAGTGATTTGAAGTAGTTTCCCACAAGAGGAGAACCCCCAAAAAGTTCCAAAGGTGAATGATTTTACATAGTATATTTATTGAATAAATAATAATTTTAACTGAAGTTTATGTAAATGTAAAAATGGGAATTACCTCAATGAAAAGTCAATAAAAGCATATGACACGGGTTACAGACATATTAATGCCAATTTAATTCAAAAGGTTGCTCTTTTCTTATCATCAAAAGGTTGTTGACACCCTTTCATATTTTAGTAAACAAAACTTGAGGACAAAAGTACGATAGTGATTAACGGTGTTTATATATAACTTGAAGTTAACACAAAACAATAGACGACACCCTAAGATATGGACATTTTATCAAACATGTTAGAGGTACTTATTGTTTAATAATTTCTTTCAATACAAGCCGGAACATAGATATGGATACCATTATTTATTTGATTGAACACCCACATCTATGGAAATATGAGTGAGCGAATAGACATAGAAAAATAAGTATAATAACGAAAATTGATCAATGAAAAAACACAAATAATTATTTGAATAAAATGAAGACATTCCATCAAATTAATCAATTTAAAAAAAAGTATTACCCTTGTTGATCCATAACTTTTGTGTTAATTTTGCACTCATTTTACTGTAAATGACAACACCTTGAGCAATATTTACAGCCTGATGACAAAAAAGATCACAAAGAAATATCGTAGCCTTCTAACAGAAATCTACATGCTGAGATTTTAAGCAATAAAATCTAAAGCATCCACTGTCCATTCTTTAAAGAAGCTCTTACTTAAGATATACCTGCTTGGGCACTTCAACAGTCATGACGGAACCTTGAACCATATATTTTTCAACCTCCCATGCCTCCTCTGTAAGGAATGTTTTTTTTAAATTGAGCATTGATTAAATAAAATTATATAAAGTAACAGATTGAGAGATTAGTAAGCCCTTATTCTATTTTTATCCAATTTCTTTACAATAATAAATTGAGACTAACCATGCATATTTTCGAAATGGGGGATAGGAATACAAAATGAGCTATCAACCAACTTATACATATAAATAACTTATAGATATACCAAGATATAAATAACAGAAGACAAGATTTCATTGGACATGATAGAACTAATGACAAGATTTAAAAAATATGAGACAGTTAACCTTGTAAATCACCATTTCTCAAGAGCTCTCTCACCGTGAGTATATTCGATTGCGACTGAGACATTGGAGGGCCCGAATTAGGGTTTTGTTTAATTTAAACAACATGGGATGAATAGCGGAGGGGAATGGAAACCTAAACTAATGTTTTTTTCAGTGTTTGGTGTTGTTTATCTAGTGGTGTTTATTGTTAAACCATTGGCAATGAGAGGGATGCGGGTTATCGGGGAGAGGCAGAGAGGGAGGGGAACAAATATCAAAGGAGAAATGGGCGAGATACATGTTTCGTTAATGTGGATTTAGGAATTTGGGGGAAATGATCCCGCCCAACCTTGTACATTTTTTTTACTTTTTTCTTTTAACAAATTTTGCAACGGTTACATATATTTTGTAACGGTTATATTTTATTTGTATCGATTTTTTAACATTACAAATTTTTTACAGGCAAAGTCCGTTACAAATTGAAAAAAAAATCCTTTACAAAATAAGCCTTTTGGTGTAGTGTGAACAGGGTATTCAGGGATTTTTTGGACCAGTTTGTGATCCTATTGATCGACGATATTCTGGTTTACTCTCGCACAGAGGAAGAGCACGCCGAACTTTTACGTATAGTTCTTCAGACGTTATGGGACCATCAGTTGCGCACTAAATTTGAGAACTGTGGATTTTGGCTTCGGGAGGCCACATTGTGTCCGACAAAGGCATTGCTGTTGATCCAAATAAGGTATCAATGGTGAGGGAGTGGGGACAGCCCACGACATCGACCGAGGTTCAGAGCTTTTTGGGATTGGTCGGTTACTATAGTCGCTTCATTAAGGGGTTCTCAAAGATTTTTGGTCCTTTGACGAACTTGACTCGGAAGGGAGTACCATTCATGTGGAGTGACTAATGTCACTTAGCGTTTGATGAGCTAAATGACAGGATCAGCATCCGTACTTGCATTGCCTAGGAGTGGATTGGAGTACCGGGTCTATACTGACACATCCTTGCAGGGACTTAGGGGTGTGTTATAGCAGGAGGAGAGGGATATAGCTTATGCTTCTCGAAAACTAAAGCCTCATGAGAAGAATTACCCCACCCATGACCTTGAGTTGGCAGTGGTCTGCTTTGCTTTAAGGATATGGAGACATTACCTTCGAGGATAGCAGTTTTCTCTATTCACGGATCATAAGTCACTTCAGTATCACTTCACCCAGAAGGATATGAAAATGAGGCAGAGAAGGTGGATCGAATTTGTGAAGGACTACTAGTTTGATATACAATATCATCCTGGTAAGGCTAACGTGGTGGTAGACGCGTTGAGTCGAAGACCTACAGGAAAGTTGGAAGAGGTTTGGAAAGAGAAGTGGAGCGAACTTCGATATGGGGATGAGGTAGCTCGAGCATACATGGCAGTTTTAGCTATCACCCCTTAGAGTGGTATGTAGGTGGTGAGGGCACAGGCAGAAGACCCATTTTATCAGGACAAAGTACGACCGTTACTAACTGATGGGGAAAAGTACCACTCCATCAGCTCAGAGGGAGGACTTCGATTTAATGGGAGACTGGTATTACTCGAGGATGAAGATTTGGGACATGTAGTCATGACGGAGTCGCATGGGTCAAAGTTTGTGGCACATTCTGGCAGGGATAAGATGTACCAGGATATGCGACGATAGTATTGGTGGTCGGGTATGAAGCGAGACATAACAGAGTTTGTCTCGAAGTGTGCTATGTGTCAGCTTGTGAAAGCTGACCATCATAGACCTTCAGGGATGCTAAAGCCACTGGAGATTACCTTGTGGAAGTGGGAGAGAATTTCTATGGACTTTATTATCGGACTACCGAGATCGTAGAGAGGTCACAATTACATATGGGTGATAGTGAATCGGCTGACCAAGGTAGCCCATTTCTTGCAGGTTTGTACTGATTTTGATATGATACAGTACGCGTATCTATTCATTTCGGAGATCGTTAAGCTTCACGGAGTTCCTATTAATATTATATCGGACAGAGACAAAATATTTTTGTCGCATTTTTGGTAGAGTTTTTAGGAGGCAATGGGCACAGACTTGAGGTTGAGTACGACGTATCACCCGTAGACAGATGGGCAGACTGAGAGAGTGAATCAGATGCTTGAGGATATGTTGAGGATGTATATCCTAGATTTTGGGGGAGAATAAGAGAAATATCTTCCATTGGTAGAGTTTGCGTATAACAACTCTTACTAATTCACTATCGGTATGGCTCCTTTTAAGGCACTTTATGGAAGCCTTATTGTTCACCCGACTGCTGGTTAGAGGTGGGAGATAACAAGCTATTGGGGTCGGAGATGATACATGAGACTTGTGCCAAGATAGAGTTGATTCGAGGACGTATTCGAATTGATCGGGATAGGCAGAAGAGTTATGCTGACGCCGGTAGGAGACACGTGGAGCTAGAGGTGGACGATCAGGTGTTGATTCGGGTATCTCCATTGAAGGGGATTATGAGGTTTGACAAGAAAGGGAAGTTAGCGTCGAGATACGTGGTATCGTTCCCTATTATTGAGAGGGTGGGGCCGGTAGCATATAGATTGGGACTCCCAGAGCATCTTCAGCGGATACAAGATATGTTCCATGTGGCATCACTGAATAAATACAGGAGGAGCGAGAGTGCCTTCTCACACATCCCACTTGAGGAGATTAATTTGAAACCAGATGTCTCATATGAGGAGAGACCCGTTTCTATTCTAGATCATAGCGAGCGTAAGCTTGGATCCAAGGTGGTACCGTTAGTGCGAGTACAGTGGGGACACCACAATATTGACGAGTCGACATGGGAGCGGGAGGAGGATATGCGAGAGCAGTTCCCAGAGTTATTCACCGGAAGTATATCCTAATTTTGAGGACAAAATTCCTTTGTAAGGGTGAAAGTATGTAATACCCCGTATTTCTGCGTATTTAGAATTTAATTAATCGAGTAATTAAATAGAAAATACTTTTTAAAATTTTAAATTAAATTAAATGATCAAGTGGAATAATTTAATGTGATTTAATATTTAAATTACGTGAGTGAAGTAATTTAATGTGATTTAAATGATAATTATGATTATTAAGGAATTAAATAATAATTATGATTATTAAATATTAATTGAGAGATAGACACTGATTAATATTTTGATCCAAATTTACTAAGTGTGAATACTAAATGTTGCTAGTTAAATTGTACGACATAGCGAGTGTTATGGACAAACTTGATTTTATCTCAACCGAGTGTCGCGTGTGGACTAAATTGAGGATGAGATAGAAAATTATTTTAAGTGACTCAAATGATAATTTAGAGGTCACGTATGATTCCGAAAGGGCTGAATTAGTCAAAATAGTATACCCAGGGGTACTAGTCGGGTACCGGGACATTTTTGGGCTAAACCGGGGTCGTACGGGGGCTTTTTAGTCTTTGTGCATATGGGAGTGAGGAGACCTACGAATTTTGGAGTGTTTTATTAGATGATTAAAAGTGGGGTTAGGGTTAGAAACCTCATAACACAAAGAAAAGCCAATAGAGAGAGAAGATAGATTATTCTCAAAGCCTAAGGAAGAATTGGTGAAGGATTCAAAGGGTTCTTACACCACAAACTAGTTGGGAAGGTAGATTGGAGGAGAAAGACAATCAATCACCAACAACAATCACGAAATCAGATCATCTTTGAATAAGGCAAGTGGTTATTTGCAAATTATTTTGAGTTAAAATATCAATGCATAGGATTTTCAAATAATTAATTTTGATGAATATTCTTGGAGAAAAGGAATTGATTAATTGCATGTTTGGGTAGAAATCACATGTAGTTAAATCTATATTTGTAGAGGATTGAAAATTAGGGAAATCATTATGGTTAAAATGAATTAAAATCTGGGTTAATGATTGAAAACACGGGAAAAACATGTCATATTAGGGTTCTTGGATAATTAGAAGATTTGAATTATTCTAGGCTAAATTGGAAGGATTTATAATGTTTAATTCATTGGAAATCATCCTAGCATATGTAGAAATGGTTATGTATCATTAGATAAAAGTTTTGTGGATTATCATGGGAGTTAGATAATTGATTATGGTGTAAAACGCATGAAGAAGAAGAAGAACTGCGTCTGTCTCTGCTCGATCGATCGATCGACCCTTGAATATCGATCGATCGATGGAGTCAATCGATTTATGATCCTGGTCGATCGATCGACCCTGGCTGATTTTGGGTTCTTTTGTTGGTTGAGTTCTATTCTATTGTCGACGCTTGAGGGGAACCTTAGTGATGATGTTTTGCCTATGTGGGGACTTAGAGAATACCAGAAGGTGTATGGTGGGGGTCCGTTATTATCATTGAGTGCAAGATTGGAAGTGATGGACCGACGAGGATAAACCGGTCGAGTAGAGTATCGAAAATTTGGGATTTTATTTATGGAGAGAGTAAACGTAATCCCCAGGGGTATATCAATAGGTTAGAGATAACTTAACTACTGAAATAAATAGAGGGGTAACTAGGGCCCATAGAGTTGGGTGAATACTCAATTAAAATACGATAGTGAGATAAATCGTAAATAAATAAGTACGATGAATATCGAAGAGAAAATATTACGTATGAACACTATTATTAGGTTGTGTGTATACCTACTGAATTATATAGATACTTAGGTGGAAAGAATACCTAAAGTATAATTACCTATATTAGGGTCGAGGTAGGATTCCGAACTAATATATGGAAATAGTAGGTTGGGGTTGTGACGAAAGAGTTTCGAACCAATCTATGTATAAAATTTCATTAGTGGGGTCGAGGTAATTTTTTCGAACCACTACATGAAATTCATTAGGGGTCTAGGCGACATTCCGAACCAAACTCTTAATTGGTATCGATGGACCATTTCGAACCAAGAGTCCTTGATATGTGTTAAGAGAACATATTAGTAATGAATGAATTTATAAGTATATGTTGTGTGTGAAATGTATATTGTATTAATAATCTACTTATTTGAGTTAGTAGACAATGAGATTTCATGATTGCATCTAAAATCAAATAATGTAGAAAAACTTATTTATAAAACGGTAAAAGATAACAAGGCATGAAATGTTATCTAAGTATATAAATCTTGAGATATGCTTACTATTAAATACTAAGTGGTAGGTATGGGAACTTAGTTGCGTAGATGAGTTCAGTTGAATATTATGGTTCAGTTAGCTTGAGTAGTATAGCTAAGTGGGCTAAGTACGAGATGTTAGGCGTGCACGATAGATGAGGGGTGAGGTAACTCAAGAGAATGTATATAAAATCTTAACATGTGTGATCAATAACTCATTTTATTGTGATAATCACTTGCTAGATATTTTTAAAATATTTTGAGTACTAACTCTTGCTATTAGAATATTTTCAAAACCTTTTAGGTGTCCAACTACAGGGACGCCAGACTTGAGGATTCTGTCCAGGGACGCGTAGCTGCAGCTTTGTGGAGGGTGGATGGACTTTACATAGACGATTCATTTATTCAGATCTAGTATAGGATCTCATTTTAGTACTCTCTATTGGTACATGTTGGCCACAGTATTATTTGAGATTTTCAGTTTTGGATTATGTAGGTTTTATTTAGCAGTTTAGGATTTTTTTGCCAGTTGTTGACTCGACAAGACTTTATTCTTAATATATTACTAGATGGTTTGATTCATATTTTATTTTGAATGTTTATCTATTAATTCCACATGAGTAAATTGTCTTGGGCTAATGAAAGATAAAATTTGGCATCGGTCTAATCTCACTTAGGTGATTAGTAATTAAAAAGTTTTCGATAGTGATGCTAAGAATGAACCAACTGCAAAACGTGTTTCAATTTAATTTAGGACTGATCACCCGAGATTTAATTAGGCAGGGTATCACAAGTGGTTAATTTTTTGTGTCAACAGAAGTTCCTAATGTTCCATGCTTGATGCTTGTTTGAAAGTATGGAGAATTTAGTTCTGATAATAGCTCGGGCTACATTTCTGATGCTTGGTCAGTTGCTGACTTCCCACACTTGTAAAATTATTAGTTTTGCTGATGACTTGTATTGTTGATGGAATTTTTGTAAATATCCAAATGTGTAATGAATCGTTTTGGGGAAAATACGTCTTTTTCTGCTTAGCTGCCAAAATTTCAATCATCATTTTTCTTTAATCATTATGTTCGTCGATTTTCGAGGCAATCTGTATGAGGCGGAAAAATCTCGACCATCTCTTGCCTCAAACTCTCTAAGTTTTGGTGCAATTTTTTGAGATTTCGTGCGATCGTTCTTCCTATCTTCTAGTTCTTGCTGAATCCTCAAGTCTTTGTAAGAATTCTTTCTCTTTCTTCTTTTCTTCGCATCGAATCATGGTTTACGCTATTATTTCTTTAGATGAGTTTAGAAAAGAATGGAACACACCATATTGGCTAGATTTAGAGTTTCCCAACCCCCCCATAGATGTTTTTTCTTTGCCTGAGGGTCATTGGATCCCTTCTTTATTTGTTGCTTAATTCGGATTTACCTTTCTCCCGAATCATTTTTATCGAGAATTTTGTTAATATTTTGATATTGTTCCTGCAAGAGTAGCCCCCAATACTTGTAGGGTTGTCAACGACGTTCATATTCTCAATCAGCTTCATTGGACCCACATAGGCATTTTTGAAATCATGTTGTGTTATGAATGGGTCACCTGTGATAGTACTTACTATTTAAAAACTAGAGCTGTAAATAGAGCTTTAGTTGTCAACCTTCCTGACTACAATAGGGATTACTTCTACCATGGAGTGATTGCCAAAAATTGACAATATGTACCCCCCAACAGGGGGTGAAGAGTATAAGGGGCCAAATTGCCCCCAGGAAGGCCATGGGATAGGCTGTTTAAAATGTTAATTAATCACTAGTTATTTGTTTTCTTATAGTTGATAGGAAGAGAAAGTGTCCCAAATAAGGTGACATTAAACTTAACGAGCTCAAGTTTCTCTGGGGCCTTCATCAAAAAATTAGAGAGCAACATACTAAGTTAGCATCATACTTGCTGAAATACAGGAGTTTTATCACCTTCTTTATTTCCTCACCTTCTACCATTATTCCTTCCATCGTGGTTGACTTGGACCAGGACCCAATATCCACTTCATCAGGCGGTGGTGAACTTGATGTTGGTACTTCTTCCTCCTTGGATTCTGACCTTCCTCTTGCTTCTGCAATGGGAAAGCAGAAGTTCCCCAATATAATGGGAGATGTTATTGATCCTAGCTCCACCAAATCTGCTGTTGGTGGGGCTACTAATAAAGAAGATGATGGGAAAAATTCCCCAGCTAAGAAGGGTGAAGATCCCTTTCTTAAATGTATAAGAAAAGGTCTTCCTTCTAGACTTGCTGAAGGAACTGATGCTACTGCCAACCAACAGAACTTCGTCGATTTATCTATTATTGACACTGGTTCTCCTGTGACCATAGGTCTTGGGTTATCCAGAAAATTAATAAAGTCTGGTACTTTTCCAGATCATAGGGGTGCTGCTTCTGACATGCCCCGTTTGAAGATTTCTGAAAGGGCTACTCAAAGTCTTGCCTTGGTAAGAATTCTTATTTCTTTACACTTGTACTTTTTTTTACTGTTTTCCTTATATTAATTTTGGCCTCTCTTTTTTGCAGTTCTTGGTTGATTTCAACCAGATGTTGGAGAAGGAAGATGCACTTCGTTCTTTTTCAAATGATATAAAAGAGGCTTTAGAAGGCCTGAAGAAGTCCTTGCTTGAATCCCAATAAACATTGGAAACTGGGAAGCAAACTTGGGATAACAACATAAAAACTGCTAAGGAGGCTCAAAAGAAGGCTGAAAATGAGGCTGCTGCAGCTCGAAGTCAAGTTCCTTAGTTGGAGAAGAACTTGGTTGCTGAGAATGCCAAGAGGGTAATGTCTAGGGAAGCCTCCTTCAATAAGGGATGGGAAAAGGCCATCTTAGCTACTTCTTTCGAGATTGAATATGTGAAGAAGAAGTGCTACAAGGATGGTTAGTCGGCGGCACTTTCTAAAGTTGGTACTACTCAAGAGTTTGAGATCTTCCTTAGACATGAACTTGGTTCCCCACCAAACTTGGATGCGGAAGTGGAAGATGATGTGGGTTCTTGGGCTTCTAGCTTTGTTCTGGAACCTGCCGCCGACTAATTGCAGACAGTTGTTAAGTCTTCTCTCCCTAAAACTTCTGAGCAAATCACTCCTGAAAGCACCCACGATGCGCAAAAGACTATGTGCAGAAGTAAACGATTGCCGATTAAATGCAATTTACCTACGAGTTTTACCGGTTATTTTAGAAGGGACTAATTCAAACTTTTCTTGAATTGTTAACTTTATGAAAACAGTTTTAATTTCCAAAGTCATTTAAAAGTCCAAATTATTATCTTTGTTAAATCTAGGTGATTTACAAAATAATAACCTATTCAGTATAAAAAATATTTATTATGACCCCAACAATATCATAAGATATGATAAACAAAATGCAAATGCAACGTGGTGTCATGTCCTACGTGATAGAATAAATCCTATAAGCCATAGAGTATGAAAATTACCTTTTCTGAGATGATGGACTGAATCGAGAGCTCAATTGATGTAGACGAACATAGAGAGCTTGGCATCGATAGGTGGGACACAATCCTAGTTACAAAAATATTTTGTCAAAATTCAAGTCCAACTAGATGAAGGTTTATATAGCTAAAGCACTGAAAGCAAACCCTAAGTGTGCTCTATATAGGTACCTTCAAACTCCCCCATTGGACTAATTTTGACAAAACTCTTGAGTAAATCAAATGATATACTAAGGTAAAATATTTCCTAAAGTGTCCTATACAAAAGAGTATCTAACTAACCACCCATCCTAGAAATGAAAAGACTCAACACATGACAACCGACGAGAATACTTGCAAAACATAAATACACTTTCTGCCAAGAAATCAAGTTAATAGCTCTTGCTCTACCAAAATATTAAAATGACAGAATTAAATGTGCAGGAAATAATAAAACAGAATATGTATGAAGAATATTAACAACACAAGAATAGAATATATACTCAACTCTCCCCTATTTTGGCTAAATTAGACAATGATAAGAAGAAAAAAATAGTAAGTGTTTATAAACTGCAAAATAAGCGTCTCCTACATTAAACGTGGCTTTAAGAGATACCGATTATTAGTAGCTATCTTTATCCTAAAACCTCGAAGATCTTGATATCAAAATGCAGAATAAACACAAGTTAATATTCAAGTACAATCTCTCCAATCAAATGCTGAAGCTTTTTCTAAATAAGAGTTATCAAACGGCATAAAAAGCATATCAGCAAGATGAAAATCACAAGCACTAGAAGGAACTACAATAATTTGTTTAGGAGTTTTTGGAGCATTAAACTGGTAAGAATATCCATTAGCGTCACAATACTTGGTAACTCCATTTTGATTAAACTCACCTCCACCATCATTGAATAATTCTAAGGATTTGGCGATGTTTAAGTCCTTAACCTTCTTGTGAGGATACTTAATGATTTTCTCACTCTCGTAAGCGTCACATACATTAGTTAGGAATTTCTTCGACTTTAAAAAATCCATTTGAGGTCTCAAGTCACAAGTCCTAATTTAAATAGGGAAAGTTTTCAAAGGTTTTTGTGCCTTTTGGAATTTAGGATAAAATTTATCTTTTGAAAATATTTTCATGTTAACATGAGGCCTAGACTTATTAAAGATATTATTCCAATTATTATTAGTATGCTGCCAACAAAAATTTGTAAATCTCTTCATGTTTGGGTTGTTACTTTTAAAATGAGTACCTTTCTTGCGATTACTAAGGCATTCCCGATTTTGGTGACCAAAAACATCACACCTAGTACCGAATTTACTAGAAGCAGGTAGGTCTGAATGTTAGTATTTTCCTTCTACATGCTTGACAGATTCACTAGGAATAAATGGTTTAGGAGGTCTATATATTCTCTTGGCAAGAGGGAAATAATTTGACATAGACGGTCCTACAAAGTTCTCTATGAAATTTTCAATGTCACTTTCAATTAAAACTTGTTTTCCTTTATCCTTTTTAGACAACTTACTTTCCAACGGAAGATCCATTTCTTCTTGGTATTTTAGAAAGAAGATTAGTCTACTTGGATCAACTTTTTCAAGAGGAACCTCATATTTGTAATACCCCGTAATTTTGATGACTTTTAAAATGGGTTATATTTTAAATTAATGGATTAATTGGATTTTATTATTAATTAATTCATTTGGGTTTTATCCGAATTGTGGATATTAAAAATGTATGATTCTGAATATTACTTAAAGATATTTAGGTAATATATGAATGTGATGCTATTGATATGGTTGTGTGATATTAATTCAGTAATTTGGATTTTTAGTCGGACGCGGTATGGGACGTTTCGGGACTAATTTGTTTAAATTAAAAAGGAAATTTATTTTCTATCGACCTTATAGTCATTTTGACTGCGTCATTGCGTCCTGAAGGTTTGAAATAGTCAGAAAAGTCTATTTGGATGTTGGATTTGGGTCTCCGGTTATTTGGAAATGAATAGACAACCTAAAAGGGCATTTTAGTCATTTTTATAGGGGGATGAATAGTGATTTTGGATTTTGTCATATTATAAGTATTTGGAGATTAAGTGTACGTGGGTTATTCATCTCTTCTACACAAAATAGAGAAGTCCTCTTCTTAGAGAGAGTGAAAGGTTGCTTGGGAAGAGAAAAGCTTACTTGGGAAGGAGAAGAACAAAGACCAAAGGTCACCCCTACCAACCACCACCGGAAGTTGGCAGGAGAAGGGAGAACCACCTGTGATATACTACACCAAAGGATCATACCTTCATTAAAGGCAAGTGTTTGATAATGGCAATCTAAGTTTGTATATTGTCCATGTTAGAATAGTTATAAAAGAGATGATTTTTCATGTTTGGAAGAAATAATGGAGTTGTTAAATGGATTTATGGAAACTGAAAATATATAGGAATCAAACTCATGTTGTAGGTAGTTAATAATCCACAAAATAATCATAAATCTGTTGAAGAAATTTTGAAAACCATTGATGTGTTCTTGAAGATATTATGTTGATAATTTTCTGAAAAAAGAGGATATAAACATGCTTTTAATTCAATCTCTTGATGATTCTAGGATGTTTAGATCATTAGAAATCATTTATATGTGTTGATATATCATGTAGTAAGGATTATAAGTAACTTGGGATGTTAATATGAAGGTTTGATTGCTCAAAAATGTTTAACCCGTAGTAGAAGAAATGCAGAAAAACTGGGCTGTTACTTGGGCGATCGATCGATCGCCCCCTGCCTTCGATCGATCGACCTCCCTTGAATTGTTATAGTTGTTTCTTTTTAATGTTGGTTATTATCCCAAACCTTTTGCAGATCTCTGGTGATTATTAATTTGAGACTATGGGACTTAGAGAAGATCAGTAAGCCCTAGTTAAGATTTGAATTAATATGATTGGGATTTAGTTGATTAGAATAATGATAATCAAATTCAAAAGAATTTCGGTTGCTAGATTTATTTGTTGGATTCTAATTGGTATGCATGAGGATTAAAGATAGGACCAGTAGGGGTGATTGAATATAACACCTGGGTATCCTTAAGTTTACAAGAGGGTTTAATCCTAATTGATAGAAGATGTGTTTATAAGAGATTTGAAACTATTGATTTTACCCTAAAATTAAAGGGAGAGTTTAATTCGTAGTAATTCGGGGGATATGACGATATGGACCAGTAAGGTATTAGTGACTTCTTACTGAATATATGTTGAGGAAAAACCTATTTGAACCTTGAGTATTGAGTGAGGCTCGGGGATAATTAAATTAAGAAGTAAAGTTATGATATTTTTAATACGTGGGATTTAAAGAGATATAATACTACGTACGGGAATAATCTATGGGTAATGTGAGTACCTTGTTGATAGTATATTATAGGTATGATAATGCCTATTTGATTGATTGATGATTTTGTGTATGACATACCTAGCTTACTTTCTATCGACGGGAGGTTTGCGCGTGAGGGCAGTCATATCCTGATGAATCTATGGGATCTTTGATTTATCGCTCAAGAACATAGGTCTATGAAAGACTTATCGGGGAGTTGATAAATCCGCTGACTCTGGGTATGTAGGTATGTGCGTGACCCATGGATACGAGAACTATGTTCGCCTCCAATTAGTATGTTGTTATTTGTGGTTTGAGAAATCCTTACCGAACCTTTTGTCCCCTATTCGGCGACTAACGATGATGGGACATGATAGCAGAGTAATGCATTACACTACAGCTGTGACTCGGGGTGCCGTATTATATATATATATATATATATATATATATATATATATATATATATATATATATATATATATATATATATATATATATTGAATTAAATGAATGTATATAGTGGTTAAATCTATCTACTGTGTGATAATTGTAGATAACGGTGAATAGAGAAAGAAAATGGAATTAAGTTAATGAATGTTTATTCTTATAGAATTGAAAAGCTTAATTCATAAATGAGAAATGATTCATGTTAATGAGAAACGTATATGAATAATTATATGACGTATGGTATGGGACATACGGGGTTATGATATGGTATGAAATCATATTATGGAAACTATTGAGGAGGAACCATTTACTAGGAGGTCAATAGGAAACGTTAAGTGTGCACTCTAGTTGAGAGGTGAGGATAGAAAGTGAGAGTCTAGATGCTAACATGTACATAATAAATGCTTTATTGTACTTGTTAAATACTTGTTGTTTTCAAAATCATTTTCACAATCGAGCTCTGACCCGTTTCCTTGCATACTTTCTTTTCTATTGTATCTTCTATATCAGGTGTCCACCAGCAATGATTCCAACCTTAGCGGTTTATGACGAGCTATGGAGCTATGGAGTATTGCTTAAACGCTTATCTTCTTTTGATTCACAGTATTCTCTTAGTTAGGGCATGTCGCCCAAAGGAACTCAATTATCTCTTTTCTATTTGAGTCAAATACTCTTGTACTCGTGTCGTTTTTATACATTTACTATTGTTGGGATTACTGTAATGGATTATTATGTGGGAATGTTTATTCCAATTGCATTTAAATTCCTTTGTGTTATCTGTTCAGTTATTAGTGTTGTAGAATAATTTGTGTTGTGTTATTCTTAAACTAAAAATGGATTTTATTGAATTAAAATTTGAAAAGTTTTTTTTTAACACCAGCTTAATTGGGTATTGGGTGAGTTGTTAATGTTTTCGACAGTGATGCTAAGAATGAGCCAACTGTATATTCTGTTTTAATTTGGTATGGGGCTGGCCACCCGGTATTTAATTAGGCGGGGAGTTACAGGTGGTATCAGAGCATCAGGTTCTAGTGTCCTTTAGGATCTGTACAGCTTATTGTATTTTCAGCTTAGCGTTCTTTGATGTAGAGCCCTATGAGTAGGATTATTGATTTTCTATTTACGCCTACGATCTTCAGCTATTATATTATATCAAATACTGATAGTGTACTCTCTTTTCAGATGCCTCCTCGACGTGTACCTCACCCCGCCCCAGCTCAGGGTACGATGACTGCGACCGAAGTTGCTGTAATTGTCGCTCAGGGTGTCAATGAATATCTAGCATTTGTTCAGCAAGCACCAGCACAGGCACCAGTTATGCCACCCGCGTAAGGGCAAGTGTTTCCTACTTTATGGGAACGAGCGAGGGATGCTTTTCAAAAGGCACACCCACCTGAGTTTCAGGGAGGATCAGATGTTGTAACTGCTAGCCAATGGAAGAAAGATATCCAACGGCACTTGAGAATGCTCGAATGCACTGATGTTCAACATCAAATACTAGCCACATTCAAGCTAGTAGGGTCAGCTTTGTAATGGTGGGAAGCTACAACCACTATGGAGGAGAGAGACATAATGACTATCTAAGACTTTTAGATACGATTTGATGGGAAGTATTTTCCTTTCGCCATCCAGGTAGAGATGAGGCGGAAACTACTTGATTTGAAGAAGGGAGAAATAAGGTGGAGGAATACGAGGAAGAATTTACGCGATTAACTAATTTGGTACCAGCAGAGGTACCCACTGAGGAGATGATAATTCTAATGTTCACTGATGGGTTGAATATAAGATTCGCCAGCATTTATTGGGGAATCTTTCACTTCGTACATATGCAGATGTTCTTAATGATGCAATGCTTCACTACCAGGATAACCACTTTCATACTCAGGGTGTCAAGTGGGGGTTGGCTTTGCTCCAAAACAAAAATTGCCAATGAACAACTCGGCCAGTTGAAAGAAAGTTGAAATCTTACCCCGAGGAAGATTGTTGTACCATATCTGGGCAGATCCAGTAGGAGTTCCTGAGAATGCTCTACATCTCATCTCGTCGGGGACATCATAGATGTCGGCGGCAGCTTGATATTGCTCTATATGTACAGGGGCAAAGTGATGGAAAGTTTGTGGGAAAATGTTTCGTGTGAGACAAGTATGTCCATAAACTACAAGATTGTCCTGATAAAGAAAAATTCCCTTAGCAACAAAATGCTCGACAGGAGCCACAGACACCAGTGTTTCCACGAGCTGCTCTTCCAGCTCCATCTCCGGTGCTAGCACTACCTCCTATTCCAGCAACTCCCGTACAATAGGGTCAGTACGAGTGCGTATATAACGTCCATAAGGCAGTGAATCAACAGCCACCACCCGCGAATGAGGGTATGTTTTCTATCTAAGGAATTACTAGGCGTACTGATTTTTGTAGCGATTAATATTGTGTGGGCAAAAGGGTTGCTAAACTTAGCCTATAGCACTGTTATTTACGTAGACGCACCGAGGGGTTGTGGGACACCTATATTTTTCATGTCATCACGTGGGTTTGATTTTTATCATGGGACTACTTACTTTGGGTATGTCCGAACACGATGTGACTGTCGACATAGATTTACTTGTGGTATTTGAGAGCATATGTACTTCTACTAGTAATCATCTTGTCTATAATAAGAGAGTAGATGAGTAGACTTTTTAATTGCGATCGATAAAACCTGTTGGGAGGTTATATACTATTGACTAAGGATCTGAGAAGTTTCGATGACCGACTACCTTAGGTAGTAGTGTATCGGGGGGGTTCCTTGTTTGGATTTCGCTTGCGAGACGCCCCACGCATGAAACTAATAACCGCTGGGAGTCAAAATAAGTTAGGTCTTTATGATATGAGTTTATAATCTTTGCGATAAATATTATTATGAAAGTGGTTTGATAGGGTGTATGGGCACCCTGGATGGTTGGATTGTAGTAGTTTTCTTAATTGTGAAACTGTAAATAGTTGTGACTTAAGGATTTATTTGTTTAAATACTCGAGGATTATTTTTTCGAATTTGGTTACGAGGATGGTATATGGAAGATTGGATAAAGTTTAAATTCGTTTCAGTTGAAACTATATGGTGAGGCTGGGCATATGACATCAATGGGGATTTTTGATAATGTACTGTATGGGCGGTACTACTTAGATTTCTTCCGATGTGAGATTTATACTCAGAGTTGACCTTACTAGTATGATTTATCTTTCTGAATTTTGGGACAAAATTTTGATATAAGGGGGGAAGTATGTAATACCCCGTAATTTTAATGACTTTTAAAATGGGTTATATTTTAAATTAATGGATTAATTGGATTTCATTATTAATTAATTCATTTGGGTTTTATCCAAATTGTGGATATTAAAAATGTATGATTCTGAATATTACTTAAAGATATTTAGGTAATATATGAATGTGATGCTATTGATATGGCTGTGTGATATTAATTCAGTGATTTGGATTTTTAGTCGGACGCGGTATGGGACGTGTCGGGACTAATTTGTTTAAATTAAAAAGGAAATGTATTTTCTATCGACCTTATAGTCATTTTGACTGCGTCGTTGCATATGGAAGGTTTGAAATAGTCACAAAACTCTATTTGGATATTGGATTTGGGTCTCGGGTCATTTGGAAATGAATAGATAACCCAAAAGGGCATTTTAGTCATTTTTATAGGGGGATGAATAGTGATTTTGGATTTTGTCCTATTATAAGTATTTGGAGATTAAGTGTACGTGGGTTATTCATCTATTCTACACAAAATAGAGAAGTCATCTTCTTGGAGAGAGTGAAAGGTTTCTTGGGAAGAGAAAAGCTTACATGGGAAGGAGAAGAATAAAGACCAAAGGTCACCACTACCAACCACCACCGGAAGTTGGCCGAAGAAGGGAGAACCACATGTGATATACTACACCAAAGGATAAGACCTTCATTAAAGGCGAGTGTTTGATAATGGCAATCAAAGTTTGTATATTGTCCATGTTAAAATAATTATAAAAGAGATGATTTTTCATGTTTGGAAGAAATAATGGAGTTGTTAAATGGATTTCTGGAAACTGAAAATATATAGGAATCAAACTCATGTTGTCGGTAGTTACTAATCCACGAAATAATCATAAATCTGTTGAAGAAATTTTGAAAACCACTGATGTGTTCTTGAAGATATTATGTTGATAATTTTTTAGAAAAAGAGGATATAAACATGCTTTTAATTCAATCTTTTTATGATTCTAGGATGTTTAGAGCATTAGAAATCATTTATATGTGTTGATATATCATGTAATAAGGATTATAAGTCATTTGGGATGTTAATATGAATGTTTGATTGCCCAAAAATGGTTAAACCCGTAGTAGAAGAAATGCAGAAAAACTGGCTGTTACCTGGGTGATCGATCGATCGACCCCCTGCCTTCGATCGATCGACCTCCCCAGAATTATTATAGTTGTTTCTTTTTAATGTTGGTTCTTATCTCAAACCTTTTGTTGATCTTTTATGATTATTAATTTGAGATTATGGGACTTAGATAAGATCAGTAAGCCCTAGTTAAGATTTGAATTAATTTTATTGGGATTTAATTGATTAGAATAATGATAATCAAATTCAAAGGAATTTCGGTTGCTAGATTTATTCGTTGGATTCTAATTGGTATGCATGAGGATTAAAGATAGGACCATTAGGGGTGATTGAATATAACACCTGGGTATCCTTAAGTTTACAAGAGGGTTTAATCCTAAGTGATAGAAGATGTGTTTATAAGAGATTTGAAACTATCGGTTTTAACCTAAAATTAAAGGGAGAGTTTAATTCGTAGTAATTCGGGGGATATGAAGATATGGACCAGTAAGGTATTAGTGACTTCTTACTGAATATATGTTGAGGAAAACCCTATTTGAAGCTTGAGTACTGAGTGAGGCCCGGGGATAATTAAATTAAGAAGTAAAGTTATGATATTTTAATACGTGGGATTTAAAGAGATATAATACTACGTATGGGAATAATCTAAGCGTAATGTGAGTACCTTTTTGATAGTATATTATAGGTATGATAATGCCTATTTGATTGATTGATGATTATGTGTATGACATACCTAGCTTACTTGCTATCGAAGGGAGGTTTGCGCGTGAGGGCAGTCATATCCTGATGAATCTATGGGATCTTTGATTTGTCGCTCAAGAACATAGGTCTATGAAAGACTTATCGGGGAGTTGATAAGTCCGCTGACTGTGGGTACGTAGGTATGTGCGTGATCCATGGATACGAGAACTATGTTCGCCTCCAATTTGTATGTTGTTGTTTGTGGTTCGAGAAATCCTTACCGAACCTTTTGTCCCCTATTCAGCGACCAGCGATGATGGGACATGATAGCAGAGTAATGCATTGCACCGCAGCTGTGACTCGGGGTGCCGTATTATATATATATATATAATGACTTAAATGAATGTATATAGTGGTTAAATCTATCTACTGTGTGATAATTGTAGATAATGGTGAATAGAGAATGAGAATGGAATTAAGTTAATTAATGTTTATTCTTATAGAATTGAAAAGCTTAATTTATAAATGAGAAACGATTCATGTTAATGAGAAACGTATATGAATAATTATATGACGTATGGTATGGGACATACGGGGTTATGATATGGGATGGAATCATATTATGGAAACTATTGAGGAGGAACCATTAACTAGGAGGTTAATAGGAAACGTTAAGTGTGCACTCTACTTGAGATGTGAGGATAGCAAGTGAGAGTCTGGATGCTAACATGTACATAATAAATGCTTTATTGCTCTTGTTAAATACTTGTTGTTTTCAAAATCATTTTCACAATCGGGCTCTGACCCGTTTCCTTGCATATTTTATTTTCTATTCTATCTTCTATATCAGGTATCTAGCAGCAGGGATGCCAACCTTAGCGGATTATGACGAGATATGGATCTATGGAGTATTGCTTAGACGCTTATCTTCTTTTGATTCACATTATTCTCTTAGTTAGGGCATGCCGCCCAAAGGAAATCAATTATCTCTTTTTTATCTGAGTCAAATAATCTTGTACTCGTGTCATTTTGATACATTTACTATTATTGGGATTACTGTAATGGATTATTATAAGGGAATGTTTATTGCAATTGCATTTAAATTCCTTTGTGTTATCTGTTCAGTTATTAGTGTTGTAGAATAATTTGTGTTGTGTTATTCTTAAACTAAAAATGGATTTTATTGAATTAAAATTTGAAAAGTTTTTTTAACACTAGCTTCATTGGGTATTGGGTGAGTTGTTAATGTTTTCGACAGTGATGCTAAGAATGATCCAACTGTATATTCTGTTTTAATTTGATATGGGGTTGGCCACCCGGTATTTAATTAGGCGGGGTGTTACAATATCCTAATCCTCTAGTATGACCATTATATCATTGTTCAACAAGAAGTTTGTCGAGTTCAAAACATTTTATATCATGACTGCGACACATTTTGAAACCTGCTTCACAAACTTGTTTTCATTTTTCAACTTGCAAAAGTGCTTCATTATATTTTTCTTAAAATGAAGACAAATTTTCATTTAAAGTCGTAATCTGAAATTTAAAATCAAGTGAATGTTTTTCAAAATCAGTTTTGACATTGCTCATTTCAATGGAATTTTATTGAACGATCTTATATTGATTCTCTAAGGTCTCACTAAGCATTTTTACCCAATTTGATAATTCTTGTCTATTTTGTAAAGTCCTGACAATACAATTCCAAGTAGTCATCACAGCTAACAAAATTTTCATGCTCATTAGTGTCCGTGTGTGAATTGTTGCTATCATCAGACTTAGTATCATATAAGTCATGTTTAGCATCAAACGGAGCAGTTATTTCAGGCATAGAAGGTTGTTTATCTAACAAAGACTTAGCAGCATCAATCAAATCAAGTACTTCCTCCAGCATATCCAGATCTCGATTTCTAGTCTCCTCACGCACTTCCTCCAGCATATCCAGATTTAGTCTCCTCATCAAATCACTAATAGGAGAATTTAAATGTAACACTCTGCGGGTTGGCAAACCCAGTCTGGCTAGTATTACGGCTTCAGTTCTAAATGCCTGCATGTATGGTGTTTCTGAAGTGGTAGTCCTTAGGGTTGTGCGATATGCCCATAAAATGGCGTGTAGTTCATTAATCCAATTTCCTTTATCGTCATCAAGTCTTTTCTTTAACCCATTGAGCAGAGTCTTGTTCGTCACTTTAGTTTTCCCGTTGCTTTGAGGATAACCTGGAGTAGAGTGTAGCTTCTAATTGTTTGATTGGGCACAATGAGTGGCAAATTCTTCATTATCAAATTGCGTGTCGTGGTCGGTGATGAACGAATAAGGCAAACCATATCTACAAATTATGTTTTTCTAGATAAACTGGTAGACCTTCTCATAAGGCATGTCTATCAATGGTTCTACCTCAACCCATTTTGTGAAATATTCCACATCCACGACTACTTGAATCTTCTTTGGGTGGTCGATAATGGCCCGACCAAATCTATTCCCCACATAATGAATGGACAAGGAGAGGTGATTGGAGTTAGAATTTTGTGTGGACTTTTACAAATGCTGGAGCACCTTTGGCACTTGTCACATCTCTTGGAGAAAGCTGTACAGTTAGCTCTCATAGTTGGCCAATAGTATCCTTGGGTATTAATTCACTGCAACAATGATCTTCCTACCATATGAGCCCCACAAGACCCTTCACGAACTTCTTCTATCAAGTCTTTAACCTCCATTAGATGGATACAACATTGCAGAATAGCTATATTGTATAGTACTCTTTTTTCTAGCACATATCTTGCTAATTTATACTTAAGTTTTTTGGTCTCGATTGGATCTGCTGGCGAGATTCCTTCTTCAATATAAGCTTTGATGAGATCCATCTAAGATGGACCCATATCTACTGTAATGAAATTAATTATTAAGTCTTAATCAATACTCTTGTTGGCCAAAATTTCAATGGGAATAGTTCTTCGGAGCTCAATTCTGGTGGCTGAGGCTAACCGAGCAAGTGCATCAGCTCAGGCATTCTCTAAGAATTCTGCTCATCCGGACAACTAGAAATTTGGACATAACTTCTACTGCCTTGGCTAAGTGTCTCGTCATTAACTCTCCCTTGTCTCCATACAAACTCAGAATTTGATTTACCACCAATTGAGAATCGTTGTGTGCCACAACTTATTCGGCGCTCAGTGAGTAGGTTAGATATAAGTCCACAATGAAAACTTCATACTCTGCTTCATTATTTGATGCCTGAAATTGGAATCGTAGAGCATATTCAATATCTATTCCATCAAGAGTATTGAGTATTATACATGCTCCACTTCTTATTGCACAAGATGATCCATTTACATATAAGTTCCATATGGGGATGTCGTCGTCAAATGCTTGGTCTGATAATATCCTATGATAGAATATTTTACTCCCTATTTCATCACATCTTTTGGCCATCTCCCGTGCTCGATGTCTCTGGTAAGTTGGCAGTAATTTCTTCTAAGTTTTTTCTTAATGGGGTCCGCTCGGGGTGTTGGTCGTTGCTGACACTAGTTGGGTTGTCAACCATTTGGGTTTGCTCTGCCTGAGTTCTTAGTTGCTCGGGAACCTCTGAATATGTGATTTTAGTAATGAAATCTGCCATAGCTTATCCTATTAATGAGGACCTTAGCTCGTACACAATATCATATTCTCCTAATTCTACCGTCGAATACATTAATCTTACAAACTGTAAGGACACAAATTTCCAATTGAGCCCTTTGTATTTTTGGCTCAATTTCGGACAAAAACATTTTATTCATAGGATAGAGTTCAAGTTTATCCATTCAAGCCTATGACGTGTTTGTTGAAGATGTAGCGGCTAAGATATTAAAGCTTATTCAAATGTGGTGTGTATTGTGCCTAGTTTCTACGTCATCAATATGGTTCCATTGCTCCTAAGGTATAAATGAATTTTAATATATATATAGGAGCTTGGAACAATATTTGTATGGGTGTATATTGTTTAAACTGTTGTTTATTTTCAGATAGTTTCATTAAAACTTTAAAATAAAGTTTCTGGGCTAAAATCGAATTTTTGAACTTTCTGGAAGTTCATTCGAAATTTTCGTTCGAACGAGAATGTCGTTCAAACGAGGTTTTCCAATGACCTTCCACTAGAACTTCGTTAGAAGTATCATTCGAATGAAAATCTCGTTCAAACGAGATTTGGCGAGAACCATTATTTGGGAAGTTTTTGATAGTTTCCCACTTTTCCCACTAGTTTTCCCCCCTAAATTTTTGACACACTTAATATGTGCGGGAACCAACTATTTTGATTTAACTTTTTCACACACAACAATCTCCAAGAGAGAGTTTGAGAGCAAAATTTCTAAAAGGAAAAAGTTCAAGTTTGAGTGTTTATTTTTCAAGATAAATATTTAAACACTTTTGGTTTACATCCATAGTTTGTTTATTCCAAGTTTCAATATATATATATATATATATATATATCATTGCTTGTAGTGTTTGGAACCGGGTTTACTCTACCATGTTGAAGAGAGTTTGGGTTTGCTTCTACATCCCACAAAGAAGAAGCTTGTTTGCGTTGTCTGACCCACTTGGAGAAAGGCTCCTTGTTCGGGTGGCGGTGACCAAAAAATTCCGATCGTTGAATCCCAAGATCGCTGTAGAGCTCCGTGGTTATTCACTAGGAAGAGGTGGATACAAGAAGAAGCGTCGGGGCTTGGACGGAGTCAAGTCGAGTGTTGTAAGTCTTTTGTGTCTTGTATTTGTAATTCCGTACTTAGTGGATTTGTGGCTAGGGCCGTCTGAGGTTTTTTCCTGTTGTGGATTTTTCCTCATACATCGCGGTGTAGTGGATGTTTACTTATTTTATCTTTTTGCAAATCTCACATTAGATGCATGCTTAGGTAAAGAGATAAAATTTGGTTTAAGTCACTACTTGTTTAATTTGGTGCAAATTAAATTTGGGTATATGTTAATTTAATTCAAGTCATCATTTGATTTGTTAAAATTGGTTTGGCCTAATTTGGTAATATTGAAAATATGACTTAGGTAAATTTCTAGGCTTGGGTTAAATTGGTTTAAGTGAAAAATCCATTTGTTAATTAATTTAATTTCACTTTGAACTCGTTTTATTTTAATTTGAAAGAAATTAAAATTTGGTGTTTGTACTTGTTTAATTGAACCATCTTTCGCTTTCGCATATCTTGAAAAGGAAATTCTTATTTAGAAAATTTAAAATTGGGGGCCTCGTGTTTCAACATAGACTTATCTGATTTATTCAAAGCTTATCGCAGAGGCATATCAGTGTGCATCACAATAGTTAGGGCTTGAAAATAAGGTGTCATCCCTTTGGATGCCTCAATCAATGTTAATGCTAGATTTTCCAGGCTTGGATATCTAATTTTTGCTCCTCGAAAGGCTTTGCTCATGTAGTAGACAGGTTTTTGAACTCCATTATCTTCTCGTATCAAGGCAGAACTTATAGCTGACTCAGAGACAGCCAAGTATAAGTACAACTTTTCTCCTAAAATTGGTCGGGAGAGCAACGAGGGTGATCCCAAATACTTTTCCAATTCCAAAAAAGATTTCTCATATTCATCATTCCATTCAAAACTCTTTCGCATCACTTTAAAGAACGATAGACACTTGTCAGTAGCTCGAGACACGAATCTGTTCAAGGTTGCAACTCGGTCAGTGAGCCTTTGCACTTCCTTTTTACAGGTCGGGGACTGCATTTCAATCAACGCCTTGATATTATTTGGGTTTGCTTCAATTCCTCTTTAGTTGACTATGTACCCGAGAAACATTCCTTCCTGAACACCAAATACGCACTTGGTCGGATTCAACTTCATTTGGTGCTTGTCAAGCTGATCAAAAGTTTGGCTGAGGTCGACAATATGGTCGGATACTTTTTTGCTCTTTGTCAGCATGTCATCTACGTACACTTCCATATTCTTGCTATTTGCGACTCAAAGACTTTATTACCTGCATTTTTCAAACCAAATGGCATAACATATTAACAGTAAGTTCCTTGGGGAGTAATAAAAGGAGTGTTTTTCCTTTCTTCAGGCTTTATATTAATCTGCTTATAATCAGAATATGCATCCATGAAACTAAATAACTCATATCTCGATATAACATCTATGAGTTGATCGATCCGTGGCAAAGGGAAGTGATCCTTTGGGCATGCCTTGTTAAAATCTATTATGTCCAAACATATTTTCCACTTGTTATTTTTCTTTTTCACCATAACCACGTTGGCCAACCAATATGGATATTTCACATCTTCAATAAATGAGGCTTTTTGAAGTTTCTCTACCTTCTCAGGGCTAGATACTCTACACCGTTGCTTTAATTACTTGGCATATTATGCTCATGATAAAGGAAATTAGGATAAATCCTAGGCATGTCCTCATGACTCGAAGCAAATACGTGCTTTTTTTGTGTTAGGAACGTCACTGGCTCCTATTCGAGAACATGATCCATTGTTGTTATTATTTGAGTAATTTGTTCCGGCTTATCATCATCTAGAATAATTCTCTCTATTGATTCTACTATCTGACCTTTCACCAATTCTACTTCTTCCCTTGGATCTAGGGTTTCAACCTCAAAGTCGCTATTGGGCTCAAGAATATCCACTAAGTAAGTAGTTGTCTTTTTATTTATTTCTTCTAAATTTTCTTGCTCGATAGAGGAGTAATAGAATTCTTGAGATACTTTCTGGTCGCTTTTTACCACGCCTACTTCGAAGTTGGTTGAAAACTTCAAACATTGATGGACTGTAGACATCACAGCCTTAAATTTCTTCAATCCTACTCTTCCCATGATCATATTGTAGGCATAATGAATATTTTTTTCCATTATAAAGAAATGTATCTTCTCTGTCCGGCTTGCTGACTAGGTACAGATCAATACTTCCATCTATATTGTCCCCAATGGAAATACTTTTTCTCCAAAAAAATCTAATAAAAGTACCGTGATAAGGTTCCAATTGGCTGAGCTTTAAGTCTAGACTGTCAAAGCGAGGGCAGAACATGATGTCCGCCAAGCTGCAGTTATCAACTAATACCCTGGAAACAATTATATCATACCTTCTAACTTTGATTACTAAAGGGTCGTCATGGGGATATAGTACCCCTGAAACGTCATTTTTAGAAAAGTCAATCAATAGCTTATCTTTATTAACCTTTCTCGGTTGATCTTCCTCGGCCAAATTGATTCGTTGGATATAAGAGAAAACTTGAGTCTCATTGAGGTAAGTTTTCCTTTCAGTAGTATGATGTTCTCCTCCTTCATCTGCACCTGTAATCATTTGACAATCAAGAGATCCAAAACTAAGCATAAATACCTCACGTTACGGTTGCCTGGGCCTTTTAGGTAGGTCAGGGTCTTCTTTATCTTCTTTATGAGTTATCTTTTTCTCATATGTGGACTTGCATGGACACTTTGGCCTTCACTGTGCTACATTATTGTCATGTCGATAAAAAATATGTCTACCTTTCCTATCCGAATAAGTGCTTCAATTTCATTCTGAAGAGCAACGCAACGATCTGTCGTATGTCCGTGATCTCTGGGAAATTTATAGTATTTAGAACTATCTCTCTTTCTAACAGGTGTTCTAAACTTTTCAGGCCAATATACCTCCTTACTATGCTTTATTTCCTTCAAGACATGGTGGATGCCCATTATTAATGGAGTGTAATTGTGGTATTTCTTGAGTCTATTAATATTCCCTTTTTTCTTTGCTTCCCTATGCTCATTATGCTCTTTTTATTCCTTTTTCTTGATTTTGACTTCAATCTTTACTCCTGAATTTATTTGGCTGCCATGGATTCCTCGGTGTTCATAATCTTGGCTTCTTTGGCCATCAATTGTGTCATTGTCTTAGGAGAATCCTTGGCAAGTGTCTAATAGATATTCTGGGGGAGCATTCCACTCATGAGGGTTATGATGGTTGTTTTCTCTTCATAATCAACGACTTTCAACTTCTCATTATTAAAACAAGTAATATAATCTCTGGTACTCTGTCCTACCCTTTACTTGACACTTAGCAAATGAGATACTCTCTTCACTGGTTTGGATGCAAGGAAGAAGTTACCAATGAATAACTCGGTAAACTTATTGAAACTAGAAATTTATCCTCGAGGAAGGCTATTATACCAAATCTGGGCAGGACTTGTAATTGTTTTTAAAAATGCCTTGCATCGCATTTCATCAGGAACGACATAAATATCAGTCACTGCTTGGTATTGCTCTATATGAAGAACATGATATATTTTCTCATCATATTTTGGAGTAACCAAAGGAGCTTTAAACTTTGAAGGAGTTGTAAAGTCTACAATAGCTGACACAAAAGGAATTCCTTTTATAAAACTTCATTACAAAGGGTTTTTTGCCTTTGGAATTTCTCCCAACCTATCTTTCAATCGTTGAATAGATCCCTTCCATGCATTGTTACCAGCATCAGATCTATACGTTGCAACTCGGCTATTCCTACCAATTGTTTGTGCTGAACTCTCCTCTTGTGAAGTTTGCTCGGAACGGATAGTTCGTCAGGCATCTTATCTGGATTGGGTTGAGCCTTCGTATTGATCAATTGGTCATCGAGTATTTCTCGACAATTCCCTGGGAACATTTATGTTCCCCCTGGGTCCCAAACGATCAAAGGGTGATGCTCTACTCAACCTTTCTACAGCACTCAATCTTTCAGGAGTAAAATATTGTTCATTATATAGCTCTGAGGTTTTAAGTGAAGAACTTGCTCCTGGACGGTAAGAAGTATTTGTGACACATCGCCTAATAAACACAACACCAAAAACAATAATTTGGCACACTTTGATATTAAAAATCTGGCACGTTTTAATTCTGTGCCAGATTTTGGCACGATTTAATAGCAATTTGGTACACTTTAAAACAGTGCCAAAATTTGGCACTGTTTTAAAGTGTGCCAAAATTGAGTACACTTACTAAAATATATAATACCCCAAAAAAACATTACACTCACTTTTCATTCCCGCTCTCATGGTGCCCGCTCTCTCTCCTCGTTCTCGCTCACTCTCTACGTCGGTGGTCGGAACTCACTCTCTCTCTAGGTCGGCGATTGACGCTCACTCTCTCTCTCTCTCTACGGTCGGTGGCCAATTCCTCTCTCTAGGTCGGCGGTCAGCGCACTCTCTCTCCGGCTCACTCTCTCTTTCTCCGGTCACTGCATTATTCTCTCACTCCATTCATCCCAATCAGATAATTGTTTATAGCATTAGTATTTTTTTTAACCTAAGTTAGGTATAAGATTTGATCCTAGAGTTTATGATATGCGTGATTTAATTCGTGTTTGCTTTTTAGGGTTTTATATATACATTTTAAAATATATATATTTTTTTTAATGTGTGAATTTTTGGTGCAAATTGAATGTTGATAATGAAAAAAACAATCATTGGTTTTTGGATGGACCTTGGAATATTTTAGTGGTAATCTATGTTTTTATGTTCTTACCCTTCTATTTAAAATGCATAGTTGATCTGATTCATATAGGTTACGGAGTTTCAAGAAAATTTAAGTCCTAAATATTCAATAATAATGTAAAAATAACAAATTGAAAAGTAGACACCCCACTAATTAAATGGATAAATGAGATTATGTGTTGAAAATTTAAGAAAAAGCAAAAAAAACTATTTAAATAGTAAGTAGACATTAATACTAAACATTCAATAATGATGTTATACATCTAGAAAAACTTTAGACCCGTTCAAGAGGTCTCACTATGACTGTGGTGACAACTCTTGAATTGTCCATTTTTGGACCATTTGGAAATGCAAAAGTTTGTATTGTACATAATGTTTATGCATGTCCTAGTTTGAAAAATTCAGTGGTATCTCTTTATGTTCTTTGGGTGCATACTAGACTGATGCAGTGTTTTGTGTTTTCTTGGTTGAAAAACTTAAGTAACACATGAACACTCCCAATTTAAGTTGTGTACTTGAAGAACTGTAGGGAGGTGCTGGAATTTTTTTTCAGATTAGGACATGGCATGATACATTATGAACAATACAAAATATGCATTTTCGAATGGGATAGGACCCTTATCCTGTAGAGGAGATGGAAGAAATATAGGAGCTAAAATATATACATATTTACACTTGAATAAACTTAAATATATTTACTGTAAGCGTTTATATTATAATGTGTGTTCTTTAAACTTATCATAATGTCGTTGGGAATCAACAAAGTGTGTATAAATGAGAAAAAGATCGAGACCGATACATATAGAGATGGGGTGTTACAGTTTCTGAATTATCTGCATAGTAATAGTTCGAATGCTAAACATTCATGTCCCTGTAGACATTATTGAAATGGGAAAGGACATGTTGTTATAGATGATATATTCGTTCATTTAATGACATATGGTATGGACATGAACTATACCTTATGGCATTTTCATGGTGAGACATTAGTTGTTGATCAAGTCCAACCACCATCGCAATCTGTGACACCGACTAACATGCTGATGTGCATAATATTTCAATTTTAAATGATCTTGTGAATGATGCTTGTGAGATGTTTATGGGTGAAGTGTAACCTAGTGAACCTAATTGTGTAGGCAGTGATGAAGACCGCCCAACTTTTAAGGCTCCCAATGATTTGCACACACATAAATACAAAGGCAAGAAGTATGATCGTTTACATCAACTCGCACAGGAACCATTGCACCCAGCTACTGGTTCTTCACATCATACCACAATGTATGCTCTTATAAAGTTGAATGATTTGAAAATACAATTCAATTTATCGGATGGTGATACAGGTGGAATTATTAGATTGTTAAATGAACTACTTCCTGAAGAGAACAACTTGACAACTAGTTATACAGAAATGAAAAAAACCGTTAGAGTTCTAGGTATGGATTATATTAAGTATGATGTATGAATTAACAACTGTATGATATTTTGGAAAGAGCATGAAAAATCTACTAGATGTATAAAATGTGGATCTTTACGCTACAAGTTTACTTGTCTAGACGAGGACAGGATAAAAATTCAGAATACTAATGGAAAAAAAAGTACTATAGGGATCCTAAGAAGGTAATGCGATATTTTCCTGTAATCCCTAGGCTAAAACGGTTGTATACCATAAAATGGATAGCAGAGAAAATAACTTGGCACGCTCATGCAAGATATTGTATGGAATTCTTGCGTCATCCCCGAGATTCAGCAGAATGGGTAAATTGAAACATTATGTGGAGAGATTTTGCAAAAGATCCGCGGAATAATCGACTTGCAATAGCAACTGATGGTTGTTGGCCAGTGATAATTCAACCTCTCAACCCTCCTCCATCAATGTGTATGAAAAGTGAGTTTTCAATGTTGTCTGTATTGATTCCCGAACCAAAGTCACCGTCAAGTAATATTGATGTCTTCCTCCAACCGTTGGTCGATGAGTTAAAGATCTTATGGTCTGGAGTTGAGGCTTGGGATGCGTACAAAAAAGAGAAATTTTAGTTAAAATCCATGTTGATGTGGGGTATACATCATTTTCCAGCTTATGGGATGTTAGCGGGTTGTTCAACTCAAGGTTACAATGGGTGTCCTGTTTGTTCTACAAATACACCTTCTCAATATCCTTTTAAGTCGATGAAATGTTGTTACCAACGATCTCGTATGTTACTTCATAAAGACCATCCTTACAGGTTTGACACATCAAAGCAAACATTTAATTGTAAAATAGAGGATATTATGGCTCCAAAAAAGTTAACAAGTGTAGAAGTTGAGCATATAGTGTCACTTATCGCTCGAGAAGGTGTTCAAAGAGAGGGAGACAAAAAGGAAAAGGAAAAGGGAAAGGGGAAGGGGAATGAGAAGGAGGATGTCGTAATGGAAGACGATGATTATCCAAGTGAGGGTGAAGATGAGAATCTAGCGGGTACCGAGGGTTTTTTAAGGAGGTCAATTTTCTTTGACTTAGAATACTGGAACGATCATGATATTAGACATAATTTAGATGTTATGCATGTTGAAAAGAATTTCACAGAGACTCTTTTAGATACAATACTCTCGATGAAAGGTTCATCAAATAAAGATGCGGTCAAAGCCCATGAAGACTTGAAAGTTCATTTGAATCTTAAAAGGAAATTACAGATGAAAGATGTTGAAGGCAGTAACAAAAGGATGATGCCAAAGACACCTTTCGCATTAGGAAAGTAAGAGAAATAAGCCTTTTCGTACACTAAAAACATTAAAGGTACCGAATGGATTTTCATCAAATTTCAGCAACAAAGTTAACCTCGATCCACCTGAATTTACCAATCTTAAGTCCCATGATTATCATGTCATTATGCAACGGTTGCTTCCTGCGTTGCTTATGCATTCATTTTTGGATCATAAGACTTTGTTTAAAGCTATAAAATGGACACGCATATTATTTAATGTGTTATGTGCCAAATTGATATTTAGGGAACATCTTTTGAAGACTAAAAACGCATTGTTAGAGGCACTTTGTGTCTTTGAAATTTATTTTCCACCTGCCTTTTTTGTAGTGATGATCCACATCATGCACCATTTAGCCGATGAAGCTTTGACAACTGGGCCACCAAGATATCGGGCGATGTGGTTATTTGAGAGAGAATTGGGAAGATACAAAAGTGGTCATGAAACAAGAGGTACATTGAAGGGAGCATCGTTATTGCATATTTGTTACATGAAGCTTCTTTGTATGCCATGGAGTACATATCAAAAAGAGGTGAAGGAACTCATAAGAGGAATCTTGAGGATTTTCTTGATGATGAGTTTGATGACTCGGAATGCCAATGAGCATTGGGTAAAAGTAAAGAATTGATCTTAAATAATGTACAATATGAGCAAGTGCGAAGATGGTTTTTTTTATCTCAATGCGACGGTGTTGATGAATAGAGAAGGTACACTCTTAGTTCTATGTTAATTCATATTAATTGATTGTAATGTGATTTTTCTTAATTTTGAAACTAATTTCTTGTAGAAAATTTGTGGTAACTGAGACTCAATCGAGGCATAAAATTGATGATTTCATCACTTGGATAAGAAATGAGGCAAGTTTTTATTTATACATGTACTTTTTTATCAACCGTAATTATTTTTAATGATACTCTAAAAAATTATCAATTCCTTACAGGCGTCAATATTTAATGATATGGGAATTTTTCCATATGCCGATGGTCCGCTCCATAGGGTCACCAGTTATGAGAAACTTTAATGCAATGGGTACACCTTTTGTACTTTTGGACATGAAGAGATTCATAACTTTCAGAGTAGTGGTGTATCCACTAAGGCCTTCAATAAGAAAGGGATTATGACAACATTTTATGGAGTTATTAGATAAATACTCGACCTCATTTACATTGAGTTCACACATACTCTCTTTTATTGTGATTGGGTGGATTTTGATGATAAGAACACCTGAAAATTGGTGATGGTGAATCTTAGTAAGCTCGTGAGTAAAAATACCATTCATGATGATCCGTTCATCCTTGCATCTCAGCCAGTCAAGTATTTTATTATCAAGATGTAAAGCTAAAGGGGTGGTAAGTTGTTTTACACTTTCCCAGGAGACTGGAAAATAAATAGATGCGATTGATATTGACCGTACGATGTATTACTCCATTCTCGAGGAAAATGATAAATTGTTAGAGCTTTTGGACACGGATTTCTAGTGCAATGATTTAGTTCTGAACTTGTTTTTGAATATGCAATATTATATATTTTTTTATTTTGAACCGGTAATATTCTATTTATTCCGTTTGTTCTTGTTGTTGTAAACATTTAATAGTTTATTGCTGTTTGAACATTTAATACATGTATGGTTGTTTGAACTTGTAATTCTATGTTTACTGATGTTTGAACATGTAATATACCGGTGTCTATTTGAACATGTAATCTTCTTTATATTGCTATTTGAACATGTAGTATTCTTGTAAATGTTTATTCTGATTATTTTGGTATCCAATAGTCACTTTTTTCCAGATAAATATCTCATATGGGTGATACTTCTCAACCGTCAATAAATGGGGTGATACCTATATCAACCTCCCATTCTAAGGTTGCTTCGAGTGCTTCAAGAGTAGGTAATGAATCTTCCGCTAAGAAATTAAAATTTAATGAGCACGGCCTTCCAGTTGGTGAAGATTCATATACACTCTCAACCAGGTTGGGAGACTTAGCAAGGACACATGTTCCCATTTCTTATACGCGTTGGAAAAAAGTGGATGTGCGATATAAGAACTAGTTTGGTCATCATGAATTGTATAATATTCCTTTTTATTCCAAAGAATGTAATAGTTAGTAAATTAAATTATGAGATGTTTTAATTTTATTGATTCATATATTGTAGAAAGAGTTCCCAAATGTGCGCGAAAGTTAGAAGAAATTTTTTATGAAAAAAGAGAACGATGCTTGGAAAAAGTTTCAGTCAAAGATAAGGGTTAATTTGAAGGATGGTGATGTTGGAAAGTGGAAGGAGAAAATTCCAGAAAATGTCAAATATGAGGACTGAGAGGTGTTTTGCAATAATGAAGCTTTAGAGGTTCAAAAAACTTTGCGAAGAAAGAACAAAGAGACTAACAAAATTGTGTGAGAAAGGCAACTCATAACACAAGTCGTGATGGTTATGCCCGAGATACAGAGAATTGGAGAAAGAAGCATGGGCGTGCACCCACTCATGCTGAATTGTGGTTGGCAACTCATATAATCAAGGAAGGTGGTTATGCCCCTCATGATAAAATATTTGCGGTAATCTAATTTTTTAATGTTTGTTTTGTCTAAAAAAAGTATCGTATCAACAAACCTAATGTTAATATATTTTTGTACAGGACCAAATTCAATTGCTTTTGGATGTATACAAAGCGAGTGGTCCGGAGGAGACCATGGATGCCGGGCCTATTTTTAAGGTTTTCGAAAAAGATACGCGAGGACGTGTTCATTGTGTTGTGTCTATAATTTTGAGAACCACTATATTAGGGTTGGCATTTGCTAGAGAAATGCTTGAAGAGGTGAAAAAGAATACCAAAAAATGGAAGGATCATGTTGATCACCTTAGGAGTGACATAGAGGGAATAAAGTCCTCATTATCATAATTCATTACTGAATTCAAAACCGGGAAATTTTCATATATTTGACACAACTTTCAGGAGTAACCTACTTTAGGCGCTGGAACTCCTTCATGTTCTCTTTCCTCCCCTGCATTAGAGGTTCCAAATTTCACCTCTCTAATTGAATGAAAAATACTATCCCACACACGTGAAGTTGTTGGTTATGGGAGGAAAATGCAACTAGGAGTTGTCTCGACCATTCACTTCCATACGTTGAGAAAGAATGAAGTACGAGTTTTACTTGATGACATCAAAGTGTCCGAGTATCTAGTTTAGGGTGGGAAATAAGCTCATTGCGAGAACATGGAAGATGTTGGTAAAAATGGAATTATGTATTGGCTCAACGACCTTTGTCCCCCCATTGGTGACATCGACGAATGATGTAATTGAGTCAACTTTTGTGGTATTGTGTTTGATGAACATGGAGCTCTTGCATCGTTAAAATAGTTTTCTTGGTGTTAATTAGGTATTGCATCCACTTTTGTAGTCGCAAGTGTAAAAGTAACTGTAGACACCCCATTATGTTACCCCTAACTCTCCTTAGGTCCCTAGTACCTCCATTTATCACTACAAACCCAGGTAATACTCCGAGTACTGACCTAGAAGCCATCGAGAACTCCCAGGCTCCGTTTAACCAAAAAGTCAAACTATTAAGCTCAACTAAGGCTGAATGAATCTTCGAAGGGCACTAAAATCCCTTTCCAACGGTCCATCCCGTGCACGATTCCGACTTACCATGCGGACGAACATTCCGTTTGCGTCCGAAACTTAATCTAGAGGCCACCGGGCACTCCCGGGCTCTGTTTGACCTAAGGCAACTCTTCATCTCAACTGAGGCAGAATGAATCTTCAATGGCACTGAAAACCCTTTTCAATGGTCCGCTCCGTGCGCGATTCTGACTTACCATGCGGTCTAACAATCCGTATGACTCTAAGAGGTCACTGAATGCTTCCAGGGCCCGGTTAACAAAAGCCAACTCCCCAAAATGGGTCAAACTCTTTGGAATGTCGAAGTACGTCTCCTAACCTTTCCAACGGTCCACCCCATGCGCGATTCGGACTTACCATGCGGACGAACGATCCGTTTGCGACCAAACGATTCCCCGTCCAATGGACTGACAAAAGCTTCCGAGCCATATTTGACCCAAAGTCAACTCCCGAACCCGAGAGCTGTCCAAGTGCTTTCAAAGGTCTCTGAATTACCTTTCCAACGGTCTACCCCGTGCATAATTCTGACCAACGGTTTCTCCTCGACAGCCAATTTTTCGAAAAGGCCTGAAACACACCGCTAAATGGCAGATTCCAGACCTTCCTATCAGCAGGTGCCGATAGGTAGGACCAGGTCTATGCCGATTGGTAGTGACCTAGGACTATAAAAGGATGCCTTCACGTCCTTTGCAAAGGGAGCCCATATCTGATAAAAATCGCTCTCAACAAATCCCAAAAACCTCTCTCGAAGACAACGCAATTTCAACATCAAAATCCCTTTCTAACTTCCACTTTTCACCATCCTTTTCATCAAACTTGGTGAATTATCCACTCTCCATCATCATCCAAGTGCAAGGGCTTCTCTCCAACATTCAAGATCAAGCTCAAGATCTTGTGGAAGGTCCAACTTTCTCTACAATTTCTCTTAAATTCGCAATAACTTGTTTTATTACCTAACACTTTTACAATCTCATCTCACACATCCTAATATACTTTTTATTTAGTATTATTGCACATCTCTTATTTTCATATAAATAAAACCCAAAAAATAAGAAAAAGAGGGTTTGCTCATAAATTCCAAATAGGGATTCTCATACTTTTCTCACAACTAAAACACTTTTTCTACACACACACACACTCATAAATAAGAGATCCCCCATTTGGATTTATGGGATAAACCCCACCCCTCATTTTGTATGCTAACTACGTGGACTTTGATGCCTTTATAGGCTATGTAGGCATCTCGGGATAAAATCCGAGACTCGAGTCTTATTCTCACATTCTCCCCCATTTTCTACCTTCTCTAAATCCAATTTTCTTATATTCTATATACTTGTTCTTAGTGACGTATTACTCCATATGCGTTATCGTTCCATTATAATGATCAACGTAAGGGTAATCACGTAAATCTTATTTTCTAATATTATTTTTATACCTTCCTACGGATGACTCGCTTTATCTCTCCCATGATACAAGTCGAGGATTCCTATCTCCATTATATATATACACATGCACACATATCACGGGGGAAATAAAAAAGGAAAATAGCAAACATCCATGAGAGACTGAAAGGGCGGAATGGGTACCTAACACCTTCCCAATTAGTAACTTAGCCTCCGAACCCTTCTCGAATCATTTTGGTTTCGTATGCACCAGTATGTCTTTGGATGTCGTCCTTCGGGATGGCTTCCCCTTTTTCTTTTGTCTGTTTTGAGTAAAATAGTCTGGCGACTCTAAATCTCTCTACATTTTTACACCTCATCTCAAATGATGCTGGCCGAAGCGCTCCCGAGAGGGACGTGCGAGACCTGAGGATCCTTCTTCACGCGCCCGCCGTGGTGAGGATCGGGGATGGCCACAGTGGCGACTCTGTTGGGGACTTGTATGTTTTGAGGGGTTGACTCTATTTACATGGATGTTATATTTGTTTATATTTCCCCTATATCTACATGTTCCCCTTTTCCATGTGTATCCCATGTTTATGCTTCTGTTCACATACTTGTAGAAAATTCTTTATGTACACTTCATACTACGTGCACCTAGCATCACATATATCCACATGTTGCGCGCATCACCCATCCATACTTGGTGTACCTTTTGTACTTGTACTTTGCTCCTTATTTGGCATAATCAAGAAAATCATTCTCATCGTAAGATACTATTAAGAGAATCATGCATTATTCACACGACATCACCAAAGAGCATTGTTATTGACCAAATTTTACCCAGTAACTGGAGGGTCACTTCGTGATGAGAGCTGGTACGACAGGGCGCAGTTAGCCTAAGCGATATGACTCTCATATTCCATTGGCCAAGTACCTTTGACGTATATCAAACGGTTCCCCCACATCGTACCGCTTGATCGAAGTCATCACGGGAGGTATATCATAGGGAATTCGTTCACGTACGCCGAGTATATTGAATTCTCTCTCACACGTACCGCCTCCACGAGGTATATAGTGAGGCAATTCACGTACACTTAGGTATATCAAATGGCTTCTCCACACGTACTGATTGCCCGCAAGAGCAAGACGTATATCGTGGAAATCACGCCAAAGGGGGGAATCCATTCCGATTCACCCAACCAAATGCATACCTGCATATAGCTGTCAAACCTAGGACACACACTTTAGATTGTCGGTTTCAACACGAAACTCTGCCAAAATTTTGGGTCGGCCTGCCACCTAAATTTTTGCACATTTTTAAAATGGGACCCTATCCGTGAGCCTGGTTACAAGTCCAGCCGTAGCTTTGCATATATTAAAAACCCCACTTTTCCAGGCTCGGGTCCCATCCGGCATTCCATTTAGGAGAACTAAATACAAGTGAGAACATAATAATCGTAATAATCATGCTGAGTTCCGTCTCCAAAAACATTTCTCCCTTCTTTATCAAAAATCCAAAAATAGTTTCTTCCCTTTTTCTCAAAAATAAATCCCATGTTACGCCTTCTCAGGTCAATCGCAAGTCCTTGGTCTGGCTCCCTATTAGCTTCGGTCTTCAGTCAAATCACCCCAAAGTCTCATTCGTTCCTCTACTACTTCTTCCGAGTCTGGAATCCATCCACTTTCCATAAAGAATACATATTAGGTACCAGTCATACAGCTGGATCTGATGACAGTCCTAGCTCGGCTCTTGTCCAAGATTGACAACCTCCAAACTAAGGTCCGAGAAATGCAATGAAACTAGGTTCCTATTCCTCAAAAGCCTAAGGCCCTATTCCCTAGTGTTATGGGTACACCCGAGCCTATCTGGGTTCCCAAAGAATATCAGCATGCTCCACGTGCCCCTCCTATCAATGGACCACCTCCTGCCCAACTTCTGATGCCAAACATTGCCCAGCCTGTGTCTAACCTGCCTATGGTCGCTTATCCAAAAGAGGAGTTGAATAAAGTCAAAGAAGATCTCAAGATGCTCATCAAGAAATTCGACCAAGTCAGAATTTCAGGAAATTACATAGATTAAACCCACATGTCTCCTTATCCTAAAGCGAGGTTACCCGAGAAGTTCAAGATGCCAAATATCGAGAAGTTCGGAGGGAGTGGACCCCGATTATTCATCTTCACAGTTATCATCATTCCATGACTCTACTAGGGGATTCTAAAGAAGTGATGGCCCAATTGTTTCAGCAAACTTTGAAGGACAGTGCCCTCTGACGATTTTTGTCTCTCGAGGAATCCAGAATTTGTAGCTCGGAGGATGTAGCCCGAGAATTCATATCCCAGTACAAATACAATGAAGAGCTTGAGGTCACTCATCGTGATTTAGAGCTGCTCAAATAGAACCCTAGGGAATCAGTCAGAAACTTCATAACCCGATGGAGGGAGCAGGCAGCTACCATGACCAATCGGTCATCTGAGGAAGAACATGTCAACATAGTGAAGAAGAACTTCTTGACCCATGTCCGAGCGACGATGGGTGGACAATACTATCCCCACTTCTAAGATCTCAGAGAAGCGGGAGTAGAAATTGAGGAAAGCCTTGTTAAAACAGAGGTTCAACCAAAGAAGGTGTTCAGACAGTTCACCCCTAGAAAGTATGACAAGTCTGCTAGTGATTCAGTCTCAACCATCAATAACATCTCTCAACCAACCACATCATGGCACCAGAAAGCCGCCCTGCCCCCATCCTAAGGTAATAGACTGAGCTCCATGCTCCCCTTTACAAAGTTTGCCAAGCCCTGTTAAGCCGAAACCTCATCAAACCCTTGGATCTCTGTCCATTGCCAAATCCACTCCCAAGAACCTTCAAGGCCGATGATCATTGCGCCTTTCACCAAACTGCTGGCTATACCATCGACCAATGCTTTCACCTCCGAAACATAATCCGAGGTCTCATTGATCGGGGTACCATCGCCCCACCAGCCAATCCTAAACCAAACACTACTTGCAATCCACTCTTAAATCATGCCAATGCCATCTTCTTAGAAGAAAACCTAGATTTCGATCCCTCAACCCAAATCACACCCATGTACTCTCCTAAACCTCTTCAAATTTGTCCATATTTCCTCCTACACCCTACTAGCCTCACTGATCAAGCACTGTCACTCGTTACCAGAGCATGCATTGTTGTCCATACCCGTTCTGAAAATGGAAATATGGAATTATCAGAGGTGATAAACCAACTCCTAGAGTTCGAACTGAAATTTACCTCACAGATGGTCATCGATTGCCAAAGGTTCAGTACACTGTTCTTGGAAGCACGAAAATGGGCCCGATATATAGAAAAATGGGTGGTACCAACCGATGAAGTCAGCCTAGATGATGCTGTCCAGATTATGGTGGAATTATTTGGGCAAACTAATAGCATTTGTAGTATCGCCTGGTTTCTTGACATTTTGAAGCTACAAGGGTGCTTGGTCCCTTCAACCATATATATCCCCATAGAATGGGAAAACCTGTATGATGAAGCCGTTGAAGTTGTGGAATGCATTGACTTTACATGGAAAGGCAAAATTATTGCCACCGGATAGGGGGAAGAATTCGAAGATTTGAGTGAAGAACAAGCTTTAAGAAGAACTGGCTCAGTAGCCGACATATGTGGGATGATATCATTTGAAGAACTCCTTGGAGAAATAAACAGGGTAACAGAACAACCTGAGATTGACAAGGAAACGGGATTCATGTTCTTCCCTTCTTCAGTAAATGACATGATCAGATCAGGGAGACATTACAAGGTTCCAAGCTCACTACCAGCAAATGACAAAGGGAAGGGCGTTGAAAACCTTCCTATGCCAGAGATGACCATCGAGGAGAGAAATATCCTTGATCAACTTAAGAAAACTTAAGCTAACATCACTCTATGGGGGATTTTCATGTCTTCCCATCTGCACAAAAATGCTTTAATCAAGCTGATCACTAGACCCACAGTTCCTCCTTCTACCACACCAAAAGAAGCGGTAAATCTGGTAAGATCCTTGACCTCTACCCAAATGCTATCATTTTCTGAAGAAGAAATACCCAAAATTGGGCCAAATCACAATCATGCACTCAACATCTCCGTCGAAGTTATGGGGAAGGTCGTGCCACTCTCCATTGTCGATAACAGATCCGCCTTGAATGTCTGCCCACTGAGAACCTTCAAGTGTTTAGGCCTAAAAGAAAGCGACCTCGCTCCAACCTTAGTCGTTGTACGTGCCTATGATAATACCCACCGGGAGGTGATGGTATCCATAAAACTTGTAATAGGGGTTGGCCCTATAAATCGTGTCGTTAAATTCCAAGTCATAGACATCCCAGCTTATTTCAACATGTTGCTCGAATGACCCTGGCTCCACAGTATCAAGGGTGTGTCTTCCTCACTCCATCAAAAATTAAAGTTATTCGCCGACGGGCGAGTCATCACCATTTTGGGCGACGACAAAAATATCAAGGGTGCAAGCACTAGCAGTCCAATCCTTGAGATATAATATGGATTAAATGATATGCTCCTATCAGGATTCTGAGTTGTGCCACTCCTACTCCCGGCAGGGGACGGTTTCAAAGAAAGGGTTTGTCCAAAATATGACCCTCAGGGCAATGTCAAGGTGATTAAGATGTTCAGAAACATGAACTTCATGCCCGGACTAGGGCTAGGGCAAAGGCAGCAAGGGATACTTGAGACAATCGAACTGAAGAAAGCTTTCCCTCCTTGTGGCTTGGGGTATCAACCATCAGAACAAGAGCTCAAAATGATCCACCAGTCTTGACCAAAGAGAAGATTAGACTGCATCCAAACTATCCTTGGATAATCCTTGAAGGGACGATTCATCAAATAAGATGACAACTTCCCTTTTTACGGTTTTCCAGAACCATGGTATGACCACACAGACAAGAAGATGAATCCTGGAATGGAGATCTTTTTTCAAGATAGCTACCCATGGGCCGAAAGTTTCCAACAACGAGTACATCCATTCCTTCAACTTCAGACACTGGGGCTGGCACTCTGCATGGTTCATTCAGGCACTACATCAATGGATCCATCCCATCTGATTAAAGCTACTGATACACCCCTCCTCAACTGGCATGCTGCGCCAATTTTACCTCTTGAAATCTCCCCTAACCCCAATGTTTACCCTATTTCTTCTTCTGTTGTCTATCCTTGTTCAAATGTAATTGAGACCTCTTTTGATAAGGTTCTCAATGATATTTTTCCTGTCAATGAAATAAATGAAGATTTTGAGTATCTTACTGTGCCTTACATTAATTGTTTGGATTCTAATCAAACTTGTGATGATGATTATTTTACAAATGAACAATTCTTAACTGATGTAAATAAGGTTAATAATAAACAACATAACCGCGTTCAAGTTAATGAAGAAGAGATTGTTATTAATCTCGGTTCTAGTAACCAACTGCGCGAGATTAGGATATGGGCCACCCTTGACGAGCATGAGCCCGTACAACTCAAAGAATTGCTAAAGGAATTCGTGGATATCTTCGCATGGTCCTATGAGGATATGCCCAGCATTGATCCTGAAATAGCTCAGTACGAGATCCCTACTCTCCCAGATTGCAAGCCAGTTAAATAAAAATTGAGAAAGCTTCGCACCTAATGGTCGCTCAAGGTCAAAGAAGAGGTGGTCAAATAGTTGAACGTGGGCTTCATTCGTGTGATCAAATATCCCACATGGCTAGCCAACATAATACTTGTGCCGAAATCAGGAGGGAAGGTTCGAATGTGTGTGGACTACTGAGATTTAAACAAAGCTTCTCCGAAGGATGATTATTCGCTACCCAATATCGACATGATCGTGGACAGCACAACCAGTCATGCTCTCAAGTCATTTGTCGACGGGTTTGTCGTATACAACTAAATCAAGATGCACCCAGACCACCAAGAAAAAACCGCATTCATCACCCCATGGGGAACCTTTTGCTACACCGTTATGCCATTTGGTCTCAAGAATACTGGCGCTACCTACCAAAGGGCTGCCACAACCATCCTACACGATCTGATTCACAAGGAAGTCGAGGTTTATGTGGATGATATGATTATCAAGTCCAAAACTAAAGAAGATCATGTTCTCGCTCTTAGGAAGTTCTTTGAACGACTACGAAGGTATCAGATGAGACTCAATCCATAAAAATGTGTCTTCGGCGTTACAAAGGGAAAACTCTTGGGATTCATGGTCAGTGAGAAGGGGATAGAAGCAGATCCTGCAAAGTTGAAGGTCATACTTGAGATGCCACCGCCCCGAACAGAGAAAGAAGTCAGAGGTTTTCTTATGTAATTGAAATATTTCAGTCGGTTCATCAGTCAACTAACCTCCATCTGTGAACCGATCTTCAAGCTCCTCCGAAAGGATTCAACCAAGGTTTGTAACGAGGCCTGCTAAGAATCTTTTGACCGAATCAAACAATATCTGACCCAACTTCCAGTGATCATGCCACCACAACCTAGTCTCCCTTTGATCCTATACCTAACCATAATCGACATTGTATCTGTGGCTTTGCTAGCCCAATACCTTGAAGACTCCCACAAAGAAAGAGCCATCTATTACGCTAGTCGCAAATTGGTCGGGTATAAGTTCAACTACACTGCTTTGGAAAAGGCATGTGCCGCACTTGTCTGGGTCACCCAAAAGTTGCGACACTACATGCTCACCTTCCCCATCAAACTTGTATCCCTAATGGATCCCGTCAAATACCTTCTTGAGAAACCCGCCTTATCCAGTTGAATGGCCTGATGGTTGATGCTCCTAACCGAGTTAGATATCGTGTATGTCACGCATAAAGCCATTAAAGGAAGATCCATCTCTGACTACCTCGCTGATTACCCCGTAGAAGAAGGAGATGTCTGGATCTATGAATTCCCAGATGAAAATATCCTCTGCACCGCTCAAGGCAACCTTCGATGGAAAATGTTCTTTGATGGCGCTTCCAATAAAAAGGGATATGGCATTGAGATACTTTTAATCACCCCAGATGACCACCACACTCCCATCGCCATCAAATTGGAATTCCCTTGCACCAACAACATGATGGAATACGAGGCATGCACAGTAGGCCTCAAATTTGCTCTCAAGAAAGGTATTCAATACCTTAATGTCTACGGGGATTCTGCCCTCATCATCGGTTAAGTGCTCAGAAAGTGGAAAGCCAAGGACGAAAAGCTCCAACCCTTCCATACCCACTTAGAAGAGTTAGCATCCCGATTCCGAGATATCACTTTCAATTACCTACCTCGAGAAAAAACTAACATAGTCGATGCTCTCGCTACCTTGGCCTCCATGGTGGACATGCCCGAAGGAATAACGATGACCCCCTTTTTAGTTCAAAAGCAAGACAAACCAACCCACTGCTACCATATTTAGCTTGTCTCCACCGAAGATCCCGAACTAGCCGATTGCTGGTATTATGATATCTGGTGCCTCCTTAAACATGGTAGGTATCCCGAGGGTTCCAACAAGAAAGACCGAACGACCCTTTGAAGACTGGCCACCCAGTACATCATCTATCATAAAGCTCTACTCAAGAGGAACTTCGATGGGACTCATCTACACTGTATCGTAGGGGCTGAGATTGAAAGGATAATGCAGAAGATCCACAACGGGGAATGCGGGCCCCACATGAATGGTCACATGCTTGCCAAGAAGAACATCCGATAGGGATACTACTGAATGACCAAGGCCCAAGATTGCACCGCCTATGTCCGAATATGCCTAAAATGCCAACAGTTCTCTAATCTTCAACACCTGCCTCCATGAGAATTATACGACATGACCTCTCCCTGACCGTTCTCTACCAAAGGCTTCAAACGGACATGAATTCATCTTAGTTTCCATTGATTACTTCACCAAATGGGTCGAAGCTGAGTCATACGCAGTATTGAATGCTAAGAAAGTGGCTAAATTCCTCAAGAAAAATATCACCTGCCGATATGGGATCCCTCACGAGTTAGTATCAGATAACGGGTTGCACTTCGAAGAAGAAGTCACAGAAGTAGTCAACGAGTACGGGATTCAGAGACACAAATATTCTCCTTACCGACCTCAAACCAATGGTGCAGTTGAAGCCGCCAATAAGAACCTCAAAGACATCATCAGTAAGATAATCGGAAGCTGTAGGGATTGGGCCGACAGGATCCTGTACGCCCTCTCGGGCTATCGAACTTCAATCCGAACCTCTACTGGGGCTACCCCTTGCTCTCTGGTCTACGGCATGGAAGTCGTCCTACCTGTGGAGTTGGAAATACCCTCGCTAGGCATCATGCTCGAAAGCAAAGTTAGTGAAGAATACTGGTGCCAAGGCCGTCTCGACGAACTGATCCTCCTATATGAAAGTAGATTGAAAGCTCTTTACCACATAGAGGGGTACCATCGTCGAATAGACGATCATTTAATAAGAGAGTGAAAGACCACGGAGTCCGAGAAGGGGATTTAGCCCTCAAGGAAATAATAGAACCCATCTGGGACCCCAGAGGGAAATTCAAGACCAATTGTAGCAGCCCCTACATTGTGAAGAAAATCTTATATGGTGGTGCCGCCATGCTCACTGACCTAGATGGGGAGGAGATGGCTCATCCAGTCAACCTGGACCGTCTCAAGAAATTCTACCCCTAGTCTGAAATCTCGGCGCGCTACGACTCTTCTCATATCCCTTCTATTCTAAAAAAAACTCTCTTCATTTCCCTCTACACAGAACTACGTGGGCCTGATCCTCTGTAAAAAAAACATTTTTCAAGAAAAATAAAAAAAATTCAAAATCCCCAGAGGTACGTAGGCAGCTCATACATCTTACAGGAGCAGACCCTTTCTTTTTCACAAAATACTATTTTTTTCTTATCTCCGAGAACTGCAGTTCATTCTAACAGATACTTAAACAAAAGGATTATGTATGCCTTAGAGACCGGTATAGATAATTTAAAATTACAAAATTTATCGAAAGGCACAACTGGATGATCAGAAACTTGCTTATTTCATTAATAAGAAATTACAGCAAAGATTACATAAGAAAAGGAACGAATAACTCCCTTCCCCTTACTGCCATAAAAACCAAATAAAATCCCCACATCTATTCCCTATTACATAAATAAACTCTCCAAGAGTCCTACCCACAGCTACCAGAGGAGCCTGCACCCTCATCATCTACATCCTGGGGTCCTCAAATTTCTCCTGCCTAAACAGAGTGCCGTAACCACTCCATGGACCGATAAACCTGAACCAGCTTCGAAAAAACCACAACACCCCCTTCCATGGTGTTAAATAAAATAAATCGCCTTTGTCTAGTCTCCACTGCCAACATCTTGCTGACTACTCTCCTCCATAACCACTTCATATAATACCCAGGGACATGCCAAACTCTCCCAACAGACTGAGAGGGACGGGTCGACGGACGTCGATTCTCCCACAGATATCCAAGCAATAGGTGCAGGCACTTGGTCAAAACGTCTACCGGAAAGAAATTTAGTGTTCGAGGTGGCGCGACCTGTGCCCAACCAAATTGGCGCAGAAGACGCCAAGGGACATAGAAAGAGGTCTGACTGAGACCAACCCGCTGCACATATGAGTACTCTCCTAGCTCCAGTACAGGCACTAACTGCCCCCACCAAGGCACTGACCAGTACAAATTCTGAGCCCCATGCTACACAAACCAATTCTCCCAGCTCACAGTCTCCAGGCCAACATAGAAGAAATGACGCAAAAAGAAGTTGGGTACAATCGATAAAGGATATTCTGGAGGAGTCACCAGGCAGAGTCTGTTAGACAACCACATGAACAGCATCACGAGGTTACCCCTTAGGAAGTCAGAATGACCTTCTTGCCAGGTATCCAGACCATTCAGCATCTCCTCCAGTATCACCGCCGTAAGATTACGACGATATGACATCCACGAAGTAATGGATGCAAGTTGCGGGTCCACCAGCAGTTCCCCAGTCACCAGCAACAATTTTAAAACCAGGCCCAGAGCAACGACTCCAGCATAGCCCGCATCACCTACTTCACGCAAATGCATGGACTGCAGCATCGCCGGGAGGGAGATCATTCCTCCAGCAACCAGTGACCTGGACGCCGAAGGCAAAATATGAAGAAGCCCGGCCAATAAATCCCTGGGAGAACAGGAAAATTCGGGCAAAGCCGCAACAACACTGGGATTTATACCCAGCATGGCAGAAAATTCCTCGTAGGTAGGACAAACTTCATCCAACCCAAAGCGAAATACATGGTCTTCGGGGTACCAGAATTGTACCGCCGCCATCATAATGTTCCACTCAATAGGTCGATTGCGCCATAAGGAGACTCGACGCATGTTGAAACCATCATAGTCGACATTATAAGAGCACATTGCTTCCAAGGCTTCGAGGTAGTTAACAAACTCAATGCTACCAGGGAGAGCCATCTTGTAAGGCTAAGAGATAGTGGGCAAGTAAGTAAGAATGCGAAGGGGTGATGAAAACACTCCACCCTTACCCCTTTTGATACTTGAGAACCCTCACAAGAGACATAATCCCTGCAGAAATCGAAGGGAATTCTACCCCACAAAATACAAAAGGCTCAAGAGGGTACCATTCAAAGCTTTGAATTGATGGGACTGGACTGAACTGTCGATAGGCAGGACAGGGTTCTTGCGGATTGGCAACCCCCCATTTGTAAAAATTTCCCTTTTTTTCCTCTTTTGTCAAATCAAAAAATTTAATAAAAATAAATTGATATTCTCAACAGAATTTCAAAATATCTTTTTCTCCTTATATAATTTCCCCTTTTAATTAAAAAAACTCTCCCTCAAAAATTCCAAAAATACTCCTCTTTACGGTCTCAGCAGCAAAGTAAAAAGCACATGTGCATGCATTCATTCATCATCAATAAAAGATAATAAAAAACTCCATTGCATTGCATCTATTTTGTTTTCTGTGTTACATCAATTTTGCAGAAATAAAAAGAAAAAGCAAAAACAATGGGACTCATCCTGAACCCACATTCTCTCTCTCTTCCTCACCTACCTTTTTCTCTAAGAGCTTCCACCCCTACGACGTGCTCTCGTTCCCCTACGACGAGACGATGCACCACCACTACCCGAGCCAGAGTCATCTTCGGACGAAGCAGATGGCACCAAGCAAGAAGGAATAGGAACCGCATCCTGAATATGAGCTGTCACCGAAGATATCCAGTCTCTGATGTCTCTTAGCCAGATGGTCGACACTCGAACTTGCTGCAAGAAAAAGGCAAAATCAGTATCAAAGCAGAGATGACAAAAATAGAAAAGAAAGAAAGAGAAGGACAAAAAGGTATACCATAGGTCGGAGGACCTCATTTGTCAAACCCAACTCCTCCGGATCCATCGCATGAGGACGATGCAGCATAGGCACCATCCCTCCATCAGCCCACCGGATGTTATATGAAGGAGCATGCAATCGTACAAAAGTAACCTCCGAGGTCTCCACTGCCGCAGATGCTGTCGGACCGCCTCCATTATGGGAACATCCCGCCGCCCGACTCGAACCTGCAGGAAGGAAAGGCAGGGCATCATATATACTGGGCGCCATCAACTAGCTCATCACAAAGTCCATATAGTCATACGGTGCAGCCGTATCAGTGTACAACAAGTAGGACTCGCCGATCATCGCCACGATCCTCGCATCCTCCCACAGCAGTAGCTCCCGCCTCATAGACGTAGGACTCGAACCTGCGCAGGTGGCACCACCACCTCCTCCTCAGGAATCTGGAGAACCACCCTCTCCCCTAGATACCAGGAATGGCCGAACTCATGCGCCAGCAAATGCCTCATCTGCGCGTTCACCCCGGTCGTCCCCAAATCCTGAATGGCTGTCCCCCAGGATAAAAGGTCACCTAAAAATCTCCAAGCAGGCATAAATCAATACAAGATCAGAAGGCGCAAAAACCAAGACTAAAAATGGAAAGAGTCTTACCCTACCACTGGTCAGGTCATTCAAAACCAGATGCACCGCCTCTAGAGAGAGAGATCCCTTCGACTGCCGATTGGCCTTACGCCATCGATACAATCGGCAGGAGTCCCCAATAGTGTCATCCTTCAGAGCGATCAGTTGGATATTTCACCCAATCACCTCATAAAACCACGTCTGTCAAAGATAAGAATTCACAAACAAAAAGAGACGCATAACGAAAATGCAAATGCACGAAAAGGAAAATGCGAATGCATGAAAATAAATGCGCAAACTGAAGAATACCTCAAGAAGGTATGTGGCTCCAGTAAAGGTCTGCCGGCAGCACCGACTGAATGCATTCAGAGAAGAGTAAAGGGTCACCAAAGTAAGACTCCCCCAATCATAGAAAGGGATGTTCGAAAACATCCTCAGGTACGGCAAGAACCACAAACGTCGCTGCTTGACACCACCATTAAACCTCCCAACACTAGAAAAATAAATGATCGGGCCACCTGCCTTACTTGTTGCCCGTCCTCCACATCAATTACCCTGCCCAATTGGACATCCTTCAGTAGGGACAGCCGAATAGAATCCCCAGAAACTATCCTCCTTATATCACCAAGTGCCGCACGCACTGCCTCCAGTCTCACCCGCAAAGAGCAATCCAACTCTATCTTCTCTCCATCAAATCTAGTCCCAACAGCTGTTGCACATCTATGGGAGTCACAGTCGTCTCCCCGAAGCCAAAATAAAAGGTGTGAGTAGTATCCCACTACCTCTCCCCCAAAGCGCACAGGACCGCTGTCGAATGAGGCGTCTCATCCAGCGCAGATTCCAACCTCCCAAAACCCGCTGATGATACCACCCAACGCACCAAAGGTGGGAGATGCTCTCAGACATCCCTGAGCCCTGTCGTCCCACGGGCGCGCATGTTCTTCAATGAAAAATTAGACTGGCAAAAAGAAAAAAATCTCATCAGAGGTCTAGAAAGAAAGAAAAATCACTAAAAAAAAGGAATGCCAAAGGTCGGGTTACTTACATAACCGCCAGGATTCACTCTCAAAGAGCGATGACGCAACGGCTCCCGCAGCAAAGTACGCTCATCCACAACAGGCTCAAATGCATCAAAGGAGATCTCACTCCCCAAAGCAAGAGGCGTCCTAGCCCTCCACTCGACATTCGCCCTGTCATCAACGGTCAACCACTCCCTGTGGACTGCAGTGCTCACAAAAGCGGCCATTTCTTAAAGATCGGAATGCTAGAAAGAGAGAAATCAAAGAAGCTGTGAAAAAATGAAAGGATTCGCCCCCTTTATATAGGATGCCAAATGCCATGCCGATTGGCACTGAATCCTTACCTTCCCGAGGCAGTCCAAAAGTCTGTGCCACTGCCGAATGGCACCCCTCATACCATGCCAACCGACACCCCCTTTACATTTCGTACAAAAATTCCCGAAAAATACCAAAAAGCCTCAAAAAATCCTCAGAAAATTCCTAAAAATCCCAGGAAGGATTTAGAACAATTTCACTAGGAAAATTTTGTATTCCTTTAAGTGAAACCCCTCTTTCCCAGCGAAATCCTCAAAAACCAAGTGAATCTCCTCCCGGCAAAGCTCCAAAGGATCTCTAAGGATCGCCCGATCTCTTCCCCAGCGGAATTTTTACAGCACCAAAATTGGTTGTTCCCCCCTACGAGGCCTCCTAAATAAACAAAAGCTTCCCCAGCTATCATCTCCCCATCTCAGATCAAAATCACAAAAAACTTTCTCCAGCAGAATCAAAATCCAATCTTTATCCACTCTTAGGTCAGAATTGACCTCGGTCTTAGATCGTCACCTAAGTTAGGTCAGAATTGACCTCGGTCCTCGGTCGTCACCACTCTTAGGTCAGAATTGACCTAGGTCTTAGATCGTCACCTAAGTTAGGTTAAAATTGACCTCGCTCCTCGGTCGTCACCACTCTTAGGTCAGAATTAAACTCGGTCTTGGATCGTCACTTGAGTTAGGTCAGAATTGACCTCGGTCCTTGGTCGTCCACACTCTTAGGTCAGAATTGACCTCTGTCTTGTATCATTACCTGAGTTAGGTAAAAAATGGCCTCGGTCCTCAGTCGTCACCACTCTTAGGTCAGAATTGACCTCGATCTTGGATTGTCACATGAGTTAGGTAAAAAATAGCCTCGGTCCTCGGTAGTCACCATTTTAGGTCAAAATTGACCTTGGTCTTAGATCGTTACCTAAGTTAGGTCAGAAATGGCCTCGGTCCTCGGTCGTCACCACTCTTAGGTTAGAATTGACCTCACTCTTGGATAGTCACCTGAGTTAGGTAAGAATTAACCTCGGTCCTTGATCGTCACCACTCTTAGGTCATAATTGACCTCGATCTTGGATTATCACCTGAGTTAGGTTAGAAATGTCCTCGGTCCTCGATAGTCACCACTCTTAGGTCAGAATTGACCTCGGTCTTGGATCATCACCTGAGTTAGATAAAAAATGACCTCGGTCCTTCGTCATCACCACTTTTAAGTCAGAATTGACCTCAGTCTTGGATCTGTACCTATGTTAGGTTAGAATTGATCTCGATCCTCGATCGTCACCACTTTTAGGTCAGAATTGACCTCGGTCTTGGATCGTCACCTGAGTTAGGTCAGAATTGACCTCGATTCTTAGTCGTTACCACTCTTAGGTCATAATTGACCTCGGTCTTGGATCGTCACCTGAGTTAGGTTAGAATTGACCTCGATCCTCGATCGTCACCACTCTTAGGTCAGAATGGACCTCGATCTTGGATCGTCACCTGAGTTAGATCAGAATTGATCTCAGTCCTCAGTCGTCACCACTCTTAGGTTAGAATTGACCTCGGTTATTATATCTTCACCCTAATCTCACAGAATTGGCTTTGACCCATAGAATCGGTCACCCTCATCACTTAAGCCCACATATTTGGCTTTGACCCACAAAATTGGTCATCCCCCAGCATCACTTCGGGTCCACAGAATATACCTAAACCTTTGATCATCATTAAAACCATCCCCAACACACCCCTCATGTCCTCAAAATCTGCTTCGACCCTCTGAATCGGTCATACTCCCTCAAAAGCGTCATGTGGTGTCTATTCGATGATTATCATTTGTTCCAAACTCACCCATCGAGGGGCTCTGTAGACACCCCATTTTGTTACCCCGAACTCTCCTTAGGTCCCAACTACCTCCCTTCATCACTACAAACCCAGGTCATACCCCGAGTACTGACCTAGAAGCCATCGGGCACTCCCAAGCTCCGTTTGACCAAAAATTCAAAATCTTCAGCTCAACCAAGGCTGAATGAATCTTCAAAGGGAACTGAAATCCCTTTCCAACGGTCCATCCCATGCGCGATTTTTACTTACCATGCAGACGAACGTTCTGTTTGCGTTTGAAACTTGATCCAAAGGCCACAGGGACCTCTCGGGCTCTGTTTGACCTAAGTCAACTCGTCAGCTCAATCGAGACTGAATGAATCTTCGAAGGGCACTAAAACCCCTTTCCAATGGTCCACTCCATGCACAATTTTGACTTACCATGCGGACGAACGATCCATTTGACTCCAAGAGGTCACCGAATGCTTCTAGGTCCCAGTTGACCAAAGTCAACTCCCCAAACTGGGTCAAACTCTTTGGAATGTCGAAGTACATCTCCTAACCTTTCTAATGGTCTAACCCCTACGTGATTCAGACTTACCATGCCGACGAATGATTTGTTTGCTTCCGAACGACTCCCCGTCCAATGGACCGTCAAATGCTTTTGAGCCATATTTAACCCAAAGTCAACTCCCGAACTCGAGAGCGGTCCAAAGGACTTTCAAAGGTATCTGAATTACCTTTCCAACGGTCGACCCCGTGAGTAATTCCTACCAACGTTATTCCCACGACAGACAATTTTTCGAAAAGGCTTGAAACACACCGCCAAATGGCAGGTTCCAGACCCTGCCTATCGGAAGGTGCCAATAGGTAGGACCAGGTCTATGCTGATCGGTAATGACCTAGGCCTATAAAAATCGCTCTCAGCGAATCCTAAAAACCTCTCTCGAAGACAGCGCGATGTTAACACCCAAATTCCATTCTAACTTCCACTTTTCACCATCCTTCTCATTAAACTTAGTGAATTATCCACTCTCCATCATAATCCAAGTGCAAGGGCTGCTCTCCAAATTCAAAATCTTCAAAAAGGTCCAACTTTCTCAACTTTCTCTACATATTCTCTTAAATTCGCAATAACTTGTTTTATTACCTACCACTTTTATTATCTCATCTCACACATCCTAATATACTTTTTATTTAATATTATTGCACATCTCTTATTTTCATATAAATAAAACCCAAAAAATAAGAAAAAGAGGGTTTGCTCATAAATTCCAAATAGGGATTCTCATACTTTTCTCAAAATTTTTTCACAACTAAAACACTTTTTCTACACACACACACACTCACAAATAAGAGATCCCCTATTTGGATTTATGGGATAAACCCCACCCCTCATTTTGTATGCGAACTATGTGGACTTTGATGCCTTAATAGGCTAAGTAGGCGCCTCGGGGTAAAACTCGAGACTCGAGTCTGATTCTCACTTTCTCCCTCATTTTCTACCTTCTCTAAATCCAATTTTCTTATATTCGATATACTTGTTCTTAGTGACGTATTACTCCATATGCGTTATCGTTCCATTATAATGATCAACGTAAGGGTAATATCGTAAATCTTATTTTCTAATATTATTTTTATACCTTCCTACGGATGACTCGCTTTATCTCTCCCTTGATACAAATCGAGGATTCCTATCTCCACTATATATACACATGAACACATATCGTGGGGGAAATAAAAAAGGAAAATAGCAAACATCCATGAGAGACTGAAAGGGAGGAATGGGTACCTAACACCTTCCCATTTCGTAACTTAGTCTCCGAACCCTTCTCGAATCATTTTGGTTTCGTATGCACCAGTATGTCTTTGGATGTCGTCCTTCGGGATGGCTTCCCCTTTTTATTTTGTCTGTTTTGAGTAAAATAGATTGGCGACTCTAAGTCTCTCTACATTTTTACACCCCATCTCAAACGATGCCGTTCGAAGCGCTCCCGAGAGGGACGCGCAGGACCAAAGGATCCTCCTTCACGCGCCCGCCCGCGGTGAGGATCGGGGATGGCCACAGTAACTATCACTTCTGACAATGTAACTGCTATCTTTTTATTTTGTTTGTTTGCATATTATATTTTCTTTTGTGGTGTTGGGATAAAATATTATTGTCACATCCTTTATTTCTTTGCATCAAATATTTTTGTCATAGATGATGATTATAGCTTCAGTAAAATGAACATTCGGGACTCGATTATGGATCATTTCAAGAAAGGTTAGTTGAATTTATGTTGGACGCTAACATTTATATTTTCCAATTTAACATTTAGTTTTTAATTTGATTTCTTGTGAGGTACACATATACGGTTAGGAAGGATGTGGGCAAGAGGATTCTTAACAAGATCATCTTCCACCTACGCCACCTTTCTTCGAAGTACTTCCCTCTAAGGTACGAATCTGCAAAATCTCTACTTATATTCCTAATTTATGCTTCTATAATCCTGCTCCACCACCAACTATCTCGTTTGGCATATTTGAGGTGATTTGAATTTGTTAGACTGATCAAATTACTCAATATGCATACTACAAAACCTCTGGTTGATGTATATGGCTTGTATAAAATTACGCAATTTGCAGGGTGTTTCACTAACAGCAATAGGTAGGGTGTTGCAATTTGCAGGCTCAAAATTTTTCCATAGGGTCTTCATTGGAATGTCTTAATACTTTGATTGTGATGACCTCGAGACACTAATGGCCTCTGCTTTTTCTGCTGATTTGGTTCACTGTGATGCTCCACCTGGAGGATCACTCGTCTTCGTAGACAAGCTATTATTTTCGACTGGACTAAAAGATGAGTTTTTTGGTGTGTAAAGGTAGGTGTCTTTAACGTTCTTTTATCATATCCTAACTTTTTTGGTCAAATATTGGGCAATATGTACAACTAGCTTTAGCATGTAAACATGGATATGTGCAAAAGCTAAAACTAGATTTTGTTTTAGCGTGTAATAATGGGGGTATCTAATTTCAGATTCATAACAGTTATATATAACAACTGTTATATATAACAATATATAACAGGAGTTGTGGGGTGATATGGCTCGCTGATATTGAAAGGTATTGTATCTACATTAGCATGTATGTGTTGTGGGTGTCAGGCGCATATATGTAAGTGTCATGTTGCTTATCAAGTAGGGGCTCAAGTGTGGGTTGTCATGGGCTAATGGTGTCTTTGCGGTGGAGTCATGTCTTATTTAAGGTTAATGGTGATCTTTTTTGGGGTTATGCATTGGGTAGAAAAAGTTTATTAGGGGGTAGGTGTTGATAGTTGTCGAAGGGGGTTGTGAGGCTAGTTTTTATTGGCTGAGCGTTGATAGTTATAATTCCCAATAGAGTGTGAGCTTCTCCTTGCCTTTTTATCCTTCCCCTTGTCAGCGAGTGATACTCCTTGTCTTTGAGACCTTTAGTGAGATCGTACATGTTGAGGTACTTGAGCAATTTGATTTTGATCGTCTTCGAGTGAGTTGTGCTTGAATAGGGTGGGTAGTGAGGACCAATTTCCATTAGGATATGTATATACCTACATTAATACACCAGCATAATATTACAAATTACAATAAATTCTCTCTTTATCAACTTGATTAAATTGTCCAAAATTTGTTGTGCACATCATTCTTTCCTAGCGGAGAAAGCTTGACCTCAATTACAAGTCGTTTAAGGGTGAAAACCCAAAACAACTTCCAAAAGGCCCCGTAAGAGGCACGACCACCTCGCACGGGACCAATGTAACTTGTAGCAACTGACCGCGTAATCGCGGGTCTTCCAGTTAAAGAATATGATGATAATTTGAAAATATCTAAATTAGGCTTAAAAACAAGCAGTTAAAGGGTGAAAACCCAAACCAGCCCTCAAACCGTCCCGTAAGAGGCACGAACACCTTGCACGGGACCAATATAACTATAGGAAATGATCGTGTAATCGCGGGTCTCCCGATTTCAGAATATGACGATAGTTTGGAACTATCTAGATTAGGCTTAAAAATAAGCCATTTTAGGGTGAAAACCCAACCAGCCGCCAAACGGCCTCGTAAGAGGCATGACACCTCGCACAGGACAAATATAACTTGTAGGAACTTATTGTGTAGTCGCAGGTCTCCCGGTTTGAGAATATGATGATAATTTGAAAATATCTAAATTAGGCTTAAAACAACCAAACGGCGCCGTAAGAGGCACGAACACCTCGCATGGAACCAACGTAACTTGTAGGAACTGACCGCGTAGTCGCGGGTCTCCCGGTTTGAGAATATGACGATAATTTGGAAATATTTATATTAGGCTTAAAAATAAGTCGTTTGAGGGTGAAAACCCAAACCAGCCGCCGAACAGCCCCGTAAGAAGCACAAACACCTCGTACGGGACCAATGTAACTTGTGGAAACAGATCACGTAGTCGCGGGTCTCCTGGTTCGAGAATATGATGATAATTTAAAAATATCTAAATTAGGCTTAAAAACAAGCAGTTAAAGGGTGAAAACCTAAACCAACCCCCAAATGGTCCCTTAAGAGGCACGAACATATCGCACGGGACCAATGTAACTTGTAGGAATTGACCACGTAGTCACGGGTCTCCCGGTTTGAGAATATGACAATAATTTGGAAATATCTAGATTATGCTTAAAAATAAGTCGTTTGTGGGTGAAAACCCAAACCAGTCGCCAAATGGCCCCGTAAGAGGATCGAACACCTCGTACGGGATCAATGTAACTTGTAGGAACCGATCGCATAATCGCGGGTCTCCCAGTTTGAGAATATGATGATAATTTTAAAAATATCTAAATTAGGCTTAAAAATAAGCAGTTAAAGGGTGAAAACCAAAACTATCCCCCAAACGGTCCCGTAAGAGGCACTAACGCCTCGCATGGGACAAATGTAACTTATAGGAACAGACGGCGTAGTCGCGGGTCTCCCAGTTTGAGTATTTGATGATAGTTTGGAAATATCTAGATTAGACTTATAAAAAAGCCATTTGAGGGTGAAAACCCAAACCAGCCGCCAAATGGCCCTGAAAGAGGCACGGACACCTCGTACGGAACCATGTAACTTATGGGAATTGATCACGTAGTCGCGGGATTCTTAATTTTTGAAAAAAAAAATGATAATTTTAAAATATCTAAACTAGATTTAAATACAAGCCGTTAAAGGGTGAAAACCCAAACAAGCCCCGAAGTGGTCCATTAAGAGGTATGGATATCTCGCACGGGACCAATGTAACTTGTGGGAAACTGATCGCGTAGTCGCGGGTCTCTCGATTTGAGAATAAGATGATAGTTTGAATATATCTAGATTAGGCTTAAAAACAAGTCAGTTGAGGGTGAAAACCTAAAATAGTCGCCAAACGGTCCCCTTAGGGGCACGAACACCTCGCATGGGACCAATCTAACTTGTAGGAACTGATCGCGTAATCGCGGGTCTCCCGATTTGAGAATATGATGATAGTTTGAAAATATCTAAATTAGGCTTAAAAACAAACAGTTAAAGGGTGAAAACCCAAACCAGCGCCCAAACGGTCCCGTTAGAGGCACGAACACCTCGAACGGGATCAATGCAACTTGTAGAAACTAATCGCGTAGTCGCGAGTCTCTCGATTGAAGAATATGACGATAGTTTTAAAATACCTAGATTAGGCTTAAAAATAAGTCGTTTGAGGGTGAAAACCCAAACCGACAGTCAAAAGGCCCGGACACCTCGTACGAGACCAATGTAACTTGTAGGAACTGACAGCATAGTCGTGGGCCTCCCAATTTGAGAATATGTCCGTAATTTGAAAATATCTAAATTATGCTTAAAAATAAGACGTTAAAGGGTGAAAACCCAAACCAGCCACCAAATGGCCCCGTAAAAGGCACGAACACCTCGCACGGGACCAATGTAAGTTGTAGGCACTGATCGCGTAGTCGCGGGTCTCCCGGTCTAAGAATATGATGATAATCTAGAAATATCTATATTAGGCTTAAAAATAAGCCGTTTAAGGTTGAAAACCCAAACCAGTCGCCAAATATCCCCGTAAGAGGCATAAACAAGTCGCACGGGACTAATTTAACTTGTAGGAACTGATAGCGTAGTCACGGGTCTCCCGGGTTGAGAATGTGATGATAATTTGGAAATATCTAAATTAGGCTTAAAAGTAATTCATTTAAAGGTGAACCCAAACCAGTCGCCAAACGGCCCCATAAGAGGCACGAACACCTCATACGGGACCAATGTAACTTGTAGGAACTAACCGTGTAGTCGCGAGTCTCCCGGTTTGAGAATATAATGATAATTTTGAAATATCTAAACTAGGCTTAAAACAAACCATTAAATGGTGAAAATCCAAACCAGTCGCCAAACGGCCCTATAAGGGGCATGAGTACCCCGCACGGGACAAATGTAACTTATAGGAACTTTCCACATAATTGCGAGTCTCCCGGTTTGAGAATATAATGATAATATGAAAATATCTAAATTAGGTTGAAAAATAAGTCGTTAAAGGGTGAAAATCCAAATTATCCCCCAAACGGGGTCGTTAGAGGCACGAACACATCGCATGGGACCAATGTAACTTATAGGAACTGACCGCGTAATCGCGGGACTCCCAGTTTGAGAATATGACGATAGTTTGGAAATATTTAGAGTAGGCTCAAAAATAAGCCGTTTGAGGTTGAAAACCCAAACTAGACGCCAAACGGCTCCGTAAAAGGCCAGAACACCTCGTACGGGACCAATGTAACTTGTGGGAGTTGATAGTGTAGTCGCGGGTCTCCCGATTTGAGAATATGATGACAATTTAAAAAAATATAAATTAGACTTAAAAATAAGCACTTAAAGGGTGAAAACTCAAACCAGCCCCCAAATGGTCCCGTAAGAGGCACGAACACCTCGCACGGGACCAATGTAACTTGTAGGAACAGATTGCGTAGTCGCATGTCTCGCGAGTTGAGAATATGATGATAGTTTGGAAATATCTAGATTAGGCTTAAAAACAAATCGTTTGAGGGTGAAAACCCAAACCAGTCACCTAACGGCCCCGTAAGAGGCACGACCACCTCGTCGGGACCAATGTAACTTGTGGGAACTGATCGCGTAGTCGCGGGTCTCCCAGTTTGAGAATATGATGATAATTTAAAAATATCTAAATTAGACATAAAAACAAACAGTTAAAGGGTGAAAACCCAAACCAGCCCTCAAATGGTCCCGTAAGAGGCACGAACATCACACACGGGACCAATGTAACTTGTTGGAACTGACCGTGTAGTCGCGGGTCTCCCGATTTGAGAATATGAAGATAGTTTAGAAATATCTAGATTAGGCTAAAAAATAAGTCATTTTAGGGTGAAAATCCAAAATAGCCTCCAAACGGCCTCGTAAGGTGCACGAACACCTCGCACGGGACCAATGTAACTTGTAGGAACTAACCGCGTAATCGCGGGTCTCCCAGTTTGAGAATATGATGATATTTTGAAATACCTAAATTAGGCTTAAAAATAAGCAGTTAAAGGGTGAAAACCCAAAGCAGCCCCCAAACGGTCCCGTAAGAGGCATGAGCACCTCGAACGGGACCAATGCAACTTGTAGAAACTAATCGCGTAGTAGCGCGTCACCCGATTTAAGAATATGACGATAGTTTAGAAATATCTAGATTTGGCTTAAAAATAAGCCGTTTGAGGGTGAAAACCCAAACCATCTGCTAAACGGCCCGATAAGAGGCACGGACACCTCGCACGGGACCAATGCAACTCGTAGGAACTGACTGCATAGTCACGGGTCTTCCGGTTTGAGAATATGACGGTAACTTGAAAGTATCTAAATTAGGCTTAAAAACAAGCCGTTAAATAGTGAAAACCCAAACCAGCCGCCAAACGGCCCCGTAAGTGGCACGAACACCTCGCACGGGACCAATGTAACATGTCAGAACTGATCGCATAGTCGCGGGTCTAACGATTTGAGAGTATGAAGATAATTTGGAAATATATAGATTAGGTATAAAAATATGCCGTTTAAGGGAGAAAACACAATCCAGCCACCAAACGGTCCCGTAAGAGGCACGAACACCTCGCACGGGACCAATTGAACTTGTAGGAATTGACAGCGTAGTCGTGGGTCTCCCGGGTTGAGAATGTGATGATAATTTAGAAATATCTAGATTAGGCTTAAAAACAAACCGGTGAGTGTAAAAACCCAAACCAGCGACCAAACGGACCCGTGAGTGGCACGAACACCTCGCACGGGACCAATATAACTTATAGGAACTGATCGCGTAATCGCGGGTCTATCGGTTTGAGAATATGACGATAATTTAAAAATATCTAAATTATGCTTAAAAACACTCCCGGTTTGAGAATGTAACTTGTGGGAAATAATCGCGTAGTCGCGGATCTCCCGGTTTGAGAATATGACGATAATGTAAAAATATCTAAATTTGACTTAAAAACAAGCAGTTAAAGGGTGAAAACCCAAACCAACCCCCAAATGGTCCCGTAAGAGGTACGAACATCTCGCACGGGACCAATGTAACTTGTTGGAACTCATTGTTTAGTTGCGGGTCTCCCGATTTGAGAATATGAGAATAATTTTGAAATACTTATATTAGCATAAGACGTTTGAGGGTGAAAACCCAAAACAACCGCCAAACGTCCCCATAAGAGGCACGAACACCTCGTATGGGATCAATGTAACTTGTAGGAACTAACCGTGTAATCACGGGTCTCCTGGCTTGAGAATATGACGATAATTTGAAAATATCCAAATTAGGCTTAAAAACAAGCAGTTAAAGGGTGAAAACCCAAACTATCCCCCAAACGGTCCCTTAAGAGGCTCGAACACCTCGTACGGGACCAATGTTACTTGTAGGAACAGACCACGTAATCTTGGGTCTTCGGGTTTGAGAATATGATGATAGTTTGTAAATATCTATATTAGGCTTAAAAATAAGCCGTTTGAGGGTGAAAATCCAAACCAGCCGCCAAACGGCCCCGTAAGAGGCACGAACACCTTGTACGGGACCAATGTAACTTGTAGGAACTGATCATGTAGTCGCGAGTCTCCCTGTTTGAGAATAAGATAATAATTTGAAAATATCTAAATTAGACTTAAAAATAAGCCGTTAAATGGTAAAAACTCAAACTAGTCGCCAAACGGCCCCGTTAGAGGCACGAACACCTCGCACGGGACCAATATAACTTGTAGAAACTGATCGCATAATCGTGAGTCTCCCAATTTGAGAATATGAAGATAATTTTAAAATATCTCAATTAGGCTTAAAAATAAGCCGTTTAAGGGTGAAAACCGAAACCAACGGCCAAACGGCCCCGTAAGAGGCACGAACACCTCGCACGGGACCAATGTAACTTGTAGGAATTGACCGCATAGTCACGGGTCTCATGGTTTGAGAATATGATGTTAATTTGGAAATATCCAAATTAGACTTAGAAATAAGTCGTTTGAGGGTGAAACCCCGAACCAGCTGCCAAATGGCCTAGTAAGAAGCACGAACACCTCGTACGGGACCAATATAACTTGTAGGAAATGATCACGTAGTAGGGGGTCTCTCAGTTCCATAATATGATGATAATTTGATAATATCTAAATTAGGCTTAAAAACACTCCGTTAAAGGGTGAAAACCCAAACCAGCTGCCAAACGGCCCTCGTAAGACGCCTGAACAACTCACATGATACCAATGTAACTTGTAGGAACTGATCGCGTAGTCGCGGGTCTCCCGTTTGAGAATATGACGATGATTTGGAAATATCTAGATTAGGCTTAAAAATAAGTCGTTTAAGGGAGAAAACGCAAACCAGCCGCCAAATGACTCGTTAAGAGGCACAAACACCTCGCACGGAACCAATGTAACTTATAGAAACTGACCCTGTAGTCGCGGGTATCCCGATATGAGAATATAACGATAATTTGAAAATATATAAATTAGGCTTACGAACAAGTAGTTAAAGGGTGAAAACTGAAACTAGTCCCCAAACGGTCCCGCAGGAGGCACGAACACCTCGTATGGGACCAAAGAAACTTGTAGGAACTGACCACGTAGTCGTGGGTCTCTCGATTTTAGAATATGATGATAGTTTTTTAATATCTAAATTAGGCTTAAAAATAAGCCGTTTGGGGGTAAAAACCCAAACCAGCCGCCAAACGGCCCCGTAAGAGGCACCAACACCTCATACGGGATCAATGTAACTTGTAGGAACTGACTGCGTAGTCGCGGGTCTCCCAGTTTGAGAGTAAGAAAATAATTTGAAAATATCTAAATAGGCTTAAAAATAAGTCGTTAAATTGTGAAAACCCAAACCAACTGCCAAACGGCCCCCATAAAATGCCCGAACAACTCGCACGGGACCAATGTAACTTATAGTAATTGATCGCATAGTCGTGAGTCTCCTGATTTGGGAATATGACGATAATTTGGAAATATCTCAATTAGGGTTAAAAACAAGCCGTTTAAGGGTGAAAATCGAAACCAGCCGCTAAATGGCCCTGTAAGAGGCACGAACACCTCGCACGGGACCAATGTAACTTATAACAACTGATCGCGTAGTCACGGGTCTCCTAGTTTGAGAATATGACGATAATTTGGATATATCCTAATTAGGCTTAAAAATATGCCGTTTGAGGGTGAAACCCTGAACGAGTCGCCAAACCGCCCCGTAAGAGGCACGAACACCTCGTACGGGACCAATGTAACTTGTAGGAAATAATCGTGTAGTCGCGGGTCTCTTGGTTTGAGAATATGATGATAATTTGATAATATGTAAATTAGGCTTAAAAACTCTCCGTTAAAGGGTGAAAACCCAAACCAGCCACTAAACGGCCCTCGTAAAATGCCCGAACAACTCGCACGAGACCAATGTAACTTGTAGGAACTGACCGCATAGTCACGGGTCTCCCAGTTTGAGAATATGATGATAATTTGGAAATATATAAATTAGGCTTAAAAGTAATTCATTTAAAGGGGGAAAACCCAAACTAGCTGCCAAACGGCCCATTAAGAGGCACAAACACCTCGCACAAAACCAATGTAACTTGTAGGAACTGACCGAGTAGTCGCGAGTCTCCCGATTTGAGAATATAACGATAATTTGAAAATATATAAATTAGTCTTAAGAACAAGTAGTTAAAGGGTGAAAAATAAAACCAGCACCCAAACGGTACCGTGGGAGGCACGAACACCTCGTATGGGACCAATGAAACTTGTAGGAACTGACCGCCTAGTCGCAAGTCTCCCGATTTGAGAATATGATGATAGTTTGAAAATATCTAAATTAGGCTTAAAAAGAAGCCGTAAAAGGGTGAAAACCCAAAGCAACCGCCAAACGGCGCCGTAAGAGGCACGAACACGTCGTACGGGACCAACGTAACTTGTAGGAACTGATCGCGTAGTCGTGTGTCTCCCGATTTGAGAATATGATGATAATTTGGAAATATCTATATTAGGCTTAAAAACAAGTCGTTTGAGGGTGAAAACCCAAACCAGCGGCCAAACGGCCCCGTAAGAGGCACGAACACCTTGTACGGGATCAATGTAACTTGTAGAAATTGATCACGTAATCGCGGGTCTCCCGGCTTGAGAATATGATGATAATTTCAAAATATCTAAACCTGGCTTAAAAACAAGTAGTTAAAGGGTGAAAATCCAAACCAGCGCCCAAACGGTCCCGTAAGAGGCACGAACACCTCGAACGGGACCAATGCAACTTTTAGAAACTAATCGCGTAGTCGTGGGTCTCCCGGTTTAAAAATATGATGACACTTTGGAAATACCTAGATTAGGCTTAAAAATAAGTCGTTTGGGGGTTAAACCCCAAATCAGCCGCCAAACGGGCCTGTAAAAGGCTCGGACACCTCTCACGGGACTAATGTAACTTGTAGGAACGAACTGCATAGTCACAGGTTTCCCGGTTTGAGAATACGACGGTAATTTGAAAATATCTAAATTAGGCTTAAAAATAAGCCGTTAAGGGGTGAAAACCCAAACCAGCCGCCAAACGGCCCCGTAAGAGGCACGAACACCTCGCACGGGACCAATGTAACATATAGGAACTGATCGCGTCGTCCCGGGTCTCTGGGTTTGAGAATATGATGATAATTTAAAAATATCTAGATTAGGCTTGAAAACAAGCCGTTTAAGGGGGAAACCCCAAACCAGCCGCAAAACGGCTCCGTAAGAGGCACGAACACCTCACACTGGACCAATGTAACTTGTAGGAACTAACCGCGTAATCACGGTTCTCACGATTTGAGAATATGATGTAAATTTGAAAATATCTAAATTAGGCTTAAAAATAAGCCGTTAAAGGGTGAAAACCCAAACCAGCCGCCAAACGGCCACGTAAGAGGCACGGACACCTTGCACGGGACCAATGCAACATATAGGAACTGATCGCGTAGTCGCGGGTCTCTCGATTTGAGAATATATTGATAATTTATAAATATCTAGATTAGTCTTAAAAATATGTCGTTTAAGGGTGAAAACCCAAACCAGTCGCCAAACGACCCCGTAAGAGGCACGAACACCTAGCACGGGACAAATTTAACTTATAGGAACTTACAATGTAGTGGCGGGTGTCCCGAGTTGATATTGCGATGATAATTTGGAAATATCTAGATTAGGCTTAAAAATAAGTCATTTGAGTGTGAAAACCAAAACCAGTTGCGAAACGACCACGTTAGAGGTACGGACACCTCATATGGGACCAATATAATTTGTAGGAACTGACCGCCTAGTCACGGGTGTCCCGATTTGAGAATAAGACAATAGTTTGAAAATATCTAAATTAGGCTTAAAAACAAGCCTTTAAATGGTGAAAACCCAAACCAGCCGCCAAACGGCCACATAAGATGCTCGAACAACTCGCACGGGACCAATGTAACTTGTAGGAACGGATTGTATAGTCGCGGGTCTCCCGCTTTGAGAATATGACGATAATTCAGAAATATCTCAATTAGGCTTAAAAACAAGCCGTTTAAGGGTGAAAATCAAAACCAGATGCCAAACGGCCCTGTAAGAGGCACGAACACCTCGCACGGGACCAATGTAACTTGTAGGAACTGATCGCCTAGTCGCGGGTCTCTCGTCTTAAGAATATGATGATAATTTGAAAATATATAAATTAGGCTTAAAACACTCTGTTAAAGGGTGAAAACCCAAACCAGCAGCCAAACGGCCCCATAAGAGGCCCGAACAACTCGCACGGGACTAATGTAACTTCTAGATACTGACTACGTAATCGTGGGTCTCCCGTCTTGAGAATATGATGATAATTTAAAAATATCTAAATTAGGTTTAAAAAAAGACAGTTAAAGAGTCAAAACCCAAACTAACCCCCAAATAGTCCCGTAAGAGGCACGTACACCTCGCCCGAGACCAATGTATCTTGTGGGAACAGACTGTGTAGTCGTGGGTCTCCCGGTTTATGATTATGATGATAGTTTGGAAATATTCAGATTAGGATTAAAAATAAGCCGTTTGAGGGTGAAAACCCAAAACAGTCGCCAAACAGCCCCGTAAGAGGCACGAACACGTTGCACGGGAATAATGTAACTTGTGGAAACTAATCGTGTAGTCGCGGATCTCCCGATTTGAGAATATGACGATAATTTAAAAATATCAAAATTAGACTTAAAAATAAGCAATTAAAGGGTGAAAACCCAAACCAACCCTCAAATGGTCCCGTAAGAGGCACGGACATTTACACGGGACCAATGTAACTTGTTGGAACTGACTGCGCATACGTGGGTATCCCAGTTTGAGAATATGACGATAATTTAGAAATATCTATAATACGCTTAAAAATAATCCGTTTGATGGTGAAAACCCAAACCAGCCACCAAACAGCCCCGTAAGAGACACGAACACCTCGTACGGGATAAATGTAACTTGTAGGAACTGACCACATAATCGCGGGTCTCCCGGCTTGAGAATATGATGAAAATTTGAAAATTTCTAAATTGGGCTTAAAAATAAGAATTTAAAGGGTTAAAACCAAAACTAGCCCCCAAACGGTCCCAGAAGAGGCACGAACACCTCGCACGGGACCAATGTAACTTATTAGAACAGACAATGTAGTCGCGGGTCGCCCGGTTTGAGAATATGACTATAGTTTGAAAATATCTAGATTAGGCTTAAAAATAAGCCATTTGAGGGTGAAAACCCAAACCAGCCATCAAACGGTCTCGTAAGAGGCAGGAACACCTAGCACGGGACTAATTTAACTTGTAGGAACTGACAACGTAGTCGCGGGTCTCCCAAGTTGAGAATATTATGATAATTTGGAAATATCTAGATTAGGCTTAAAAATAAGCCGTTTGAGTGTGAAAACCCAAATGAGTCGCCAAACGGCCCCATTTGAGGAACGAACACCTAACACGGGACTAATGTAACTTGTAGGAACTGACCACGTGTCGAGGGTCTCCCGGTTTGAGAATTATACAATAATTTAAAAATATCTAAATTAGCCTTAAAAACAAGCCGTAAAATGATGAAAACCCAAACTAGCCGCCAAACGGCCCCATAAGACGCCCTAACAACTCGCACGGGACCAATGTAACTTGTACGAACTGATCGCGTAGTCGCGGGTCTTCTGATTTGAGAATATCATGATAATTTGGAAATATCTCAATTAGGCTTAAAAATAAGCCGTTTAAGGGTGAAAATAAAAACCAGCCGCCAAACGGCCCCGTAAGAGGCACGAACACCTCGTACGGGACCAATGTAAATTGTAAGAACTGATCGCGTAGTCACGGGTCACCTGGTTTCAGAATATGATGATAATTTGGAAATATCCATATTAGAATTAAAAACAAGCCTCTTGAGCGTGGAACCCCGAACCAGCCGCCAAACGGCCCCGTAAGAGGCACGAACGCCTCGTACGACACTAATGTAACTGATAGGAACTCATCGCGTAGTCGCGAGTCTCTCGATTTGAGAATATGACGAGAATTTGATAATATCTAAATTAGGCTTAAAACACTTTGTTAAAGGGTGAAAATCCAAACCATCTGCTAAACGACCCTCATAAAATGCCCGAACAACTCGCACAAGACCAATGTTACTTGTAGGAATAGACTGCGTAGTCACGGGTCTCCTCGTTTGAGAATATGATGATAATTTGGAAATACCTAGATTAGGCTTAAAAACAAGTCATTTAAGGGGGAAAATCCAAACCAGCCGCCAAACGGCACGTTAAGAGGCACAAACACCTCGCACGGAACCAATGTAACTTGTCAAAACTGACTGCGTAGTCGCGGGTCTCCCGATTTGAGAATACAACGATAATTTGAAAATATATAAATTAGGCTTCAGAACATGTAGTTAAAGGGTGAAAACTCAAATCAGTCCCCAAACGGTATCGTAGGAGGCACGACCACCTCGTATGGGACCAATGAAACTTGTAGGAACTGATCGAGTAGTCGCAGGTCTCCCGGTTTGAGAATATGATGATAGGTTTGTAATATCTAGATTAGGCTTAAAAATAAGCCGTTTGAAGGTGAAAACCCAAACCAGCCGCCAAACGGCACCGTTTGAGGCACGAACACCTCGCACAGGACCAATGTATCTTTTAGCAACTGATTGCGTAGTCACAGGTCTCCCGATTTGAGAATATGAAGATAATTTTAAAATATCTAAATTAGGCTTAAAAATAAGCCGTTTAAGGGTGAAAATCCAAACCCTCCGCCAAACGGCCCTATAAGAGGCACGAACACCTCGCACGGAACCAATGTAACTGATCACGTAGTTGCGGGTCTCTCGATTTGAGAATATGATGATAATTTTGAAATATCTCGATTAGGCTTAAAAACATGCCGTTTGAGGGTGAAAACCCAAACCAGCCGCAAAATAGCCCCATAAGCGGCATGATCCCCTTATACGGGATCAATTTAACTTGTAGGAACTAACCGTGTAATCGTGGTTCTCTTGGTTTGAGAATATGATGATAATGTGAAAATATATAAATTAGGCTTAAAAATAAGAAGTTAAAGGGTGAAAACCCAAACCAGCACCCAAACGGTCCCGTAAGAGGCACGAACACCTCGACCGGGACCAATGCAACTTGTAAAAACTAATCGCGTAGTCGCGGGTCTCTCGATTTAAGTATATGATGATAGTTTAGAAATATCTAGATTAGGCTTAAAAACAAGCCGTTTGAGGGTTAAAACCCAAACAAGCTGCCAAACAGCCTGGTAAAAGGCACGGACACCTCGCACGGGATCAATGTAACTTGTAGGAACGGACTGCATAGTTGCGGGTCTTCCGATTTGATATTATGACGGTAATTTGAAAATATCTAAATTAGGCTTAAAAATAATCCGTTAAAGGGTGAAAACCCAAACCAGCCGCCAAACGGCCCCGTGTGAGGCACGAACACCTCCCACGGGACCAATGTAACATATAGGAACTGATCGCGTAGTCACGGGTCTCTCGGTTTGAGAATATGATGATAATTTAAACATATCTAGATTAGACTTAAAAACAAGCCGTTTATGGGTGAAAATCCAAACTAGCCGCCAAACAGCCCCGTAACAGGCACGAACACTTAGCACGGGACCAATTTAACTAGTAGGAACTACCAACATAGTCGTGGGTCTCCCGAGTTGAGATTATGATGATAATTTAAAAATATCTAGATTAGGCTTAAAAACAAGTCATTTGAGTGTGAAAACCCAAACCAGTCGTCAAACCGCCCCGTAAGAGGCACGACCACCTCACACGGGACCAATGTAACTTTTAGGAACTGATCGCGTAGTCGAGGGTCTCTCGGCTTGAGAATATGATGATAATTTGAAAATATCTAAATTAGGCTTAAAAGCACTCCGTTAAAGGGTGAAAACCCAAACCAGTAGCCAAACAGCCCCGTAAGAGGCCCGAACAACTCGCACGGGACCAATGTAACTTGTAGATACTGACCACGTAGTCGTGGGTCTCTCGGCTTGATAATATGTTAATAATCTGAAAATATCAAAATTAGGCTTACAAAATATAGTTAAAGGGTGAAAACCCAAACTAGGCCCCAAATAGTCCCGTTAGAGGCACGAACACCTCGCACGGGACCAATGTATCTTGTAGGAACAGATCGCATAGTCGCGGGTCTCACGGTTTGAGAATACAATGATAGTTTGGAAATATCTAGATTAGGCTTACAAACAAGCCATTTGGGTGTGAAAACCCAAACCAGCATCAAAACGGCCCCGTAAGCGGCACGAACACCTCGCACGGGACCAATGTAACTTATGGGAATTGATCACGTAGTCGCGAGTCTCCCAATTTGAGAATATGATGATAACTAAAAAATATCTAAACAAGACTTAAAAACAAGCAGTAAAAGGGTGAAAACCCAAACCAACCCCCAAATGGTCCCGTAAGAGGCACGGACATCTCACACGGGACCAATGTAACTTGTTGGAAATAATCGCGTAGTCGCGGGTATCCCGGTTTGAGAATATGATGATAATTTAGAAATATCTATAATAGGCTTAAAAATAAGCCCTTTGAGGGTGAAAACCCAAACCAGCCACCAAACGGCCCCGTAAGAGGCACGAACACCTCCTAGGGGATCCATGTAACTTATAGGAACTGATCGCGTAATCACGGGTTTCCCGGTTTGAGAATATGAGGATAATTTGAAATTTTCTAAATTAGGGTTGAAAATAAGAATTTAAAGGGTGAAAACCCAAACTATCCCCCAAACGGTCCCGAAAGAGGCACGAACACATCGCACGGGACCATTGTAACTTGTAGGAACAGACCGCATAGTCGTGGGTCTCCTGGTTTGAGAATATGATGATAGTTTAGAAATATCTAGATTAGGCTTAAAAATGAGCCATTTTAGGGTGAAAACCCAAACCAGCTGCCAAACGAACCCGTAAGAGGCACGAACACTTCGCATGGGACCAATGTAACTTGCGCGAACTGATCGCGTAGTCACGGGTCTCTCAATTTGAGAATAGGATGATAATTTAGAAATATCAAGATTAGGCTTAAAAATAAGTCGTTTGAGTGTGAAAACCCAAACTAGCCGCCAAACGGTCCCATTAGAGGCACCAACACCTCGCACGGGACTAATGTAACTTGTAAGAACTGACTGCGTAGTCGCGAGTCTCCCGGTTTGAGAATAAGACAATAATTTAAAAATATCCAAATTAGGCTTAAAAACAAGCCGTTAAATGGTGAAAATCCAAAATGGTCGTCAAACGGCCCCATAAGATGCCCGAACAACTCGCACGGGACCAATGTAACTTGTAGGAACTGATCGCGTAGTCACGGGTCTTCCGATTTAAGAATATGATGATAATTTGGAAATATCTCAATTAGGCTAAAAAATAAGCCGTTTAAGGGTTAAAATCAACACCAGCCGCCAAACGGCCCCATAAGAGGCACGAACACCTCGCACATGACCAATGTAACTTGTAGGAACTGACCGCATAGTCACGGGTCACCTGATTTGAGAACATGACAATAATTTGGAAATATCAAGATTAGGCTTAAAAAGAAGCCGTTTGGGAGTGAAACCCCGAACCAGCAGCCAAACGGCTCCGTAAGAGGCATGAACACCTCGTACGGCACCAATGTAACTTGTAGGAAATGATCGCGTTGTCGCGAGTTTCTCAGTTTAGGAATATGATGATAATTTGATAATATATAAATTAGGCTTAAAAAAACTCCGTTAAAGGGTGAAAACCGAAACTAACCGCCAAACGGCCCTCGTAAGATGCCCGAACAACTCGCACTAGACCAATCTTACTTGTAGGAACTGACCGCGTAGTCTCGGGTCTCCCAGTTTGAGAATATGACGATAATTTAGAAATATCTAGATTAGGCTTAAAAATAAGTCATTTAAGGGGGAAAACCCAAATTAGTCGCCAAGCGGCCCGTTAAGAGGCACAAGAACCTCGCACGGAAGCAATGTAACTGGTCGAAACTGACCGCGTAGTCGCGGGCATCCCGATTTGATAATATAACGATAATTTGTAAATATATAAATTAGGCTTAAGAACATGTAGTTAAAGGGTGAAAACCCAAACCAACCCCCAAATGGTCCCGTAGGAGGCACGAACACCTCGTATGGGACCAATGAAACTTGTAGGAACCGATCGCGTAATCGCGGGTCTCTCGATTTGAGAATATGATGATAGTGTTGTAATATCTAGATTAGGCTTAAAAATAAGTCGTTTGAGGGAGAAAACCCAAACCAGCTGCCAAACGGCCCCGTTAGAGGCACGAACACCTCGCACGAGACAATTGTAACTTTTAGTAACTGACTGCATAGTCGCGGGTTCCCGATTTGAGAATATGACGATAATTTCAAAATATCTAAATTAGGATTAAAAATAAGTTATTTGAGGATGAAAACCCAAACCAGCTGCCAAACGGCCCCATAAGAGGCACGAACACCTCGCACGGAACCAATGTAAATTGTAGGAACTGATCGCGTAGTTGTGGGTCTCCCGGTTTGAGAATATGACGATAATTTTGAAATATCACGATTGGGCTTAAAAACAAGCCATTTAAGGGTGAAAACCAAAAGTAGCCGCCAAACGGCCCCGTAAGAGGTACGAACATCTCGCATGGGACCAATGTGACTTGTAGGAAATGACCGCATAGTCGCGGGTCTCCTCGTTTGATAATTTGATGATAATTTGGAAATATCCAGATTAGGCTTATAAACAAGCCGTTTGAGGGTGAAAACCCAAACTAACCGCCAAACGGCCTCGTAAGAGGCACGGACACCTCGCAAGGGACCAATGTAACTTGCAGGAACTAATCACGTAGTCGCGGGTCTCTTGGTTTGAGAATATGACGATAAATCGAAAATATTTAAATTAGGCTTAAAACACTCCGTTAAAGGGTGAAAACCCAAACCAATCGCCAAACGGCCCCGTAAGACGCCCGAACAACTCGCACGGGACCAATGTAACTTGTAGAAATAGATCGTGTAGTTGCGGGTCTCCCGGTTTGAGAATATGACGATACTTTGGAAATATCTAGATTAGGCTTAATGATAAGTCGTTAAAGGGTGAAAATTCAAACCAGCTGCCAAAGGCCCCGTTAGAGGCACGAACACCTTACACGTGACCAATGTAACCTGTAGGAACTGACCACGTAATTGCGGGTCTCCCGATTTGAGAATATAATGATAATTTGAAAATATGGAAATTAGGCTTAAAGACAAGCAATTAAAGGGTGAAAACCCAAACCAGCCACCGAATGGTCCCGTAATAGGCAAGAACACCTCATACGGAACCAATGTACCTTGTAGGAGCTGACAGCGTAGTCGCGGGTCTCCCGGGTTGAGAATGTGATGATAATTTGGAAATATTTAGATTAGGCTTAAAAATAAACCGTTTGAGTGTGAAAACCCAAACGAGCCGCCAAACGGCCCCGTAAGAGGCACAACCACCTCGCACGGGACCAATGTAACTTTTAGGAACTGATCGCGTAGTCACAGGTCTCTTGGTTTGAGAATATGGCGATAATTTGAAAATATCTAAATTAGGCTTAAAAGCACTCCGTTAAAGGGTGAAAACCTAAACCAGCCGCCAAACGACCCCGAAAGAGGCCCGAACAACTCGCACGGGACTAGTGTAACTTGTAGGAACTTACCACATAATCGTGGGTCTCCCGTCTTGAAAATATGAAGATAATTAAAAAAGCTAGTTAAAGGGTGAAAACCCAAACTAGCCCCCAAATAGTCCCGTAAGAGGCACGAACACCTCACACGGGACCAATGTATCTTGTAGGAACAGACCGCGTACTTGCGGGTCTCCCGGTTTAAGAATATGACGATAGTTTGTAAATATCTAGATTAGGATTAAAAATAAGTCGTTTGAGGGTGAAAACCCAAACCAGCCGCCAAACGGCTCCGTAAGAGGCACGAACACCACGCACGGGACCAATGTAACTTGTGGAAACTGATCGCGTAGTCGCGGGTCTCCCAATTTGAGAATATGATGATAATTTAAAAATATCTAAATTAGACTTAAAAATAAGTAGTTAAAGGGTCAAAACCCAAACCAGCCCCCAAATGGTCCCGTGAGAGGGACGAACATCTCGCACGGGACGAATGTAACTTGTTGGAACTGACCGCATAGTCGCGGGTATCTCGGTTTGAAAATATGACGATAATTTGGAAATATCTAAAGTAGGATTAAGAACAAGCAGTAAAAGGGTGAAAACCCAAACTGGCCTACAAATGGTCCCGTAGGAGGCCCGAACACCTCGCATGGGACCAATGAAACTTATAGGAACAGACCACGTGGTCGCGGGTCTCCCGATTTTAGAATATGATAATATTTTTGTAATATCTAGATTGGGCTTAAAAAGAAGTCGTTTGAGAGTGAAAACTCAAACCAGCCGCCAAACGGCCCCGTTAGAGGCACAAACACCTCGCACGGGACCATTGTAACTTGTAAGAACTGATTGCATAGGCACGGGTCTCCCAGTTTGAGAATATGATGCTAATTTTAAAATATCTAAATTAGGCTTAAAAACAAGCTCTTAATGGGTGAAAACCCAAACCTGCGCCCAAATGGTCCCGTAAGAGGCACGAACACCTCGTATGGGACCAATGAAACTTGTAAGAACTGACCGCATAGTCGCCAATCTCCCAGTTTGAAAATATGATGATAGTTTTGTAATATCTAGATTAGGCTTAAAAATATGCCGTTTGAGGGTGAAAACGCAAACCTGACGCCAAACGGCCTTGTTAGAGGCACGAACACCTCGCTCTGGACTAATGTAACTTGTAGGAACTGACTGCGCAGTCGCGGGTCTCCCGATTTGAGAATATGACGATAATTTCAAAATATCTAAATTAGGCTTAAAAACAAGCCATTAATGGGTGAAAACCCAAACCAGCCGCTAAACAGCCATGTAAGAGGCACGAACACCTCACAAGGGACCAATGTAACTTATAGAAACTGATCGCATAGTCTCGGGTCTCTCAATTTGAGAATATGATGATAATTTGAAAATATCTCAATTGGGCTTAAAAATAAGCCGTTGAAGGGTGAAAACCGAAACCAGCCGCCAAACGGCCCCGTAAGAGGCACGAACACCTCGCACGGGAATAATGTAAATTGTAGGAACTGACCGCGTAATCGCGGGTCTCCTGGTTTGAGAATATGACAATAATTTGGAAATATTCAGATTAGGTTTAAAAACAAGTCATTTGAGGATAAAACCCCAAACCAGCTGCCAAACGGCCCCGTAAGACACACGAACACCTCGCACGGGACCAATGTATCTTGTAGGAACTGATCGCGTAGTTGCGGGTCTCTTAATTTGAGAATATGATGATAATTTAAAAATATCTAAATTAGGCTTCAAAAGACTATGTTAAAGGGTGAAAACCCAAACCAGCCGCCAAATGGCCCCGTAAGAGGCCCGAACAACTCGCGCGGAACCAATATAACATGTAGGAATGGACCGCGTAGTCGCAGGTCTCCCGATTTGAGAATATGACGATAATTTGGAAATATCTTTATTAGGCTTAAAAACAAGTCATTTAAGGGTGAAACCCGAAATCAACCGCCAAACGACCCGTTAAGAGGCACAAACACCTCGCACGGATAAATGTAACTTATAGGAACTGATTGCGTAGTCGCGGGTCTCCGATTTGAGAATATAATGATAATTTGAAAATATATGAATTTGACATAAAAACAAGCTGTTAAAGGGTGAAAACCCAAACTAGCCCCCGAACGGTCCCGTAATAGGCAAGAACACCTCGTATGGGACTAATGTAACTTGTAGGAACTAACTGCGTAGTCGTGGGTCCCCCAGTTTGAGAATATGATGATAATTTGAAAAAATCTAGATTAGGCTTAAAAACAAGCCGTTTGAGGGTTAAAACCCAAACCAACCCGCAAATGGTCCCGTAAGAGGCCCGAACACCTCGCATGGGACAAATGAAACTTTTTGGAAATGACCGCATAGTCGCGGGTCTCTCGATTTGAGAATATGACGATAGTTTTGTAATATCTAGATTTGGCTTAAAAATAAGCCGTTTGAGGGTGAAAACCCAAACCAGCCGCCAAACAGCCTCGTTAGAGGCACGAGCATCTCGCACGGGACCAATATAACTTATAGGAACTGACTGCATAGTCGCGAGTATCCCGATTTGTGAAAATGATGATAATTTTGAAATATCTAAATTAGGCTTAAAAACAACCCATTAAAGGGTGAAAACCCAAACCAGCCCCCCAAACAGTCCCATAGGAGGCACGAACACCTCGTATGGGACCAATGATACTTGTAGGAACTGACCGCGTAGTCGTGGGTCTCTCGGTTTGAGAGTATGATGATAGTTTTGTAATATCTAGATTAGGCTTAAAAATAAGCCGTTTGAGGGTGAAAACCCAAACCAGCTGCCAAATGGCCCCGTTAGAATCACAAACACCTCTCACGGGACCAATGTAACTTGTAGTAATTGATTGCGTAGTCTCGGGTCTCCCGATTTGAGAATATGATGATAATTTTAAAATGTTTAAATTAGGCTTAAAAATAAGCCGTTAAAGGGTGAAACCCCAAACCAGCCGCCAAACAGCCTCGTAAGTGGCACAAACACCTCGCACTGAACCAATGTAACTTGTAGGAACTGATCGCATAGTCACAGGTCTCCCGATTTGAGAATATGATGATAATTTTGAAATATCTTGATTAGGCTTAAAAATAAGAAGTTAAAGGGTGAAAATCGAAACCAGAGGCCAAACGGTCCCGTAAGAGGCACGAACACCTCGCACAGCACCCATGTATCTTGTAGGAAGTGACCGCATAGTCGCGGGTCACCTGGTTTGAGAATATGACAATAATTTAGAAATATCCAGATTAGGCTTAAAAACAAGCCGTTTGAGGGTGAAAACCTAAACCTGCCGCTAAACGGCCCCGTAAGAGGCACGAATAGCTCGCACGGGACCAATGTAACTTATAGGAACTGATCGTGTAGTCTTGGGTATCTCGATTTTGAAATTATGACGATAATTTAAAAATATATAAATTAGGCTTAAAAACATTCCGTCAAAGGGTGAAAACCCAAACCAGCCGCCAAACGGCTTCGAAAGATTCTCGAACAACTCGCACGGGACCAATGTAACTTGTAGGAACTGATCGCTTAGTCGCGGATCTCTCGATTTGAGAACATGATGATAATTTGGAAATATCTAATTAGGCTTAAAAACAAGTTGTTTAAGGGTGAAAACTCAAACCAGCCGCCAAACGGCCCGGTAAGAGGCACGAACACCTCACACGGGACCAATGTAACTTGTAGGAACTGACCGCGTAATCATGGGTCTTGCGGTTTGAGAATATGACGATAATTTAAAAATATCTAAACTAGGCTTAAAAACAAGGAGTTGAAGGATAAAAACCAAAACTAGCCCTCAAACGGTCCCGTAAGAGGCCCGAACACCTCGCATGGGGCCCGAACACCTCGCATGGGACCAATCAAACACGTAGGAACTGATTTCCTAGTCGCGAGTCTTCCGGTTTGAGAATATGACCATAGTTTTATAATATTTAGATTAGGCTTAAAAATAAGCCGTTTGAGGGTGAAAACCCAAACCAGCCGCTAAACGGCCCCGCTAGAGGCACGAACACCTCGTGCGGGACCAATATAACTTGTAGGAACTGACTCCATAGTCGCGGGTCTCCTGGTTTGAGAATATGACGATAATTTTAAAATATATAAATTAGGCTTAAAAATAAGTCGTTAATGGGTGAAAACCCAAACGGTCCCATAAGAGGTACGAACACCTCGTATGGGACCTATGAAACTTTTAGGAACTGGCCGCGTAGTCACGGGTCTCCCGATTTGAGAATATGATGATAATTTTGTAATATTTAGATTAGGCTTAAAGATAAGTCGTTTGAGGGTGAAAACCCAAACCAGCCACCAAAGGGTCCCGTTTGAGGCACGAACACCTAGCATGGGACCAATGAAACTTGTAGGAACTGACTGCGTAGTCGGGAGTCTCTTAATTTGAGAATATGATGATAATTTTAAATATCTAAATTAGGCTTAAAAATAAGCCGTTAAAGAATAAAAACCCAAACTAGCCGCCAAACGGCAAGGTAAGAGGCATGAACACCTCGTACGGGACCAATGTAACTTGTAGAACCTGATCGCATAGTCGCGGGTCTCTCGGTTTGAGAATATGATGATAGTTTGAAAATATCTCGATTAGACTTAAAAACAAGTTGTTTAAGGGTGAAAACCAAAAGAAGCCGCCAAACGGCCCTATAAGAGGCACGGACACCTCGCACGGGACCAATGTAACTTGTAGAAACTGACCGCGTAGTCATGGGTCTCCTGGTTTGATAATATGATGATAATTTGGAAATATTCAGATTAAGGATAAAAGCAATCCATTTGAGGGTGAAAACCCAAACCAGCTGCCAAACGGCCCCGTAAGAAGAAGGAACACCTCGCACGGGATCAATGTAACTTGTAGGAACTGATCATGCTGTCGCGGGTCGTTCGATTTGAGAATATTACGATAATTTGTAAATATCTAAATTAGGCTTAAAAACACTCCGTTAAAGGATGAAAAGCCAAACCAGCCGTCAAACGGCCCCGTAAGATGCCCAAACAACTCGCACAGGAGCAATGTACCTTGTAGGAACTGACCGCATAGTCGCAGGTCTCCCGATTTGAGAATATCATTATAATTTTGAAATATCAAGATTAGGCTTCAAAATAAGTCGTTTAAGGGTGAAACCCCAAACCAGCCGCTAAACGGCCCATTAAGAGGCACGAACACCTCGCACGGAACCAATGTAACTTGTAGGAACTGACCGCGTAGTCACTGGTCTCCCAATTCGAGAATATAACGATAATTTGAAAATATATAAATTAGGCTTAAAAATAAGCGGTTAAAGGGTGAAAACCCAAACCAGCCGAAAAAGACCTCGTTAGAGGCACGAACACCTCGCACAGGACCAATGTAACTTGTAGAAACTGACATCGTAATTGCGAGTCTCCCGATTTGAGAATATGACAATAATTTGGAAGAATCTAGATTATGCTTAAAAACAATCCGTTTGAGGGTTAAAACCCAAACCAGTCGCCAAACGACCCCTTAAGAGGCACGAACACCTCACACTGGACCAATGTAACTTGTAGGAACTGACCACATAATTGTGGGTCTCGCGGTTTGAGAATATGATGATAATTTGAAAATATCTAAATTAGGCTTAAAAATAAGTAATTAAAGGGTGAAAACCCAAACCGGCCCCCAAACCGTCCAGTGAGAAGCCCGAACACCTCGCATGGGACTAATGAAACTTATAGGAACTGACCGCGTGATCGTGGGTCTCTCAGTTTGAGAATATGAGATAGTTTTGTAATATCTAGATTAGGCTTAAAAATAAGCCATTTGAGGGTGAAAACCCAAACTAGTCACCAAACGGCCCCGTTAAAGGCACGAACACCTCGCACGGGACCAATGTAACTTGTAGGAACTGACTGCATAGTTGCGGGTATCCCGGTTTGAGAATATGATGATAATTTTAAAATATCTAAATCAGTCTTAAAAAAAGCCGTTAAAGGGTGAAAACCCAAACTAGCCCCCAAACAGTCCCGTAAGAGGCACGAACACCTCGTACGGGACCTATGAAACTTGTAAGAATTGACTGCGTAGTGGCGGGTCTCCCGATTTGAGAATATGATGATAGTTTTGTAATATCTTGATTAGGCTTAAAAATAAGCCGTTTGAGGGTCAAAACCCAAACTAGCGGCAAAACGACCCCGTTTGAGGCAGGAACGCCTCACACGGGGCGAATGTAAGATCCGACGGCATAGTCACGGGTTTCCCAATTTGAGAATATGATACTAATTTTAAAATATCTAAATTAGGCTTAAAAATAAGGTTTTAAAGGGTGAAAACCCAATCCTGCCCCCAAACGGTCTCGTAAGAGGCACGAACACCTCGAATGGGACCAATGGAACTTGTAGGAACTGACTGTGTAGTTGCGGGTCTTTCGGTTTAAGAATATGATGATATTTTTGTAATTTCTATATTGGGCTTAAAAATAAGCCGTTTGAGGATGAAAACCCAAACCAGCCGCCAAACAGCCCCGCTAGAGGCACGAACACCTCGCACGGGACCAGGGTAACTTATAGGAACTGACTACATAGTCGCGGGTCTCCCGATGTGAGAATATGACGATAATTTTAAAATACCTAAATTAGGTTTAAAAATAAGTTGTTAAAGGTTGAAAACCCAAACCAGCCGCCAAACGGCCCCGTAAGAGGCACAAACACGTCGCACATGACCAATGTAACTCGTAGGAGCTGACTGCGTAGTCGCGGGTCTCCCGATTTGAGAATATGACGATAATTTGAAAATATTTAAGTTAGGCTTAAAAATAAGCGGTTAAAGGGTGAAAACCCAAACCAGTCGCCAAACAGCCCCGTAAGAGGCACGAAAATTTTGCATAGGGCTAATGTAACTTGTAGGAATTGACCGCATAATCACGGCTGTCCCGATTTGAGAATCTGACAATAATTTGAAAATATCAAAATTAGGCTTAAAAACTATCAGTTAAAGGGTAAAAACCCATACGAGCCCCCAAACACCCCGTAAGAGGCACAAACACCTCGCACGGGACAAATGTAACTCGTAGGAACTCATCAGGTAGTCATAACTTGCGGGAGATTATCAAGTTTGGAATATAATAAAAATTGCAACTCCTATATGTAATTTTTTAGCTTGAGTAAGATTTTTTTATAAATTACTTTGTTACTAATATCGTCTCTTTTTTGTATCCGATTTTTTTTTGCGGGATAACATTTTATCATTAGCATTTATTCACGTGGAACACACGAGAGAAGTCAATGGTTTACAACAAGGGGTTTATTTATTTAATGTCGTTAATATTCATGATTTTATTTTTTGTGTTATGATCGTGCGGTCTTTTGTAGTTTTGTTGATAACTTTTATGGCCGTGCGGGCTTTTGTAAGTTTATTGTTATATTTTGTGGTCGTGCGGGCTTTATATTACGCATGTTTTAGAATGTCCAGAAAATAGATGAAACTCTGCTCAATTTTTTTTTGGCCTATGAACTACTAAAGACTTGTAATATTTTGAAGTTTGTATGCATATTAGTTTATCAACAACGTGCAATATTTGCAATTTGTGAATTTTTTTATTTTCAAATAATTAATTTTTTTTTATTTCATCTAAAAATTTGGCACAGTTCAAAATCGTGCGAAAAGTGTATCAAATTTTGGTACGGTTTTGAACTGTGCTAAATTTTTATAAAAATGTGCTCAATCTGGCACAGTTCAAAGCTGTGCCAAAACTGTGCCAGAAATATCAAATTTTGACACGATTTAAAAGTGTGCCAGAAGTGTTCCTGTTTGGTCAAATCTGGCAAACTTTTAAACCATGCCAGAAAAAATGGCCATTTTGGAACACCTGATTCTGGCACAGTTCAAAATCGTGCCAAATTCCTATTTTTTGTATAGTGTAAAATACCGGGTGATCAGTGCTATATCAAATTAAATAGGAATCTCAAATGGTTTCATTCTCAGCATCACTGTCGAAAACCATTTAATTACTAATAACCTATTAGGCCTGGCGTCAAATTTTAAATTTTCTAATCTTTATAACTTAACCGCACACGAAAATCCAACCATACAAAGATATAAATAAGTAAAATAAATAAATAATAACCAAATACTTATCGGTAAAACATTTATACAACCAAATCCAATAGGCATAAATGAAAATGCCGCAAATGAAATGAAAGACAAAAGCTGGGCAACATGCCCAAATATACTCACAGTACCTCCTATCTAGATCATAAGGATAGAAGCATCTATACGATTTCCTGCCCACATCCATAGATGTGGCAATAACGTCTGACTCTAAGGAAATTTTTATTCAGGCGTCCCTATGTTTGGACACCTAAAAAATTATGCTAAAGGAGAAGAAAATAGATACATGTCAGAGCCTGGGTTTTGAAAAACATTTTAGCAGGTGCTTAACATACTTTAATATTTAAAATATTTTATTCTCCATATTTAAACTGGTGTCTCACTCACATGAGATACCCTTCAACTCTCACCTAACAGTACACATCTAACGCATGTATTTTAATCACCCTAGTTATGTTACCCAACCTAACTAGTACCTTACAAAACTTCCAAGTCACCATACGCTGCCTTATACCCCGCGTAATATAAATATTCTAAGTTATTGCCCTAGCTTGTACATTATAATCTCTCACTTATTATTCATTCCTTTATTATAAATAACTTTCACTAGTTATTTACACTATTCACACTTTAGTGTTCTTTGTCTCTTATATAATATTCTCATCTTTATATACGTATATCATATATTTTATTGGGGTATATACCAAATAGTCCCTCGAACTTTTTTCAATATACGTTTAGTCCAATCCTTTTTATTTTCCACCAAAAACTCCTTCACCATGCCAAAAAGGCTTTACCATGCCACTGGTGTGGCAGTCCTTTAAAGATAAGAGAATAAGGGACTTTTTGGTACAAAATAAAAGGCTTGGACTATATGTGTATTAAACAATGTTTGAGGGACTTTTTTGGTATTTGATCCTATGTTATTCCGAATTTTATACTCCCGGATGATCAATAACTTATCTCACATTTTATTCTTTATTTTTCCCGTATATATATATATATATATATATATATACAGAGAGAGAGAGAGAGAGAGAGACTCTTCAACATACCTCCTAGCAACATACCATTTTTTTAAAATAGTAAAAAAATTATTTTGAGATGATATTTTTTATATAGGTTCATGATATTTCAATGTGTCCCTATAAAAAAATCAATTGAAAATAATGGTTTTTGTTATTTTTAAAAAATAGGTCAAAAAACTGCCAATTTTTACCCTTTAAAACTGCCAGTTTTTTAACCTATTTTTTTAAACTATAAAAACACATTATTTTGATCTGAATATTTTTACAGGGACACATTGAAATATCATGAATCCATATTAAAAATATTAACTCAAAATTACTTTTTTTTACTATTTTAAAAAAATTGGTATGTTCATAGGTATGTTGGAGAGCTTAACTATATATATATATATATATATATATATATATATATATATATATATATATATATATATATCGAGTATATCCATACTTATATATCACACACTATATGAGTATAATAACCATTCCTCACAGCTATAACTCAATGGATGCAATCTCTCAATGTTATCATCCTCCAGGGAGAACACACATCGACCTGGGAAATAGGGACGGAATCTGACACCGACCTAAATCCAAATCACATTGTATGCGAAGCGGTCATAGTTTGTCACCGAAAATGAGAACGAAACATACCCACCACATCTCACCCCTGATAAATGCCACATAATATAAAAATGGACGCTATGACCTAGGAACTATACGCTCCCTGCTCCTCAAGCCAATGGCCTCACCCACATCGCGCAACTTCCCATGATAACACTAGAGGGGTATGCTTCACATAAAGATATCATTCACACACAGATATATTCATAATCATATCATATATATACTGTCACTATACCCCCCCCCATATATATATATATATCCTCATATCCGGCTATTTATGCTTATCGCTCATGGAATTAGCCTAAAATCCAAATATACCAATTCGTATTAATTTATAAGTATTCACGCACTTATATTAATTTCATAAGTATTAACTCACCTTATACAAATATCGCATTTATTTCATCCGAATATTAGCTTACCCCGTCTAACTAATATTCTAATTTCATCCTACTCGCACATTCGGATTAACACACATATAATCGGCATATATATATATTCTACCTGTATAAATATATATATTTAAACCCACCAAAATAATTTATCGAGTGTCGCTCATCTCAGACACTCTTATAAATCATTTTCCGTATTTTTATTCACATAAATCCTAAGGGGCACACAACCCTCATTTAAACATCTAGATGTCTTTAAACTCTATTTAGGAACCCCTACTATTTATCTCCTTGAAATAATTCTCAATTTCCATCCTTAAAACCCAAGGAAAATTTCTCAAAATTGTTAGGGCTGAATGATTCGGCTTGAACCTGAATCGATTCGCCTTGACCGAATCGATTCACTCCCCCGGTGAATCGATTCCCCCTTGATAAAGCTCCCTGCGGGTTTCCATGGAGATTTTGCCATTCTTCTCCATTTTCTACACCAACAACACTCCCAAAATTTACCTCAACGCAATATAATCTTACCTTAACATCATCCAACCAATGGGTACGTATTTCTTGAATTAACTCATGGGATTCATCCGATTAATTAATAAATTCAAAAGTTTTTCTTAATTAAGCCCTAATTTTTATTCTTCCAATTTTCTCACCCAAAATTACACCGTTTACATGGTTTTTGTCCTAGATTTCGTATGGGGTTAACATCACTACAATTTCTTTTGAAATCATCTTCCAAAAATCCATTTTGTGCAATAATCCCAAACCCAAAATCTTATAGTTTTCATCATCAACTATAATATGAACAATAAACACACTTAATAGTTAAAGAAAGTTAAACACTTGCCTCGTTGGATAAATCCGACGATCTCGTGCCGAAAATCCACCGGAGTTTGGCCTGAGATCCTCTTTTTCCCCTTTTTCCTCTTCCTTCTCTTCTTTCTTCCTTTATCTCTTTTTTTCTTTTCTTTCTTTCCTCTCTCTCTTTCTCCCGTGTCTTATAAGAGAGAATAAGGATTTATCCCTTATTAAACCCAAAATTGACTCGTATACACAAATGCGAGTCCCTACTAGTCCAAAAAGTCCCTGGAAACCAAACACTACCCCGGGTACTCTATTCTGACTATCTCGGCCCTTCCGAGCCTAACCGTACACTCGAAATTCCCATCCAAGTCACTTATAAAAAATTCTCCTTTTAAATCCAATAGAAGTTTACGTGTATCTCTTCGAATAAAATATTATTCCCTATAGCTTTTCCCAACCGTGACTTCATATAAAATAATTCAACTTCATTTACTTATTCCCGTAAGTAAATGTAACACACATCTATATTAATTCAAAACTCGCCAATTAATATTTAATCCACACCTCAAATTCTCTTTCACTTAAAATTCTCAATTTATTAAATTAAACCCACTCGTGTAATTTAAATATCCATAAAAGTACGGTGTATAACATACTTCCCCCCCTTGCAAGGGAATTTCGTCCTCGAAATTCAGATACAACCGCTACTAAGACTAAGGATCTTACAACACCACACCTTCCAGTACTCAAAACCAACTTCAAAGTAAGTATCAATCACTATAGCCCCAGATTTATAGCAAATTTGTTCAATTTTCTCTATATAGATATTCTTCATAACTTATAAGGTCACACCTCTATAACGACACATCACATTGTTCTCCTCCCAACGACATTCAAATAAGACAAGCCCATATATCGCTCGCCCTATCATCTTAATACTATTGTAAGGCCATACGTCACTAAGTTCCAACTTCCCCTATTCATCTCGACACCAAACTCCCATTCTGAGAGAAATTCATAAAAACATATGACCACTCATGTCATTCCTTCAAATCTCGGCTCATGGCAACATAACTCTTACGATAATTAAAATCCACCCAAAATTGTTTATGGTTCCTCCACTTTTATCAACGGACTCTAACTCTCGTCCGATCCCAAAAATCTACTTACCTTCTCGCTTCTAACCAATCAGAGGGAGAATGGTTAGGGTTTTCAACACAAAACCTTAATAAGCGAATTATCCACAACAACTAAGTACGAGTGTTACACACAAGTCTACCATTGTAAATTTCTCTTCCCAATTATCGTACTATGCTTGACTTCACTTACAAGCTATGATAGTTGCGGAAGTCCAATAATCGCAGTGACTCCGGAATCGCATCTATACCACTTTACTAGTCGTCAATCACCTCTCGTCTACTCATCGGGTCATAGATGACACGACTTGCCCAAAATAAAACATCATCCCCACTGCTGCTTGAAATTCCCCTATCGGAGGTGGGGTTCAAGGATCTCATCCTGATTCATAACGATATTGGGCGGCACCTTGCACCGGTGCAATCCTTCTTTTCAAAGAAGGGTTTGGGCACACTATCTAATAGTGTAACTCACCCCACAAGAATAACAATTACTTCATCTCGATCTATCCATCCCACACATTCGAAGGAAGTCGACCTTATCTTGATGTTGGCAACCCATCAATGAAATTTACCGGCATGACTGCCCCTTCCATCACTGGAATTGTCGACTTGACACAAAATTTTCTAGTTGATCATCTCGAATCAACTTATTTTTATATATGAGTGGTGAACGCGGAGACTACTCATCATGTACCACTCGACCCCAACTTCCACTTATAACGTCTCGTATTAAGTGGTACTTATACTCCCCTTCTTCCCAAGGGTATACCAGATTTTTGGCCCGTGCACTTTTCGCCATAATGCGCACCTCTGGGCACTTAATACCTTATTAGCCTCAACATTATATTTATGCGTAAGTCGCTTTCGACATTCAACTGATCAGTACTCCACCCCAATTTCCCACAATAGTTAAAATTTCCTCTTCTCAAAAGATATCATTTTTAAATGGCTTCCCACAGCCTTTTAACTCATCTCAGGTGTGCTACTCTCATTGCACACATATACTTAGATCCTCGTTTTTCTCACAAGATGCTCAATCCATTATACCATTTCAACTTCATTTATAACTGCCCCACAGGCATCTATTCCACACATCTATTACCACATCCTCCTATCTCAGATGACTTGAAATTAACTGACCAGGGTGCCCTCACACCCTATATCCACATATTAGTATAAACATACCATACGTCACACACGTAACGTGCATATTTCTCTGTTGTCCTCACATTCACATAGTGGCTATAACATAAGGGTATTCTCAATCACCCCATAAATAGAAATTTAACCCTCCTCGGCATTGTCCCATTCTTCAACTCGTGGTCAAAAACTTCAGTGCTTTGTTACAGCACTACCGGCTTCTCTAGCCTCAAATCATAATATAACTTTCAACTTACAGTTATAACTACCTACCGAGGTACCAGACTCATGGACTAATGACCAAACTTCTCCCCATTTCTAACATTGTGCCAAGTCTCATGCGTGGGATGTCTCGCAAAGCAAAATCCAAACAAGGAACCCCCTCGATACACTACTACCTAGCATTTTCGGAACATCAAAATCCGTTGGGCCCTAAGTCCATTGCATGTACCCCTAAATTCCCATCTCTTGACATAAAAGCTATATCTCCTCCCACAATCACATTTAAACAAGGACCCTTCCCCCCAAATGCACTATCACCCAGCATTGGTGGTAATCATTATTGGCACACAAAAATAACATAGATGCCATTTTTTAGTCATCAACAATCATATTTCATAAACCTCAAATACACAACAGGGACTCAAATTTTGGTCCCCAGATAAATAAACATCAATCTCAACTCCCACGTCTCCAAAGGAGTGATATAACAATGCGCTCTTCCTATCACCAAGTCCTAAGCGCTAAACATAATAGCGAGCTAAATCTCTTCGCTCAACAGTGAATCCAATATACCTCAAATCATATCAATAAATCCCCTACACATCGGTATCAAATATCTTGAGACAACTATATCCTTCGAAGTCTCCATAATAAGATAATATGAATGCGAGCTTGACCCTCTCGTAGGTGAGGCATCGCCAAAATAACACATCTGGCCCTGGAGCAGCAACCTCGATAGCCTTGAAATATCTGCCCACTATAGTTTTAACCATATATATATATATATATATATATATATATAACCAGTCTACACTCAAGACAATATTATACTTGTATAACACATCATTAAAATGAGTAATCACAATAAAGATATATACCACTATCAATACACCCGCTCATCTTTCGTGGATGACACCAAAGATATAACCCTGCCATACCAAAGAAAACATATAAACATAATAATAATGTTATCGATATACACACTAAACTCATCTCACACGCGAATCTAGCGATAATCAAAGTACCGTGACTCATTCGTGTCATATAAAACATACCTCATTGTTCCAAGGTTAAAACTCATATTTCTACCTTGCCAATCACCATGGCTGTTCAAATGCTTCCCAGACATAACACGCTTGTCCGAACCAATTCCAAAACTACTTTAATCGTTTCCCTTACCAGGCACCATACTCTTGTCCCTTTTTACTCACTGCAAGCAAAATTAACTCATATGGCTCTACTCTCCACAAAATATCTCTTTGCATATAATCTACTTATCTCTGGTCATACTGACCATATTAGGGTTGTCCTTATCTCGAACTCTAGTAGTCTTAACTCTAATGGCTACCCCCCATTGTTCCCTTTGTTCCGCTGGCCCTAAGGAACACAACATTGGCCTCAATAACCCTGACTAAATTCACTGTCACTTGGTAAGAATTTAGCTATCCGAATCATTTAAATGGGTCCCCTGATGGGTCTTCCCCTTGAGTTATTTCACTAACACCGTTTCATCTAGCCTTACTTCTCCGACTAAGTCTTTTGATTCATTTACCTCCCTTCATAAAGAAGCTTTAACATCTCTACTGACAAAATGCGACATTATCACTATCTACATCGACCATCCAAGAAAAATTTCCCTTAAGTGCTGGCAACTTCTCTCGTGAATCCATTACTCACTTAAGAATTTTCTTCTCCATTATACCTACCTTATCTGGTACAAAATTTGCTAGATAATAAATTCATTTTCACAAATGGACCTCTGTTCGGTCCTCCTGTGATGAGTTCAGAACATCGATCACATCTCCTCCTGAACATCTGATGAAAAAACTTGTGGTCAAACAGTACCTAAGATCCTTCCATTGACACAGTAGTTTAATTTCTAAATGTGGTGGTTAACTTTCACCATTATAACTTTTCTCTTACGAGCTAAGAAAATTTACCCCAAATTTTCACTTTCGGGTATACCATACTCCGCCATATGCCAAAGCCTGTAGATATTTAACTTCCATTGGCTTACATACAAAATTTTAGCATTTCCTAAAATTTCCATTGATGGACCTCTTCAAAGACCCGTCAGACTCTCTCTCCCACTCTAACCACATTGGGTGAGCCCAATTTGGTACCACTCTCTACTATAGCGGTACTTAGAAATCATATGATGCACCCTAGTAGTCCTTACAGCTCCTAGCTTACCGAGAAGCAATAGGGGTGACCTCAACTATAGTCATTATCTTTAAAATATTCTACCACCTCAACTGAGCCCTGCCTCTTGCTGTCTTCCTAATGGCCTTCGCCTATCGTACCTCATTCGTGGTTCGGTAAACAAACACCCGAACGTAAATAAGATTCACTAATATTTATACATAATAGCAGGAGAACGAATTGTAACCATAGGAATCAATACTCCTTAACTTAGGGGTCTATATCAAATAGAAGGCAACGCTGAAAGCATATTACGTTGGCAGAGATTCCTAAAGACACTAGAACTTGATGCTCTGATACCACATGAGACACCCCACCTAATAAAATACCGGGTGATCAGTCCGATATCAAATTAAACACGAATCTCAAATGATTTCATTCTAATCATCACTGTCGAAAACCATTTAATTATTAATAATCTATTAGGCGTGGCGTCAAATTTTAAACTTTCTAATCTTTTTAACACACAAAAATCCAACCATAAAAAGATATAAACAACTTAAATAAATAAATAATAACCGAATACTTTTCGTTAAAACATTTATACAACCATATCGACTAGGCGTAAATGAAAATGCCGCAAATGAAATAAAAGACGATAGCTGGGCAACATGCCCGAATATACTCACAGTACCTCCTATCTTAATCACGAGGATAGAAGCGTCTATACGATTTCCTGCCCACATCAATAGCTACGGCAGCAACATCTGACTCTAAGGAAATTTTCATTCAGGCGTCCCTGTGTGTGGACACCTAAAAATTAGGCCAAAGGAGAAGAAAAAGAAAAGAAAATAGATATGGGGCAGAGCTCAGGTTTTGAAAAATATTTTAGCAAGTGCTTAACATAATATAATATTTAAAATATGTTATTCTCCATATTTAAACTGGTGTCGCACTCACATTAGATACCCATCATCTCTCATTTAACGGTGCACACCTATCACATGTATTTTAATCATCCTAATTACGCTACCCAGCCTATCTAGTACCTCACAAAACTTCCAAGTCACCATACGCTATCTCATACCCTGCGTAATTTAAATATTCTAAGCTATTGCCCTAGCTTTTACATTACAATCTCTCACTTATTATTCATTCCTTTATTACAAATAACTTTCACTAGTTATTTACACTATTCACACTTTAGTGATCTTTATCTCATATATAATATTCTCATCTTTATATACCTATATCATATATTTTATTCCAGATTTTATACTCCCGGATGATCCAGAATTTATCTCACATTTCATTCTCTATTTTGCCCGTTTATATATGTATTTCATATACAATATACTATACACATCAAGTATATCTATACTTATATATCACACACTATATAAGTATAATAATCATCCCTCAGAGCTATAACTCAATGGATGCAGTCTCTCAATGCTATCATCCTCCATAGAGAATACAATTCGACCTGGGAAACCGGGACAAAATCAGACACCGACCCAAATTCAAATCACATCATATGGGAAGCAGTTATAGTTCCTCACCAGAAATGAGAACGAAACATACCCACCTTGTCTCATCCCTGATAAATTCCATACAACATAAAAATAGACTCTATGACATGGGGACTATACACTCCCTGCTCCTCAAGCCAAGGGCATCACCCACATCGCACAACTTCCTATGATAGCACTAGAGGGGTATGCTTCACATAAATAGATCATTCACACACAGATATATTCACAATCATATAATATACATACTGTCTCTTTACCCACACACACACATATATATATCCTCAAATCCAGCTATTTATGCCTATCTGTCATGACATTAGCCTAAAATCCAAATATACCAATTCATATGAATTTATAAGTATTCACGCACTTATATTAATTTTTTTCAATATTCACTCACTTATGACACAAACATCGCATTTATTTCATCCGAATATTAGCTTACCGCGTTTAACGAATATTCTAATTTCATCCTACTCGCACATTCAGATTAACTCACATATAATCGGCACATATATATTCTACCCGCATAAATATATATATTTAAACGTGCCGAAATAGTTTACCGGGTGTTACTCATCTCAGACACTCTTATAAATCATCTTTCGAATTTTTATTCACATAAATCCTAAGGGTCACACATCCCTCATTTAAACATCTAGAGGTCTTTACACTCTATTTAAGAACCCCTACTATTTATCTCCTTAAAATAATTCTCAATTTTCATCTTTAAAACCCAAAAAAAATTCTCAAAATTGTCAGGGCCGAATCGATTCGCCTTGACCGAATCGATTCACTCCCCCGGCGAATCGATTCGCCCCTGGTAAATCTCCCTACGGGTTCCCATGGAGATTTTGCCCTTCTTCTCCATTTTCTACGCCAACAAAACTCCCAAAATTTACCTCAACACAATATAATCTTACCCTAGCATCATCCAATTTATAGGTACATATTTCTTGAATTAATTCATGGGATTCATCCGATTAATTAATAAATTCATAAATTTTTCTTCATTAAGCCCTAGTTTTATTCTTCCAATTTTCTCACCAAAAATTACACCATTAATCTGGTTTTTAACCTAGATTTCATATGGGGTTAACATCACTACAATTTCTTATTAAATCGTCTTCCAAAAACCTATTTTATGTACGAATCCCAAACCCAAAATCTTATAGTTTTCATCACTAACTATAATATGAACAATAAACACACTTAATAGTTAAAGCAAGTTAAACACTTGCCTCGTTGGATAAATCCGAAGACCTCGTGCCAAAAATTCGTCGGAGTTTGGCCCGAGCTTCTCTTTCTCCCATTTTTCCTCTTTCTTCCTTTCTCTCTTTTATTTCATTTCTTTCTTTCCTCTCACTCTTTCTCCCTTGTCTTATAAGAGAGAATAAGGGTTTATCCCTTATTAAACCCAAAATTAACTCGTATACACAAAAGCGAGTCCCTACAAGTCCAAAAAGTCCTCGAAATCCAAACACTACCACCGGGTACTCTATTCTGACTATATCAGTGCTTTCGAGCCCAACCGTCCACTCAAATTTCCCATTCGAGTCACTTATTAAAAATTCTCCTTTTAAATCCAATACAACTTCACACGTATCTCTCCGAATAAAATTTTATTCCTTGTCGCTTTGCCCAACTGCAACTTGATATAAAATAATTCAACTTCATTTACTTATTCCCATAAGTATATGTAACACACATCTATATTAATTCAAAACTCGCCAATTAATATTTAATCCACACCTCAAATTCTCTTTCACTTGAAATTCTCAATTTATTAAATTACACCCACTCATGTAATTTAAATATCCATAAAAGTATGGGGTATTATAGTCTCTATGGTAGTCCTGGATTGACTATGTCTGTTATTTCTTGGAGGAGGTGGTAGCATATTTCCATGAGTAGACAAAGTAGGGGACCCATCGTGCAGCGTTTGGGCTAACTACCTCACAGTATCTTGCATAGACTTTTGACCTCTAGCGAGGCTAGCTCGAATTCCAGTCAGATCATTATTTATTGGTGGAGCGGACGAAATGGCAGGATACCATCGTTCCTGGTGCTCGATTCAGGAACATCAGTCATGTTGAGTGAGTAAATGAGTGAAAAACGTTTAGCAATAAGTTTCCCACAAATGGCGCCAATCTGTTGATGTAAAAAACTACTAGGTATAATTAATTAATCACAGATAATATTTGTAAGTAAAAGAAAGAGACAAAAAGGTTTTTAAAGTGGTTCAGCCTATGAAGAAAAGCCTACGTCCACTGTGTTTCTTATTGTCAGGTATTTATCTTTCAATCACTTTCTCTTGACGAAGGAATTATAATATATTTATAGCCCAGTCGTAAGACCAAAGGATAGAATGTTAAAGGATGGAATGACTTTATAAATTAGGCATTTACATCAGTACAGAATGTCTAGAATGTATTTGGTTGTTGGTGTTTTGTTGACAGTGTTGGTCAGCCTCCTTACTATTGGTTGGGCTTCATGGCATTGGTTGGAATCCCACTATGATGGTCGGCATTCCAGGCCTTGGTCGGTGGTTATGCCTTGCTGACTAGGATTATTGCCAAAATGGATAACACGTGTCTATTTCTGATTGGTCCACGTAAGTGGGTAATTTTTGGTGTCAACACCTAGATAACAACATCATCAATAATATTTGTATTCTGAGTTGTCTTAAAACCACGTGTAGTTTCTTACTAATAAAATCCCAAGTTAAGCATACGATAAGAACTATTTAATGGAAAGAATTTATGAAACCCAATAGTCAACATTGTATAATAAACGTGAATAGTCATTTAATATTTGACTTAAACTCTGTATGGGCAATGCCAATGTAGATTTTCATAATTGAGTTGGTGTAGAGCTTCAATATATATTATACATATTCATAATTGAGTCGGTATAGAGCTTCGGTAGATTTTCACATTTATAAGAATACTTCTATAGGTCTAAAACTAAAGATATAAGAACCATACATTATAAAATAAACATGATGATTCTCACTAATTCATCTCCCTTCACCACATAACACTAACGTATCAAATAATTCACATAAGAACTAAGCTTAAATTGAACTTATCTCATGCTTGCACCTCATATTTATCTAAGATTCCAATTAAATTATCCCTAATATGAACTCTTCTCTCTTATCCCTATGGAGTATCCAACATTTTTTTAATAAAGCTGAGGGCTTTCTATCTCTATCAAATTCATATTAAGCACTACTTCATGGAAGTAAACTCAGTTTCGGATTCCTTGGTTGCATTATTTTTAAAAAATGAGTGTTCCTTTGTTTTAATTTACAAAACTCATCTCCCTATTGTGATTAAAGGATGTTCCAAGTTAGATGATTCTGGCCTTACTTATCTTAGAATAAACGAAAGGCCATCCTCTTACCCATTGAATATGCATTGAAAGTAATAAATCCCTAAAGGTTGTATCGAAACATGAACCAAGCATGATAAAAAGAATCAATAATAACCATTAATCTCCCAATCATAACCATGCCTCAAATGCATTTTCATGGCACCGTTGTGGGCGTTTGTTCAAGAAACAACATTGGCACTGTTGATAATGTAGCTTTGGACGGCAGTGATGTCTAGATACTTTTGAAACTAAAAAATTCTAAGTGCACACATCATAAGCGAAAAAACAATCTAAATAAATATAGCATTCAAAGAATTATATGTTTTACTCTATCAAGCATTTTGTCAAACATATAGGGTGTAATAAAATAAGAACCTTGAAAACAAAGTTAAACCGATGTAAATTTTCAATAAACCAATGCAAATCAAAGAAAGTAAACATGTCATTTACCGTAGAGGCTTCATAAATATGGCAATCCCAAGAATCTAGTTAGCAAAGGAACTGTGTAACCTACTAAGAGGAAAAAACAAATAAATTTGACATCAATATATGTTAGCCAATTGAAGAAAAAACATCAATGTAAATAGCTAACCTCAACATATGTTAGCCAATAGATGAACTGAGTATTTGATCAAAAATAAACATGTAACAATGAATACAAATTTGTGAGATATATTATAGGCTATAATATTCAAAATGTCAATGGCAATAACAGATTTCAATGTCAATCGCAACCTATGTGAAAAAATATAAGTGAGAAAGGTACTTCCATGTTGCAACATAAAAAAATGAGAGACCAAATTAGCACCAAGAAAACAAAAATAAACACAAAGTTAAATAAGAACCCTCAAAAATCAAATAAAAAATCCAAAACATTTTAATAGATACAACCTTATAACCCAAACCCTATAAATCTCAAACAGGAACTGAAATCGTAAACAAAAGTCCTACTTTAAACGAAACTCCTACTTTTAAATGCACACACATACATACTGAAATTGTAAACCCACTAAACAAAAATTCCAACTGTTAAACGAAAATGTATTTAACTCCTAAATCAATTAGCTTAATTGTGATTATATACATTTTAGTTTAATATAATATATTGATTTTGATGATTCCAAATAAACTTTTATTTAACTAGTATGTAAATATTTCTTAATATAAATATCATTTGCTATAATATTATTTATTTGTTATATATACATTTTTAAAGACATGAGTTCATTTTAAGAGTGTAATTGAAATACATGTACTATTATTTTTTTTTGTTATCATTTTTGTAATTATATATTTGGTTCATATGATTATTTATATTCGTATATATATGATATGAGATTTTTTTTTACACGTTATTAGGCAGTAGTATTCCTTTAGTAATATAACTAGTTTATTATATAATGTTAATAAGTTAGGATATGGACTTAAGTCAAAGTAAAGATTGTCTTGCCATGAGTTCCTTGATGTCTAATACATATTATTCTTGCCATGAGTTCCTTGATGTCTAATTCCTCTGCAAGATCACTATTTGGGATCCCATCATTTGTGTGCCATGCCTCCTATTAGATATTTGGGTCACACAATTGACAGGTATGTGTTGAAATTTTGTGTATTGATTCATATCATATTATAAGATAACGTTTATTTTATTTTATTTTATTTTCTCAACGTCTTTTTTATATATATCATTCACAAATACAAAATAAATATATTTACATTTTTTTTTAAACAGAAAACTAATTTTTATTACGAATATTTAAAATGTTTTTTTTACATAAAATAGGTAACGTTTTTTTTTTGGAAAATAATTTTTTTTATGTATATATATATATATATATATATATATATATATATATATATATATATATATATATATATATATATATATATATATATATATATATATATTTATATATTTCGGTATATCTAAAATATCTATGTATATCTTTTTTTTTACTTATTGTTTTTATATATGTTTTCATTTATACATATTTTTTTTTTTTTGTCAATCTTTAAAAGATTTTTCATAACTTGGAAAGATAAAATTTTATTGTTGTTATAAAAGTTTCTATTTATATAGTTATATATTCATAAAGTTTTTATAATAGTTGAATTCATCCAAGTCATTTTTTTTATGCATGTTAGTTCTTATTTTTTATATTTTACTGATATATATAATATCAGTCCTTAATATATACAAGTGGCCGTTCAGATTTTATGATAAACTCAAATCTTTAAACTTCTTTAATATTATATTTATATATAAGTACAATTAGTTACAAAGTTAAAAAGTACACGCTATTTCTTTTGTGTTGAAGATATTAGAGCCTTATTTCCTTTAGTCTTCATCACCACTGCCATGAGCAGATAAAGAAATGATGAGTAATTTTGCTTTGTTAAAAAAAAATTCTTGGCCAATATCGTGTGTTGCAAGACTTGTATTTGTGGTTTTTATCAAGACACTTCCTCTGGGCCCCACGATATGAGTGTTGGCAAATTGTTCTTGGTATAGTAATTGATAAAGACATATTTGTTTGTGTCAGTCCTCTTGGGACATGCGTCTCTTAAATTTCGGAGTACAGTTTTTTTTTATTATCTCATAAATATTTTAATCATACATATATAATATTATCTATATATATATATATTTATATTTTTTTACACGCTCATTAAAAAAAACAGTATACAATCTCAATATTATAACATTTAAATGTTAAGGAGATTGCTTAAGATTTTTTTTTCTTTAAAAAAAAGGAGGTATCCATGAATTTTATGTATCCACTTATACATATACACGTTTGTTATCACTTATGTATATATATACACACTTAATATGACTTACTTGTGTCAGCTCTCTAAATCTCTCTCTTGTTGACAGTTGAGTTTGAAAATCTCAACATGTCATTTGTCACATATCTTTGGACATATATATATATATATATACCACACGTTTTTTTTATATATTTAAAAATAATTTTTATATTTCTGTCTACTCAAGCATATGCCACACGCCATCTAGATGTCAATCAACATCTAGTGGCCCATCACTAAAATCAGCCCTCATATCATATCTTTGGACAGTTTTTCTAAACGTTTTTTTTAAAAAAAGATCTATTATCTTTTTATCCTTTAATCATCTATTTTCTTAGAGACATAATAAAATATGTGTTGCAGATTTTATGGGATAACACACGGTTTATACCTCTGTACCTGGACAAGTTGTATAACCATTTTTTTTAACCACACAATATGTATGACATCTTTTGTTTTATCATAATTTTTTTTAATCATGAGTTATCATTTGGCAAAGCTGATGACAGTTTATACAAGCTGATATTATTATTGTTTTATTTCTAACATTTATATTTGGTTTATTCAAAGATTTGTAAGTTCACAAGTGGACTGTGACTAATCTTTTTGACCCCACAGATATTTATTTGAAGATATCAAATGATGGCTATTGTCTACTAATTCTTAACACCCATTTAGATATATTCATTTTTTATATACTTCTTTTACTACTAACCTCTCTCTAGTCTACAATATTTTTTCTTAGACAGCAAGAAGTGTATCATCAGATACGATTTCATCTTCCGAGATATAGAGCATTTAATTCTCTCTAAAGTCTACAGATTTTTTTGGGGAAGAACCATACTCTCAGTCAGAACTTCTTTTCATCATTTATGAAGAAGAACTCATCCACAGCTTTCTCCAACGGTTATATTTTTTAAGCTACAAAAGAAGACCACATTCAGTTGGAAAGTAAGAAGATAAGAAAATATCTACAAAAGAGCATCCAAAAATTTTATTCAGCTCCACATACATATAGAAAAGAGAGCAAACAGAAATTTGCATTCAACTCTATTCAAGTTTGAGTCAACAATAAATTTATATACTCTTCTATTTGTTGAAGAAGAAATTGAAGAGCAAAACAATCTTTATCTGCTACAAAGATTTCAAGAGAAAGACTAGTGCCAAAAATCAAATTCATTTGAGAAGTCTCAACTAAGAAGAAACTCGTTCTCATTTTGTATCTTTAAAGAGTTTAAGAAACTGTACATCATTTCTACTCCATTTGTGTAAAAATTTGAAGCTTGGGTTTTTAGCTTCGAAGGTTGTACTAGTAGCGAGTTTTTGCTGCTCAGTTGTACAAGAGGTGGTTTGATCCTACCTTCAAGTGGATCAGTAATAGTGAAGCGCGGGAGACGGAAGATTGCTCTTGGCACGTGGACGTATGCCGCGATTTGGTCGAACCACGTTAAAAATACGGTGTCATTTATTTTCAGCACTTATATTTATTTATTTGCTTGTGTGTGATTGGTTATTTTTATTTTAAGCACTTACTCTTGCAATTGAATTAATTCTGAAAATTTGATAATTTTATTTTAAGACTGAAATATTTATTTTCGTAATATTTAATTAATTCCAGAATATTAATTTTTATTAATTACGAAAATTATTTATAAACCTATTTGGATTTTATAATCTTGAAATATAACTTGTTTAATCATTTGAGAAGTATATATATTTGATATTCTTTGTGTGAATCATTTAATATTAATTCTAGAAGATAAATTATTATTAAATACAAAAATTGATTATATATTTATTTGGGTGTTGAAATCTGTGATTTATCTTTTTTAAATTAATTGGTGGTGTTTAGTTAATTTTCATTGGTCATATAATTTAAGTTTTATTAATCTGAATTTCGGATTAAGTATTTTAAATTAAATATTTATTGAAATTTTAATTTAACCCGAAAAGTTTGTAAAATCTCAATTCACCACCCTCTTGAGTATTTTTCTGGGCAACACCAACTTTTAAACAAAAGAAACTAAAATCGTAAACCACCCCACGAAACCATAAATCCCTAATCTGGAATCGTAACCCCCCCCCCCCCCCCCCCCCCCACAATGTAAAACCAAGCACAAACTGTGTAAACCAAGCACCAACTTTTAAACAAAAGAAACTAAAATCGTAAACCACCCCAAGAAACCATAAATCCCTAATCTGGAATCGTAACCCCCCCCCCCCCCCCCCCCCCCCACCCCCCACAATGTAAAACCAAGCACAAACTGTGTAAACCCTGAATCAAAATCACGAAAAAATAACACAGGGGAGGGTTGAGAGAGAGAGTAGATACAGCGTGCGAAAGCTGAGGGCTCAAATTGAGAGGGTTTGTGTGTTGTTGGAGTGAATGGGAGACAGAAAGTCATTGTGTGTCAGTACCAAAGTAGTTTTTGCATATTTTACCAAAATACCCTATTTGTCTGAATTAGAACTGAAAATCTAGGAAGAAAATGAGAGGGAAAGTATGCTTTAGTGGGTTAAAATTGTAAGTACAATATAAAGTATATAATGAGGTGCGGTGAATTGTAGAGATTATGGTGTGAATTCTAATGTCACTCTTCATTTTGTGCGTAGGTGGCTTCGATCTGAATCATGAATTGTCTTATAAGTTTATAAATAGTAAAAACATCATTGTTAATTATTATATAGACTAGGGTATGCCCGTGCTTGAAGGCACGCTGATAATTTTAAAAAGCTTAAACTTGTGCCTTGGTGCAATGGCAAGTGCCATCGCTAAAGCTACAGTTAGTCTCGAGTTTGAGACACGAATCCAGTCTCTTTATATATGGGGATAAGCAAGCCGACATCCGCCTATTCAACATCCCGTGGTTAAGCGTATTGCTCTTTGACTGAAGGCACAAAGATTTTTTTTTAAAATATCAAGTCGTGTATAATTTAAGTCTAATGTTTTTATATAAAATAAATAATTGTAAACAATTTAAAAAATTTGGGCAAAATTTACTTTGTTTATAGGATTATCCGCCCTGTATAAGAACTAAAAAAGTACACCAACAAAGTTGGGATGGAAATACTTATGGCCCAAACAGAACTCAATCCTAGTTGAGGTGTAAGGCATTTGTATTAATGGGGGAATACCGCATTTCTTAGTCAAATGCCCTACTGTTAGTTACTAAAAATAATGCAAACATTATAAAACAATCAATAACATAGTTTCTCCATATAGATTCGGAAAGAAAAGAAAAAGTAGTAGTTTATGTTGGTTTGTCACTTTTTTACACCAAGTGGCGAATGAATTGGGAACATCAGTTCAAAACTTGATTTAAAACAAACAATCAAGTAATAAGAGCTAAATTAACTCCAGCTCTCAAAGCAGCTCTCCCCGCTTTTAAAAGCCTTTCAGCCGCATCCTCTGCTTAGTGGTTGGCCTCACCAAATGTCATGCTTTTGCCAATATTAGGATATTCATTGATGCCTTGACCTCTAGAAGTGTTTCTAGGTAATCAGCACGAGGAGTGTCACGAAGGTGGAAGTAATTCTCAAAGGTTTCGTCCCATTCATCCCTTTTGGTCAAGAAGTTCGAGTTTAGATTGAAAAGTTTCTTTATAGTTTCTGTGATAGAAGAATGTTCAAACTATAAAGATGTGGTTGGCCCACTTGGCTCGTGAATGACAGTACCCTCATCAATCCAGGGCGTAATAAAAATTGTGGGCACATGCACACCTAGCCTTACAAACTGAAAGTACCAAGGGTCGGGCCCAATGATCCCATTTGGATTAAGAACACCATCAACAGGAGTAGGCACGTGATCATAAAACCCACCATGCTCGTCATACATAATCAACAACACCATTTTATTCCACTGCAGATTACTCCTCAAAACCTGGAATAGACCACAATAGTAATTGGTAGTTAGTAAATAAGAAAATGAAAAACAAATAGTTAAGTATAAGAATTGAACACATTTCATATGTACAGTAGTGCATTGTGTTCATATAAGAATTGAACACATTTCATATGTTATAATACATATTAAAAGTTGGGAACAAATCATTCCACGACCGAAATAAATATAAAATACTTCACTTAATAAAAATGAGCAACTCCTTACTATAACAATTAGAAAATGGCATACGCAATATGAAATTTCATATTCACAACCTCAAATTAGTTTAACCATTATTTATTTCCTGTCTCAAATTTCATATATATTATGTCACTGATTTTAGAAATGAAGTCGGGATCTTACACTGATGTGCAGGTGCTGTTACTACTCAATAATTTACCTATGAAAACTTGTGATGTTACTCGAGAATTTACCACTGATCCAAAAATAATTTGTCAAACGTGTTCAGTCATAAAAGATCCTAAAATAATTTACCACTAATAACATTTACAACATGTGTTGCTGCTCAGCTAAAGTTTGAGCATAGTGTGTATTGTGTGTCAATTTAAGTCATAACATGGGTAACAACTCTAATTGAAGAGATGTATGACACCCAAGAAGAGTTATTGCGTGTTTTCTAAACCACATATTCTATAAAATTAAACTAAAAATAAAGATATACACAAACAAAAATCTAAAACACTAAATAAGAGCTGTGAAAATAATTAAAATAGTACAATGAATGAAAAATACACACATTACCACCCAAAAATATGAAGAAAATTTGGCAAGCACGGTGGGGATTCGTATAGTTGATGTTGAGGTGGCACAACTATCAGTGCACAACATAAGAGAAATGTGTCCAATTGATGAAATGCAACATTCTTATGAGAAGTTCAAGGACTACTTCTGGGAGTTTTTTCATCTTGATGCTAAGATTACCATGGACCTTGAGAGTTTGAGAACATCTTTGCTTATATATGGAACAGTTCTACCATCATCACATGTCCTGATTACTGGCCATCTCTATAGTTCTTCATCATTCCTTGGTGATGAGAGACCACTCAAAGTGCCTAAAAACTCATTTAGTGATCTCCGTCTTAAACGTTCCAAAGTCCAGGGAGTATAAGAATCTCCGTATGAGGGAGGCAGAGCATCTGATAATTTATCTTCCCATGGATAGGTCGAAGGCTCTGAATAAAGTGATTTCATGAACAAAAAGCACACTCGAGTAAATGTGATGGCCGTTGTGGCTTAGGATCCGCCTCTTTCACTGAAAGATTAAATTAAACCTAAATAAAAGATGAAATTAAACCTCAATGTGTACAGCCGTTTTAATTATCATCATATTCAAATCATCAATAGTGATAAACCATTTCATAGAGGTAAGAAACTGATGTCACATTTCTGTAAAGTGAACTTTTGCATCTATTCCCAAAGTCATTACTTCCGTATATATGCACAACATATATACACTTAACAACTATGAAAAATATATATGACTTCCGTATATATGCACAATATATATACAATTAACAACTATGAAAAATATATATGGCAACATATAATTTTGGGTATAGATACGAAAGTTGACTTTCAAGCAAGATTTAAAATGAAACACTAACGCGTGATAATGTTTAGCAATGACAGGCCACGATGGGGGTAAAAGAGGGTCCCTTGTTCATGATTAGTGTTGTTGCTGCCACATCTAATGTGAATGTTAATGTTCAAAAACGTAACACCTAGTCCATTTGCAACTGTTCAACAAGTATAACATCTAATGTGAATGTTCTTTCCTTGTGATGATAAAATTTCGTTGCAACTATTCAGCAATTGTTCAACAAGTATAACATCCAAATACATCATAATATCAAGTAGATATATTATTACCATTACTCCCAATAGGTAAATAAAGACACATACATCAGTTCTTCTCCTTACTGAGTTAGCATCATCCAATAAATGTTTTAATCTAGCAATCATCTGAAATTAATTCCCCATAAATGGTCGTTTGGCTTATTTATATCCGAGCTCACCTTGGCAAGTAAACGATTTGGAGCTACTCCAACACTACATGTGAGGCCAGTCTCTTAAAAAATACATGCTCTGAGTTCTAAGCTCACATTGATTACCTATCAGGTTTTCATACTGTGCCAGTCCACAACCTTGTAGCCTCCTGTGAAATAACAAAGAAAACCAAACCCAATTAATACTAAAAGTTTTCTACATTAACCCATTTTCAAATTTCAGGAATTGCATTAAAAGATGCCACAGTGTTTTAGCAATTGCAAACAAAAAATATATAAATCTATACATAAATCAATTGTTTCTCAAATTTCGTTTGAAACCCTCAAATAAAAGAGAATCCTTTAATGACATTTAAGAAGGAAATATAGTTGAAACCCCTAAATTCAAGCAAGAAATTCCTGCAAAATATGTGAAACATTCAAGAAGGAGATTCTTCAAACACATTACCTACGTAAAGATGTAACCATGTGTGAAGAATAAATTATGAAAGAGATGCCCCGAAAAAAATAGAATCTTCAAACTCGAAGCTCATTTTCTACAAAATCAAACAATATATTGTAATTTCAGATTTGGAAACTCAACCAACATTTTCACAATTCAATCTTCAAGTCCTAATATATACAAACATTACAAAATAATACATTCTGATTTTGAATCCAAAACCCCTAAAAAGTTAAATGACTTAGCCATAGTTATTACCACAAATCGATAACAACAAAATACAATGGATGAAAATCGAAAGCCAAAAAAGGAAATAAAAAATTGTGTCAATAATACATAAATGACAACCATATCAAAGTGAATCTTGGTCAATCATTTTACCAAACAACTATCATGCAACATTAAGAATGTAAACCATCAAAATAATGAATATTTCCTAACATTTGAGACTATTCAAGAACATGACCACCTGTGTACCTCCAAATTGTAAAAAAAATTAAATCAAGAACATGGCCACCTGTGTACCTGCAGTAATGAGAAGAAGTGTCGTGTGTGATGGTTAAACCCCACATAAACTTATTTTGAACAAAACCCGTAAAAAAATAGGACCGCACAATTTCAAGGGGGCGGGTGTTTGTACGTAAGAGAGGCAAACTAAGAGAAAAATGAAGGAGGCGGGTGTGTAGTGTGTGAGGATGAAACCTGAAGCATTGGAGGGTTTGTGTGTTGTGGGGAAAGTGAAACGGGTAGAGGTGTAAAAAAGAGAAGGAGTTAGATTGTGTAAGAGGAAGAGTATGATACTGTCAAAGTACCATTTTTTGGGGGCATATACCAAATAGTCCCTCGAACTTTTTTTAATACACGTTTGGTCAAATCCTTTTTATTTTGCACCAAAAAGTCCTTCACCATGACAAAAATATTTTATCATGCTGCTGACGCGAACCTTTAAATATAAGAGAATAAGAGACTTTTTGATATAAAATTAAAGGGTTGGACTAAATGTGTTTTAGAAAATGTTCGAGGAACTTTTTGGTATTTGATCCTTTTTTGTGTTACAAAAATAACCCTTATATTTGAATTAAAGTAAAATTTTAAGAGTAAAATGAGGGGGAAAATAAATTTTAGTGGGATAAAATTATAATTATAATCAGAGTATAAAATTATATGTGGTAAAGCATATAGTATTATTGTATAAATACTGATTTCACCTTCCATTTCTAACTTTCTTCGCTTCAATCTTAATTGGTAGATGTCTTAAAAATTTATGAATAGTAATAATATCATGTTATTTTGTTAGGGAGTGGCTATTCCCACTCCCAAGAAGTCTTCCCCTACACCATTTTGGTGTCAAATGACACTTATACCCTTATACATTTACAAAATTTGAACATTCATTTTTTTTCTTTCAACTAAAATAAATGCCTTGGAAAAACAATAAAAAATTTGTATTTTCAATAAAAATATATATTTTTTAAAATTGTTTTTAATAAGAATCCGTTAATTTTTTTTTTAACTTTTCATAAATGATGTAAAAAAACATTTAAAATGTTTTAACAAATTTGTTATAGAGTATCTTAATTAAAAAATTATTTATAACACATAAAAATTTGTTTTAAATAAAATAAAACTGTTTTTACAAAATAGTACCTCTATTATGTACATATGGAAAGTAAATAGTGCCTCTATGTAAGTGTAAAATAAAAAAACGGAAATTATAAAGCTTTATTTAACATTTCTAAAAATTACAAAAAAAATAATTCTACGAAATCGAAAAATTAAAAAATAAATCTGAAAAATACTAATAGATATTAAAAAATAATTAAGAAAATAACTCTTTTCAACCAAAAAACGAATTCCAACATAAAAATTGTTTTATATAAAATAAAAACTACTTTTACAAAATAGTACCTTTATGTACATTTGAAAAGTAAGTAGTGCCTTTAAAAAGTAATGTCTAGCGGGAAAAAACAACTGTTTTTCACCAAAAAAATGATTTCCAACAGTAAAAAATTGTTTTTCACCAAAAAAAAAATACTGTTTATCACCCAAAAATACTAATAGATATTAAAATTGTTTTCTACCAAAAAAACCCTGAAAAATACTAGTAGATATTAAAAAAAAATTGTTTTGAAATAATTTTTTTAATAACTTCTAGTTCGAAAATTATTTTTTTAAAAACAATTTGTTTTCGCTGGAAATTATTATTTTTCTCTTGGATGCCATGTTTTGAGTGGAAATAGTGTTTTGATTTGTTGGAATTCGTTTTTCGGTTGAAAACAATTTTTCTTTCCTTTTGAAATGCATTTTGTTGCTGATTTTTTGCTGTTGTTTGAAATCATTTTTTGGGCGAGAAACATTATTTTCCGGACAAACATTATTTTTTTTAATATCTATTAGTATTTTTCAGAATTTTTTTTTTGCGTTTTTCAATTTTGTAGATTTTTTTTTATTTTTTTTGAATTTTTAAATAAAGCTTTATAATTTTTTTTTATTTTACACTTACATAATAGCACTATTTACCTTCCATATGTACATAAAGGTACTATTTTGTAAAAATAAATTTTATTTTATATAAAATGTTTTTTATGTTTATGAACAATTTTTTAATTAAAAAAACATATAACAAATTTTTTTAAACAATTTAAATGTTTTTTTAAATCATTTATGAAAAGTTAAAAATAAATTTATAGCAGATTCTTATTAAAAACAATTTTTTTGTTAAAAAATATTTTTTATTGAAAATATAAATTATTAATTATTTTTCAAATGCATTTATTTTAATTGAAGATAAAAAAGTAAACATTTAGATTTCGTAAATGTGTAAGGATATAATTGTCTTTTTACACTAAAATGGTGTGGTGGAAGACTTGGTGGGTATAGGGATAGCTGGGCCCTTTTATTATATAGATTGATATTTATATTCTACTTTATTATAGGGGTCTTTACACATAGGTCCCATTTGTCAGGTTAACAAGCTTATAAGTCTCATTGACTTTTCAACAATCCCATAGGTCCTATTCCAACTCTTTAGGGAATTTTTTGACAATTTTACCCTTTTAAAACCAACCATCCATAACTTCCTTGAGGAAGTTACATAAGTGGTTGGACTTTTTTTTTAATCTTTAAACGATCATAACTTTTGATTCACAAATCCCTTTTTCGTAAAATTACTATTTTTGAAATCTGCTCGACGAGACCTATCAAACAAGATCCATGAAGGCTATAAAATTCTAAAGAAAAAAATTTACACAAACAGTAAACTTTACTGTATGCACTAGAATATGAATTTGTTTTATATATGTAACATTTTCACAAACAGACGGTAACATTTATTGTGGTAATACTACACAGTATATATATATATATATATATATATCCGATGGCTCTAAAACCCTTTTTTTTTTTCAAAATTACCTTATATTTGAAAGTTCGCGCTAGCGGTATCCAAACCTTACCACCATTATTGGAGCTTCAACGACCTTCGTCAGAGCTCCGATTTGGGGTGGGTAAGGGTGGCATTAGGTGTCGCTGGCGCGGACCTTTGAAAATAAGAGACTTTTGAATAAATGGGCTTTGGATCCACCGGAGTATTATGGGGTGCCGCTGACGCGGACCTTTGAAAATAAGATTGGATAAATGGGATCGGGATCATCTGGAGCGCCAATTTGGGGTGAATAGTGGTGACACAGAACTTTAAAAATAGGAGCATAATGGATATATATATAGTTTGTAAAAATGTCATAGATATTAAACTTTATTGTATACACCAGAAAATGAAATACTTTTATATTTGTGACATTTTCACAAACAATAACATTTACTGTGATAATATATTTCTGAAATAGTTTTATATATATAACATTTTCACAAACAGTAACATTTACTGAGTTAATATTACACAATATATATATAACATTTTCACAAACAGTAACATTTACTGAGTTAATATTACATAATATATATATATATATATATATATATATATATATACACGGTAGATCCAAACCTCTTTTTTTTTAAAATTACCATATTTTTAAAGGTTTACGCTAGCGACATTCAATCCCCACCATTACCCACCCCCATTGTCGAAGGTTCAACGACTTTCATCAGAGCTATGATTTAAGTGGGTAGTAGTGGCATAGGGTGCCGCTGGCGCAGACCTCTGAAATTAAGCGAATATTAGATAAATGAAGTTTGGATCCACTGGCGCTCCGATTTGGAGTGAGTATGGGTGACATTGAGTTAGATTTATATCTATAACATTTTTACAAACGTTAATATTTACTGTGTTATAACACAGTATATATATATATATATATATATATATATATATATATATATATATATATATATATATATATATATATATATATATATATATATATATATGTACATGGTGGATCCAAACCTCTTTTTTCTGATATTGTCTTATTTTTAACGGTCCGCGCTAGCGGTATCTAATCCCGACCACCACCAACCCCAATTTTCGGAGCTCCAATAACCTTCATCAGAATTCTAATTTGGGGTGACATGGAGTGCCGCTGGCGCGGACCTTAGGAAATAAGAGAATATTGGATAAATGGGGTTTGGGTACACCAGCGCTCCAGTTTAAGGTGAGTATGGGTAACATTGGATTAGGGTTATATCTATAATATTTTCACAAATAATAAATGTTACTATTTGTGAAAATGTTACATCGGCATCCCATGCCACCACAAATCAGAGCTCTGCTGAAGGTTGTTGGAGCTCCGATAAAGGGGGTGGGTGGTGGAGGGGATTGGATGCCGCTAGCGTGGACCATTAAAAATAAGATAATATCAGAAAAAGAGATTAGGATATATATATATATATATATATATATATATATATATATATATATATATATATATATATATATATATATATATATATATATATATATATATATATATATATATATATATATACTGTGTTATATGAACACAATAAATGTTAATTCTTATGAAAATGTTATAGATATAAACCTAACTTAATGCCACCCCTACTCACCCCAAATCGGAGCTCCGGTGGATTCAAACCCCATTTATCTAATATTCTCTTAATTTCAGAGGTCCGACCCTATGCCACTACTACCAACCCAAATCATAGCTCTGATGAAAGTCGTTGAAGCTCCGACAATAGGGGTGGGTAGTAGTGGGGATTGAATGTCGCTAGCGTAAACATTTAAAAATATGGTAATTTTGAAAAAAAAAATAGTGGTTTGGATCTACCGTTTGTGTGTGTGTGTTATGTAATATTAACTCAGTAAATGTTACTGTTTGTGAAAATATTATATATATATTGTGTAATATTAACTCAGTAAATGTTATTGTTTGTGAAAATGTCACAAATATAAAACTATTTTATTTTCTGGTGTATACAATAAAGTTTAAAAATATGACATTTTTACAAACTATATATATATATATATATATATATATCCAATATGCTCATACTTTTAAAGTTCTGTGCCACCCTTATTCACCCCAAATTAGCGCTCCAGATGTTCCCGATCCCATTTATCCAATCTTATTTTCAAAGGTCCGCGCTAATGGCACCCCATGATACTCCGGTGGATCCAAAGCCCATTTATTCAAATGTTTCTTATTTTCAAAGGTCCGCGCCAGCAGCACCACAAGCCACCCTTACCCACCCCAAATCGGAGCTCTTGACGAAGGTCGTTGAAGCTCCAACAATGGTGGTAAGGATTGGATGCCGTTAGCGCGAACCTTTAAATATAAGGTATTTTTGAAAAAAGAGGGTTTGGATCCACCGGATGTATATATATATATATATAATAATGCTCCTGTGCGGACTAGTCCGCATTTTAAGAATGCGGACCGGACATGTGTCACCTAACGGTGCCCCTAGAAATTATCGCCTAAATTATAGGCACAATCTCTCTCTTTTCTGGGCTCACCGCCAGGTGACACATGTCCGGTCCGCATTCTCAAAATGCGGACTAATCCGCACAAGAGCAGGACTGTATATATATATATATATACTGTGTAGTATTATCACCGTAAATGTATCTGTCTGTTTGTGAAAATGTCACATATATAAAACTATTTCATATTCTAGTGCATACAGTATAGTTTACTGTTTGTGTAAATTTTTTTCTTTGGAATTTTATAGCCTTCATGGATCTTGTTTGATAGATATCATCGAGCAGATTTCAAAAATAGTAATTTTGCGAAAAACGGATTTGTGAATCAAAAGTTATGATCATTTAAAGATTAAAAAAAAATCCAACCACTTATGTAACTTCCTCAAGGAAGTTACGGATGGTTGGTTTTAAAATGGTAAAATTGTGAAAAAATTTGCTAAAAAGTTGGAATATGACCTATGAGATTATTAAAAAGTCAATAGAACTTATAAGCTTGTTGACCCGATAAATGGGACGATATAATTACCCCTTAAAATATTAATCCGACAAATAAGACCTAAATATATGGGAATCACTATTCCCACTCCAAACAAAATTTCCCCCACTCCACTTTTAACTTTAAACACTAAAATGACCAAAGTGTCCTTCTATATATATATAGCTTAGGTTAAACAAATTATTAATAAACTTACTTATCAAAAAAAAAAACTTATTTGAACAAATATAATATTTTATAAAAAAATCTATTATTTATTTTTAAATACATAATATTCTGAAAATAAAAAAGCATAATATTTTGAATATAACAAATCTAATATTCTGAAAAATAATTTTAAATATTCTGGAAAAAAAAACTTATTATTATTTTTTATAGAAGTGGAAGTTAATAAAAAAAATGCGATATTATTTATTTAAAAAAATGAACATTCTTTTTCAAACAAAAATACTGGACAACATTGTTTTTAAAAGAAAAAATGGTCGGAACTTTTACTATAAACTATATTTTTTAAAAACTCTATTTTTTATAATTTCTTATAAAACTTAATTTTTTAATAAAACTGTATTTTTTTTGGTAAAAAATTAAGAAGTGACTTTGACACATTACTACTTTTGTATTTTATACTTTAACACGACATGAGATAAATAACAGGTTTTATAATTTTCACACCACATTAAATACAACATAACACAAATAACACGAGTAAACTAATAAATTTAATATTGTGTCATTGACAACAAATTATTCGTGATATATTATATTCAATTTGGTGTGAAAATTATAAATCACACTATTCGTGTTATGTGTCATACATTAAATTAAAAAATGCAAAAAATATTAATTTATCAAAATCACAACTTAGTTTTTTACCAAAAAAAAAATACACTGTATTTTTTGCATTTTGTAAAAACTAAGTTGTGATTTTGATAAATTAATATCCTTTGCATTTTGTAATTTAATGTACGACACACAACACGAATAGTGTGATTTTTTTATAAATAAATGTATTAATAAATTATTCAGCCTAAGTTATATGTATAGAAGGACATTTTAGTCATTTTTATATTTAGAGTTAAAGGTGGAGTGGGGGAAATATTTTTTGGAGTGGGAATAAGGGTTCCCTATAATTATCCCTTACTAGGTGTAAACCCGCGCGATGCGCGAGCGAGAGATGATTTACTTTTGACTTTAGAAAATGTTCAATAGAAATTGACTTTAGAAAGTGTTCAATAGAAAAAAAGAGCTAAAACTATAGTTTTTATGAAAAATAATTTTTTATTTATATTTTCACTAAAAGAGTATTGTTTAAAAAATTTATATTTTTAAAACAATTTTTTTTAAAAATTATAAACTTATATATTATTTTTTTAGGAAAAGTGAAAAGAGTCTTTTTAAAAGTTTTATTATATATATATTAGATTAGATTAGTTTTTTG